>OY783193.1:13276207-13723528 GCA_963678675.1 Xiphydria camelus | reverse complement strand
GAAGACCTTCGGAGATGGAGAACGGAACTCCTCAACGGGCAACAAAAAAATACTCGCAATCAGTACAATAGTTTAGTAAACAGTATTATACATTTCAACCAGAACTGACAGATAAACAACTTAATAACGCTAGTGGCATGCTAGCGGTCATCCATCCAGTTTTTGACCTTAGCGAATGATGTACGTTATGTTACTTCATATTTTCATCAAATCTGGACCAATTTAGATGATTCTTTTTTTTACAACTATATACCCTTCTTACCCACCCACTAAAAATTGTAAAATAAATAAAATAATAAAACGGACTAAAAAAACAACAAGCACTAAAAAGGCAAAAATAATCTAATATATTACGAACATATGTACAGTAGAACTCCAATTATCCGAATCAATTGAGACCGGACCTATAATTCGGATAATCAAACATTCGGATAATTGAACTTTTCCCAAAAAAAAAGGGTACATATATGTATTTTAAAGAAAAAGAGCTTATGTTCGGTACTGTATGCATTTTTAATTAATTAAATGAAAAGGCAACACTTTTACATGTTATATAGCGTACTTACAAGTGCTGTACATTATTTTGCTTGCATTTCCGTCTTACATTTTTTTTCTGAAAGCGATTCGGATAATTAGAGATTCGGATAGTCGGAGTTCGGATAATTGGAGATCTACTGTACTTGAATAAGTGTCAGGCAGCTATTAAATTAGTAACATGAAATAAATTAGATAGGTATCCTTTATATTTGTATATAGTACCTTTTTTGGAGTCAATGCCAAGCCGCACAACAAGTCTATGGAAAAGGCTAAGTCTATTTTATAATAGTCTACCTATACGTGATGAGGGGCTTGGCACTGACTCCAAAAAGTTACTATTATAGTACTTACATACCTCGAAATTAAAGGACATCTGATCTATTGTGTGTTAATAATTTAATAGGGGCCTAATATTTATTCAAGTATTTATTAAATAAATTTAATTATTTTTGCCTTTTTAGTACTTGTTGTTTTTTGAAATCGGTTTTTATTTTATTTCTATGAGTTTTACCTTGATGTATTTTCTATGTAGTTTCTCTTATGGGACCTTGGGCCTAGAGCACTTTCATAAACGCTTCTCTCTCTCTCTCTCTCCCTCTCTCGACACGACTCGACACTTTCTATGAAAACTTCTTTGCTGCACTCGACTCCATTGCACCTGTCACCTCACTAACTGTCAACGCAGTAAAGCATGCTCCGTGGCTTACACCAGAACTCCTTCTTGCCCAACGTTCACTGCGCACCGTCTATCATCGCTACCAGCGCAACAAAAGGAAAAGTGATCTCCAAGCCTATAGAGTGCAACGTGATGACCTACGTGCTCAATTGACTGCTGTAAGAGTTGACTACTACCGCTCCAGGATAGCCCACCAGTCCCCCGTAGCGATCTGGCGAGAGTTGCGTAACCTTGGACTTCTCAAATCCTCCTTTTCGCCCCCCCCCCCCCCCCCCCTGGCCATCCCTGCTGGAGAACTGAATTTAGCTCTTGCTCAAGTGTCAATCAGTGCCTCTCCACCGCCGGTCGTAGACTCTACTCCACTAGCCCTGGGGAGACCTGAGTTTGATCTTGTGCCTGTAGCGGCCTCAGCCGTAAAGAAAGCTGTTATGGATTCCAAATCGAACGCCACAGGAGCTGATGGTCTTAACCTGAGGATGCTTTTGCCAACCCTGAGTCTCACCTTGGATAGCCTTGTCGCGCTGTATAATCGAATAATAGCTGACTGCGACTTCCCGACTATCTGGAAAAGTGCTATCGTCATCCCTGTCAACAAGATCGCATCGCCTAAATCAGCTAACGACTACCGTCCTATCTCTTTGCTCACCACTTTGAGTAAAGTATTAGAACGGCTCATCTTCGACCAAATCTCAGCATACATCGAGAGGTTCTCCATCTCGGATCCGTGGCAGTGCGGCTTTCGCCCTGGCTATAGCACGACAACGGCACTAGTCAAGCTTCTCAATGATGTCAGGCTGGGCATGGACAGGCGACAGGTCACTGTACTCGTTCTCTTTGACTTCTCCAAACCTTTCGATACATTTCCCCACGATATTCTACTCTGTAAACTACGGAACATGGGATTCTCTACGCGAGCTTGTGAGTGAATGGTATCATACCTCAGGGGCAGGCAACAGGCGGTCAAAATCGATGGTTCAACCACTACTAGTTGGGTCTCTACGAATACTGGTGTCCCCCAGAGATCGGTGTTGGGGCCTCTTCTGTTTTCATTATACATTAATGACATTGGGACAGCCATTAAGCACGCCAAGCGATTGCTCTTTGCAGACGATCTCCAAATATACGCCTCATGCCCGCCTTCAGATTTGACTGGGTGCATACGGAAACTCAACGGTGACATCGCAGCTATTAGTAGCTGGGCTACAAGAAATCGTCTTCGCCTAAATCTACTCAAAACTAAGGCGATCATTCTAGGCAACAGCCGTCTTATCAACCAAATAAACCTTGATGATCTCCCACCCTTAGGCGATGGTCAAGGAAAGATTCCATTTGTAACCTCAGCTAGGAATTTGGGGGTAATCTTGGATTCGAAACTGAATTTTCACAAACATACTGCCCACGTTACGTCTAAGGTCAACGGTGTTTACTACCAGCTGCAGCAGCTTCGAGATTACACCGACGTCAACCTTCGGAGGCACCTAGTTACTGCATTAGCGTTGCCACACATCTATTACTGCTCAGCTGCTCTTACAAGTATCGGGGTCGTCGACGACCTTAAACTTCAAAGACTGGTCAACAAGGGGATCAGATACATTTTTGGGCTGCCACGTGACGTCTCTATCTCCCCCTACCGGCGACAGTTAGGCTGGCTGACCGTGAATAATGCCAGGAAGTACTCACTTGCCTGGTTGATGTACTCTTCTCTCTGCCAGAATTCTCCAACATTTCTTACAGATCTTCTACTAATGCACACTTCAAATCGCCCTCTACGAAGTCCTCAATCTCAGCAACTGGTGATACCTAGCCATCGTACTGAGGCATATAAACATGCTTTTGCAGTTTCTGCGCCTTATCTGTGGAACTCTATTCCTGAGGATATAAAACTGTCACCTTCGAACCCGACATTTAAAACTCAGCTAAAATCTCACTTGCTAAACCAGGAGAACTCGGTTGACTCCGTTCTGATCTGACTGTTTACCCACTTGCTTTCTTACTACTCTGAATTATTTTTCCCAACTGTTTCGTCCATCGACATTCAAGCCATTTACTTGGGTGGCAGGTCTAATTGGCTATTTTATATATTGGTAATTTTATACTATATCGTATTACTGACTCTGGTGAGGGAGCCTAACTTACTATTAATTCCTATTCTCTTAAGCTCGCTTGTTTTAGTTTTAGTGTTAATTTTTAATGCTTAATTATGATTTTAGTTGCAATCCTTCCATGCTATCTCGTGAAGCGTGTTATTCAATCCTAGGCAGGTCTAATTAGTTGTAATCGCTATCAATCTACACTATATTATATTGTATACCCTGGTGAGGGAGCCTAACTTATTGTCTCATTCTATACTCTTAAGCTTGCTCGTCTCAAAGTTCAATGTTTAATTATGATTTCGGTCGTATTCCTTCTATGCTTATTCTTGCGAAGCGTAATATCAATCCCAATCTATCAAACTTGCTCGTTCTAATGTTTATTACTTAAATATGTTCGTATTCCTATTTTTACTTGTATTTCTACCATGCTTGTTCTCGTAGCTTGCTACAAATATTTGCTTAACCATGAACAATAAATGCCATTATCAATCAATCAATCAATCTCTCCTCTCCGGTTAGACTGTCGATAGCCACAGTATCCGACATCGCGTATATCGTACAATAATGAATCTTAATAGCAAATGGTACAATAATTGGTACGGTGAACCACGAGGTAAATTAAGTTATACGAGTTATACAAGTTTATATCGAGGATCGCGTGCGCGCACGACGATTAATATAGACCCTCTTAAGGCCACGAACAAGCTTCGTGAATAAAGTTTCCGCCGAATTTACGGAAAATGTACGGAGCGCTGTTAATTTCTATAGAGAGGATCCCTTTTCGATTGGAATGATTTAAATTAAGTTGAATCAAGTTGGTTAAGAACTTAACTATACGGTAGAAATATGAACAAATAATAATTTTATGATAATTCACAATTTCTTTCAAATAACTTGCCGGTTAAATGGAACTGTGTATCAGTGATACCTCTGTGCAGATAACGTGGATTTTCATAAATATTCATTCAGTATCTAATGCATATTAAAATATGTACTTCTCCGTCTTTATCCTGAACTACGTACACTATAAAAAAAAATTCAATGAAATTTTCAATATAATTGTATATAAAACATTTATACAAGACATGATTATGAAAATTAATATACTCCGTTATGAAATTTATAGGGGAAATTTAATAAGGAAATATATTAATTTTCATAATTATGAAGTATAACAATTTTCATAATCACGTATTGAAAAAAAGCTTTATATAAAAATATGTTAAAAATACAAATTTTTTTTGCAGTATATGATGCATCGAGGAACAAATTTAGTGATGAAATTTAGGTGAACAAATTTAGACATTCTTATTTTACTTCAACGTTAATAGGTACTCTCTAAACCTGAATCGGTAAAAACAACTGAAAATCAGTATACAGGGTGTAATGGCCAAGAGGGCTGGAATGAAGTGAGACCAATGGAATGACTTTAACAAAGAATTGACGGCCGAGTGGGTTCTGAGGAATGGGGATCATAGGAAGTCACGTCATACTGGTCAATGTGCTGGCTAATGTGCAGAATTAGGCTTCTCCTGTTTCAGCCCTCTTAGGCATTACACCCTGTATATGTATATGTACTGAAATCCAATGATTATAGGTATATACACGGTGTCCCAGAAATGGCGGACGCGAAGCACGTGGCGGTATTCATCATGAAAAATTAGGCTTTGAATATGAGATTCAAATTATCCTGCGATTAGCAAGCTTTATGCAGTAGAGTGAAGAAATTATATAACCTCAAAATGCAGTATCAGTGGAAATTATCGCCTATGATCAGCCGACCCTCGAGCGGAATCGCCGCAAACAAATGATAGTAGCATTCGACTGCTCAATAATTTGACTACAAGATGAAAAAAGTCAAGTGAATAGTCGAATGACTGATCAGGAAAATGTCACTAACTTTTTTTCGGCAAACTCTCGCTCGAAGGTCGACTGATCACCGGCGACGTTTTCCACTGAAACTGCATATAGTAGGAGAGCTAGCGACCAAATCGACTAAGGTGTTTTACCAAGGCTAGAAATTTGTAAATAGATGTCTAAATAGTAGTTAATGGGAATGGCAATGACCTGTCAAGCAATACCGGGTTGCGACATTGAAAAATTAATTTTTCAGTTAAAAAAAAAAACAAAAAATTATGTTGCTTCTACAAAGCTATAATTTTAATATGTTTTATAATACCTACCTCTGAAATTAAAAAACAATGGACAGGCGATTTCGATGGTTGCATCTCCGTGCCAGGCTGGCATACACTCCCTATGTTTTGTGTATTTTTTATGTTGCTTTTACAAAGCTATAATTTATAGGGGATGTTCATTCATCTATTTTAAGGAACTATGTAAAAGAACAGGTGATTCTGCTGGTTGCAAGTGACTGCCAGGCGAGCATATTAGTGCGACTGTGATAGCACTATTATAGGGTATCGGATAGATCGCAGCAAGCCGTCTCCTGCGGTGATGCTCATATCGAGCCGACTTAGAGCCAACTCACACGGTGTGACTTCACTGCGACAGCAGTGCGACAAAACTGTCGCACTAGGTCGAGAGTACGTCGCACGCGGTAAATCAGCATGGAGACGCAGCGAAGCACTCACACGGCGCGACTTCCCTGCGACAGCAGTGCGACAGCAGTGCGACACGCACCTCGCGCTTGTCTGTATGACATCTACAGTGGCAGTGTCGTTGTGTTAGTTTGCCGCGCATCTGCTCACGCGGTGGGATAAAACTGTCGCAGGTAAGTCGTCGATTCCTGCGACAGCGTGCGTCAGTTCTGTCGCACTGCTATCGCAGTGAAGTCGCACCGTGTGAGTTAAGCCTTTAGGGGAGGAATGACGAATGCAGTGGATGGCTAATTGAGGGAAACTTACTTAGACCGTCGGCCCGCTGCCAAAAAGTGCAATGATAGTATCACGTATGCCCTCTGAGGTTTCGGTAATAATGCATATGCTGATAAACGAACAAGCAAAATTAGCAGGTCCCCGTGGAACTTGTGTTGGAAAAGTTAATTACTTATTGCAAAAAAAAAATCGCATCTTACAATAATAGTATCACGTATACCGAGCATATCAAACGATATTTCATAGAAAAATATAAATTGAAGAACGATCGGCATACGTGTATCGTAGGAACTAAGGGTCGGCATATACTCTAAAAAGTGTCATAAATTCAGAATTTTTTAAATGGTCATATCACGTATGCCGTTTTGGGATTCAACAGTTTTTGGCATAAAATGTACAGTTTGGCATAAGGACATACAGTTCTCGCGGGTCTAACTAATTCTACACCTTCATAACTGCATATTAAATTTATGGGTACTTTCAATTATTATAGTATTAAATTCAACTAAGGTTGCAAATTGTCCAGTACATCACGAATTGTTAATTGGAAAAAAGGCATACGGTTTTCGTGGGACAAACCCTTAAAAAACTGATTTAGAAGTGAGCAAAATTTTCGACCAATTTACAATGATAGTTTTACGTATGCCATTGTGATTTTTGTTAAATATTCATATAAATATAAAAGATTCTCGTAAGGCATACGAATCCGCTGGAGCAAACAGTCAAAATCTTATTGTGAACAGCTAGGGTTCGCCATATATGAGGCTCGGTAATTATAATTATTTTCCACCACGTTATTGACCTATGAAATCAAATCATACTTTTTCTTTGTTATAGCAGATATATTTACTTCGGAATCCAATTGAAACTGAAATTAGTAAAGCGCTAATCTAAAGTTACGATTAAGATCTCAGAATAACTCATCATTGCGACCAATGGCGGCATTGAATCTACATTAGCGCTTTACTTAGATCGCGATGATAATGAACGATAAAAACAGATATAGACGTCCACTTTTAACGTGCGACGGAATATCTGGCATAACCACTTTACAATGTAAATGAAGAACAATCGTGATAAACGCTCTTCTTCCCTCGCACGCTGCTGTATAATACGCTCGCCTGGCAGTCACTTACAACCAGCACAGTATCACCTGTCCTTTTACATAGTTCCTTAACATAGATGAATGAACATCCCCTATAAATTATAGCTTTGTAAAAGCAACATAAAAAATACACAAAACATAGGGAGTGTATGCCCGCCTGGCACGGAGATGCAACTATCGAAATCGCTTGTCCATTGTTTTTTAATTTCAGAGGTAGATATTATAAAACATTAAAATTATAGCTTTTTGTAGAAGCAACATAATTTTTTGTTTTTTTTTAACTGAAAAATTAATTTTTCAATGACGCAACCCGGTATGGCTTGACAGGTCATTACCACTCCCATTAACTAGTATTAAAACATCTATTTACAAATTTCTAGCGTTGTTAAAATACCTTAGTCGATTTGGTCGCTAGCTCTTGGACTAATAGCGATTGTACAGTTACTTCAAGCGGTCCTAGGCCAATATGGAGTAAAACTAGTGTTCCCTTTTGGGCAAATGTGGAACTTAATTTTTCCCAGAAGAGAAACTAGAATTCACTACTTTCTCCGTAATTTGAACGAAAATCATAAAGTGAAGGCACTCTTCATATATATAAATGGACCGAAATTATTTCCTGAAATGCTAACCACCCTGCAAGGGTAACGAAATCGGAAAATAATAAAATTACTGCCACCAGACAATCCGATACACGACGACGGCCATGTTGTTATAACAACAATATTTTTATAAATTTGAGTCGTAGCCAGCCGATTCTACCTAAGGAAATGTAGAATGCACGTAGATTTCGAAAGAAAAATATATTTCACTTCGCGAAAATTATTAATTACAGAGAAACCACCAAAATAAATTTTCCAAATATAGTCATAATTTTCCATAAACAGCATTAGTTAGAAAATGTGGAATTGTATAGGACTCTTCCGATTGGAAAAAAGGCTGGCTCGAAAGAGCTAGAAACCAGAATTCCCTGCTGACTCCCATGCCCGCTTAATCCCGCGTAAAATCTACAGGTTACAAGACAATTTGAATTGCATATATTCAAGATCTAATTTCCCATAAAGAATACCGCCACGTGTTCCATGTCTGCCATTTCTGAGGCACAGTTTATAAAATCACTGTAATCTCGGGAACTTTCTATTCACTGGGTTTCAGTGATCGTTCACTGATTCAGGTTATCAAAACTGTATAAATATCCAAACAAGGCAGGAACTCGCTTAAAATCTAAGCGAAATTTCGAAGTAGGATATCATTCACCTTTCGAACCGCGTAGCGAGTTTATCGGCCGTCGAAGTCGAATGAATCATATCTCGCGATACGGAGCTGTGCAAAGGCACAGGTATACTGTCGAAATGGCGCTGCAGCGAACCTTAACAAGACGGCCCAGTTGGCAAAAGCCGTCGTTCGCCGATATTACCGAGGAACAAAAGCCGTCCACGCGTTAACGTCATTAATCGCTGCGCATGAGAAACGGAGAACAAAGGAAATCGCGCTCCCCCCGATCGATCGAACCGTGTCACTTTCATAAAACCTGGTTATACGTACACTTATAAATGTCGAGCAATTAGTTGCAGACCGACCGCGCGCTCGAAGTCACGCCATTATCGAGAGAATTTTTTACGTCCGACACTCGCCGCGCACGCCACTAAACGAACCTCGAATGCTTTTAACCGAACGAACTCGGAGATTGTTCGCTGATAGAGCTCTTTGGCATGGAGACAATACACGTCCTTCCGTGTTTCTACCTGATGAAAGGGAGATTTATCTGTCCGAGCATTTTTTTTCATATTGTAAATATTTTTATGCGTATATCCGTGATTATTTCACTGTAAACAATACACCCGGTAGTTAAATCATCGAGTATCGACAGGGACCATCGAGGCGATGAACACGTTGGCTCCTCGCGTTCATTTCTTTCCGTGGCAGTAAGAGGCGAAAACTTCCCGTGTCAACTATCATCCCAGACTTTCTTCTTCCCTAACGAGCTCTATCTATTATATACAGGATATCCCACGACTTATTCCTCAGCAAGCATTACTGAACTTGGTAGGAGAAAATAAATAAGATTTAAGTTTTTCGAAGGAAATCGGTTGAGAGGTTTCCGAGAAATGGAGTAATGAAAAGTAATCAATTTGACCCTTGGAGAGTACACAAGGTCAATGTGACACTTATATCGACTTGGACGGGAGTATCTCTAAAGCAGGTATAGAGTCATTTTGACCCTGATTTATAGTAAGCGTTGATTTGCTCGAAATCAACATTTTTCATTTAAGTGCATATTAGTTATTAGAGAGTATGAAATAGTGTGAGACACTTTTTTCGAAGTTATACGTGTACCAGTAATTTTACAATATTTTTAGTATATCTGAGAATTTTTGTCAAGCTGATCGGACCAGTTAACGTGAAATGGTAGGCAATCAAATATGTGCAGAGTCAAATTGACCTAGAGTGTTCTCCGTGATCGAACAAAAATAGATCTATCCTCCGAGGGTTAAAATTAGGAAAGCCTCTTTATGGGACTATTCTGTACGAAGCTGTAAGCTCTGTAGGGTGCTACATTCTATAAGAAAACTGTATAGATTTATAGAATATAACGCCTTACAGGGTTTACATTTCGTATAGAATAGCGCCATTAGTTTCGTCGAACGTAACTTTAACAATGCATAGCGCATCCACATTGTCACGAACCGAACGAGCGTTGTCTGATGTCATTGAAAGTCTTTGACGTAAAGATTATAAACATGACACTCTCTCTCTTCAACCCATTTCCTTCGCTAAACTGCTGTGAGTCGACTCGCATCCAGAATGTTTCCAACCTTCACGTCAAAGACCCTTAATTTCATCTAACAATGCTCATTCGGTTGGTGCGAATTCGAATACGCTATTCATATATTGTTAAAATTACGTTTGACGAAACTAAAGAGGCCTTCCTGGTTATAAATTAATTACTTTTCACTATTTAAAATCGCGGATATCTCGCAACCGATTTCCTTCGGATAAGTTTAACCTTTTTCGATTTCTCTTTGAAGCGAAGGTTGGAAACATTTTAAATACAAATCAACTAGCAGTAACTTAGCGAAAAAGGTGAATTGAAGAATGTTGATATGACATCGAAGACTTTCAATGACATCTGATAACGCTCATTCGATTCATGCCAAATCGAATGCGTTATTCGGCTTGCATATTCATTCATATTTACAATAAAAGAGGCACTCATGAGGGTTTTCAAATATTTTCACAGTGCGGTACCATAATTTTTCTTTTGAAAACATTAAATCGTGATAGTTTACATTAGGACCTACTAGTTTCTAAGGAAACATTATTCGTCGGCGCAGTAGGAACATCCGAAAACCCTTATGTGTACTTTTTTCATTGTCTTGTAAATACGATAAAATTTACTGGTATCAGTCTCTCCGTAATTATTAAAATTACGTTCGACAAAACTAAACTGGCTCTCCTAGTTATAAATTTAATACTTTTCGCTACCTTATTTCTCAGAAACCCCACAACCAATTTTCTTCGAAAAACTTGGACCTCACTCAGCTTGTCTTGCCAAGTACGCTGGTGCCTGCTGGGAAATAAGTCATGGAACACCTTGTATATTTATGGTATTTAAAGACGACGATTAGAACAACAATTATATTTAATATAAAACTATAGAACACTGCTATCGGCAATCTGAATTCCTCTCTCAATTGTACCCTGTCCAGTTTCCTCGCGCAGTACACCGACAGTATCTCGGCGGCGCAAACATTTCTCAGCGTTCCACTCCACGCCTATCCGAGCGCCTTCACCCGCGAGATACTCCGAATAGCGCGCGAAGGACCTCGCACAGGAGTGAATGTCCCCGCTGCCGTCCTAAGTACACGAGCTTATTCCTTGACGAGATACGCACTCGCTGCGAACAGTGGAGCGTCGTGTTTGCCGCGAGGTTTAAAAGGGCTCGGTCTCTCCGACGAAGCCACGCGTCTAAAGCCCGGACTCACCTGGATGGATAGCTCGCGAGTTCACGGCTAGCTTTAGTTGATGCGTCCTCGGGGGCGAGTCGGGTACGACGCGCCGCCCTACCCGGTCGAGCCCTCGAGAGTCGAGCTTTTAGCTGAGAATAGGAAACATTAACCCAATGGCGGGCATTACTCGCGTCGCCGTCCCCGTGCTCATAACCGGTTTTAATACTCTTGACACTCACGATGGATCTGTATATCGATACCTTGCTGCTTTGAAAACCTCGTAAGTGCAATTTATGACAAAAATGCCATTTATAGCTTACTGTGTGTTCAGATTTTAAACCTTAACGCAGTAAGCTATAAATGGCATTTTTGTCAAAAATTGCACTTACGAGGTTTTCAAAGTAAGGTATCGATATTCGGAATTCACACCGCAACTGTACAGTGTGTATTCGAGGAAGCTTGGCACAGGTGATATGTTGTCCCGCGCGCGAGTCAAAATTTTAACACTCTCTAGTTGAGCCTACACTTGGCGGATGCGGACAAATCGGTCGCTTCTAGGGCTAAACTAATGTTAAAGCCTTCAAATTTAACACTAGTTTAGACTTTCAAGTGGCCGATTTGTCCGCTTTCACCAAGTTGAGGATAAAACTAGTATTAAAATTTCGACTCGCGCGGGGTAGTACATTCTAAACCGTACGCTATTGATTACACAGGCACACAAAAAAATAAAAGGTCTCGTTCCCAGAACCAGACCAGTATATCTTTATGTTTTTGGGGTCGCTGAATCCGAATCCGGTGTCCGTTTGTCTCCATCACGTCACTTTTTTTTTTAATCTCAAAAAACCATAAATAGATCATGATTTTCAAAAAGTTAATGGACTTAAACCAAATTCACTATAAGGGGTTTTTTGGGTCGCTGATCACGAATCTGAAATCGGATTTCAAAAATTCAAAATGGCGGATCCAATATGGCGGACGAGATTTTTGAAAATCGACAGATTCATGTCGAATTTGGTATAAGGAGGTTTTTTTGGTCGCTGATCATGAATCTGAAGTCAGATTTTAAAAATTCAAGATGGCGGATCCAATATGGAGGACAAGATTTTCGAAAATTTTGAATTTTTCTAAATATAACTTCATATTCGTCATTAGCGATCGAAAAAAACCCTATACCAAATTTGGCATGAATCCGTCGATTTTCGAAAATCTCGTCCTCCATATTTGATCCGCCATGTTGAATTTTTTTAATCTGACTTCAGATTCATGATCAGCGACCCAAAAAACCCCCTTATACCAAATTCGGTATGAATCCGTCGATTTTCAAAAATCTCGTCCGCCATATTGGATCCGCCATTTTGCATTTTTGAAATCCTATTTCAGATTCATGATCAGCGACCCAAAAAAACCATTATAGCGAATTTGGTTTAAGTCCATTAAGTTTTTGAAAATCATGATCTACTGATGGTTTTTTGAGATTAAAAAAAAATGTGACGTGATGAAGACAAACGTACACCGGATTCGGATTCAGCGACCCTAAAAACATAAAGATATACTGGTCTGGTTCCGGGAACAAGGCCTTTTTTTTTGTGTGCCTGTGTTATCGACTTACCTAGAGAGGCTTTAATGATTGGTTCTAACGGTTTACCCGCATCCGGCAATCGTTTCAGTAGAAAATCCCTAAGCCCTGATCGCCAGGCAAGCGTTGACACGTGGCAACGCGGGAAATGTTAAAATTTAGTTAGGGTTATTGTATTCCGAAATTAATGCACCGGTTACCGTGAGAAAAATAAAACGCGCAGTAAGAGTTACCAAAAAGCAGAATATTTTAATTTTAAGGACACATATCGAAACCCGATAATTTTATATTATTTCAACAATTAAGTGCTACGACTTTGGACATCTCTTCCGTACGCGAGTCCCGCCATGTTTTTACGGCTGCTAAAGGGATAGGACATCGAGATTTTCTACTGAAACACGATTGCGGTGTAGAGTAAACCCAGGTAGCAAGCTGACGTAAACTTGACGTCACTTTTAGGGGATATTTCGTCGGCGTCGTCATTCTACCAAAAAATGACGTTTTAATGTTGTCATTCAAGAAACGTCTTTAAGACGCCTTAAATATGACGTTAAAAAGACGTTATTTTTACGTCGTAATAAAATTTTTAAATAACTACTTATTATACAATATACATTGAATATTTTTATATTTTTTTATAATGTATAATATAAAAATATTTGTATAGTGTGGTCTACTTTAATTCTCGATTCTTATATCTCTGTACCATTTTACCAGTACATTTTTTTGTAATAAATAAAAGTAAGATTTTTTATATTGCGGTCGTTTCTATAAACATTCATATAATTATTTATTTATTAATATCAATTTGCGTCTATGCAAGAATATTTATCAAAAGATGCAATCATAAATTTAGAAAAATGTTGAGAAAAGAATAATACAATTATAAAATCTTATTTATTTAAGCTCTTTCTTATTGACTGGAAAAGCAACATACATTTATTCATCAAACTTCATATGAACACCAATAGTAATACCTAATACCACAGGAGCGTGCGCAGATGAGGACTCGAAAACACCGACCGATCGACGAAGTTAAGCAGCGAAAAGTGCGGACACTAGTTGGATGGGTGACCGCTTCCGATGAAAAGATATACGTCAGCCCTAACTTTTCAGAGCCGTCATTTTTTACACAATCACGTTATATTTTTCGTTATCTGCCGTCAGAGCTGACCTTCAAAAACCGTCATTTTGACGTTAGTGTGCTACCTGGAAAATCGCTAAAATTAAACGTCATATTTCACGTCATAAAGAACGTTAGAAAGACGTCATTAAATGACGTCAGTGGGATGTGACTTTCGAACGTACTTTTTAACGTCATTTATACGTTTTTTACTGACGTCGTCTATGACCAGATCTGACCAAAAATGACGTTAATTTCACGTTAGTTTGTTACCTGGGAAGTGCCGTAATATCGGATACTTTTTGATTAACACTAATTTTAATTTCAATATGTCAATAAATCTACGAAATTTTTACAGCAAGACAAAGGATAGGCTATACGGAGAGAATCATATATTAAATCAAAATAAATCATTGTGACAGCTGTGAAAGAGTAAAATATACATTCTAAGAAAAATGGTCAACTTTCGATGACCAGAAAAAGTATTCCTAATATCGGATACCCTATCCTAATACTTAATACCTAATACCTAATACCTAACATCGGATACCCTATCCAATATTAGGACAACAATATGAAATTAGCCATCGAGGCAGAAATCATAAATATATGTCTTTTTTGTCTATATTGGCACAGTCGAAATGAGCCCACTTGAAACATTTTGAGCACTGAATCCACTGTTCACCCGTCTTATCGTCAGAGAAGAGTCGACAACAAAATATATTCTGCTTCCTCTTCCACAATATCGCAATCCATGTCAGAATCATCATCTTCTTCAGATGAGCTACTAGATTCCTGCTTCTTAACACTCTTTTTCTTAACCTTAGTTGTCATTTTCTTCTTAGCAATAGATTTTCCGATACATAATGACTATCCGATATTAGGCAAATTGTCCCATGTTGGAGATTATGTTTATGGAATAAATAAAAAGTATAATTATCCATTGTTCACAAGCACTAAATTAAAGTAGACATGTTATAAAATAACTTCAATTACAGAGTCAAATTTAATAACGTACTTGAATGTCTGAAAATCACGTTGCCGATTAGCACGTGTGAAAACTCGAAATTTCACAGTTGAGATAAGCAACTTTAGAGCCCTCTATGTTTTACTAGTGGTATTAAAATATTATTCCGTGGCTTGGGTTTAGCTCCAACCTAAGCTGTGGGCAGGTTTTTTATACATCACATTACAGGTTTCTTCAAAACAGGACTATCCGATATTATGGCACTTTACTCTACTGGTAACCCGCATAGAAAAAAAGGTATGGCTAATGTATGGCAGAAGTTTAGGAGAAGTTGAACCAAAAAAGCATGGCTACGGATCGTATCCCATACTTTCAGTCGGTAAACGCTGCGTTCTTAAATTGGAGTTCAGTTGTTTCTATGAGATTATGCTGCAGTCGATGTCTGTTCTTGTCGGTTGATATTATTTCTATTTATCATTTTATTAGACCATTTGCACGCGCAAGCGCACGCCTAAAGCGTATTTCATAACGACATTTACATTTACTTCAACACTAATTGTATCAAATTGAATTTCCTCGCTTTAACTATCGAAATACTATATCCAATGGGGATAGGTGACCACGACTTTCGATTATATCGTGTTGGATTTTATTAGATAGGATTAAACTCTCAAATTATTACTGATGAACTATATTCTAGTACCGAACAAGTAATTCTAGTTTTATAATGAGGAACCCATAAAACAAGATTGAATAAAAATGATACAGGTGTTAAGTCGAGTAAATTTTACGTTTCTTATAATAATCAACTGCTTACTTTATTGACCTTTATCACGAAAACAGGCATCTTTCTGTTGCCAGTCGTTTTCCGCTACAATGCACATTTTTCATAACATTTTTACTTTTGTCACAATTTTAAAACTCGTCTCCTGTAAAATTATCATATTTCGAGTTATGCCCCTCTCAAAGTAAAGCAGCGATATATACAGAGTCGGAATGAGAGAATTTGCCATAGGAATTGTGACAGTTGGAGTGAGAGAATCGATACAGTTTCAGAGACGGCATAGTAACTTCTTTGTTGCGTATTTCTATCGGCCGAGGAAAACAAAGGATAGAAAATATGGCTCTTATGCTATGATAGGTCGAAGCTCTCACTCGCACTCTCACCCTTTCTGTAACTTATTTCATCACTGATCCTATACGTATAGTAGAGTAAAAGCGAGATAAACGTCCTGGTTGAAGTTCAACTTGAAAGTCGATTATCTTGAAAACGATTAGAGATATCGAAAAAAAGTTGAAGCAAAATATGTTTGTCTATATTTCTCGTCCGAAAAAGCTGCTTTTGACTTTTCACATATCTCTACTGCATTTCGAGATAATTGCATTTAAAGTTGGACAGAAACTGGTTCATTTTCATCCTACTTTTCATATCCTATATAAGCAGATCTTCTACATAAAACTCTTGAACGCGGATGGAGATATCTTAGCAATCTTATCTGTTCGTCCGATCTAATCTACGGGGGCAATATCAGGTTGACCTCCTTCATTTGTATCTACGTTCGTACGCGATGCGGTCAAGATCCACCCGTGAGAGCGAGGTACACCGAATAATTTATGCGCAACCGCAATTCCTAGCATATTTGCGCAACGTGGTGAAATGAAGGAAGACAGAGATGGAGGGGGAGGGAGAGGAATGATTTTCGTACCGACTGAGCGTGGTACGACGTATAAACGTAAACGGAGTAAAGTGTGTTGGTACAACGTGGTAACGATGTACATTTTAGACGCGCCCGCAAGCCGCGATTCGACCACATCCTCCAGAGCTTTACGTCGAATGGGAAAATGTAAATCCAGCCGCGAGAAGTCAGAGTATAAAATGACTATTTATATGGCGTAGCCGAGACTCGTCGGGAAAACATCTCGTTTGAGAAAAATAGAAGTGAGTATTAAGTCCTACGAGAGAAAACAGGGTGGAATCGTTAGTATGTAGTAAGAGTACTAAATTTTCTGCACTTTTCGATACGTAGAAACGTGGCCAAAAAAATTTGCAAGAAATTTAAGCAGGAAGATCAAACCTAATAATCGAAATGGGCTATAAATAAACATCGTACACAGTGACAAAAGTGTCGTACGATGTTTCTAAATAATTGAATAATTAATCAAGCCGCTGTAAAAAAAATGATATCCCACACTCCACTTCCACCCGTTTCCTCGATATTCGGCTCGTTCGTAACACTCATAAAAAATCTGGTTGAAATAACCACAATTTAACCAAAAATCGTAGTCGATTTTGGGACCAACCATAACTCAGCAGTTGTTCTAAGCACTGGAATTCTGGTCATAGTAACAAGAGATCAGGATTGCTGCAATCAAATTAACTTGCAGCATGATCAATAAATGTCCCTAATCGTTTTTTATATACTGGACTCTACCGTGCAGTAATATTATTGATCTACTTTTATGGTTAATTCAACATGGCTATCATAAACTACAGCCTCGTTGTTATTATAACTATACAACAAAAATAATTTCGACTGTATTCATGATCTGTTTAATCATAGACATGGTACTAGCAACCAGGAAAATTCAACCTTGCGATTATGGTTGATTCTAATACTCACTTTTCTCTCAGTGTACTATTCTCGGAACCTCGGGCACAATATGACTCGAACTCTCCCTCTGTACAAACGTATTCCCTAAATGCTAATGGACGAGCGTTAATCAGAACTTGTTCGAATGCTCCGAAAAATATCTATACGTCTCCGCGCGCGCATAGACGAATCCGAAGCCATCCATCGGAGCACGTCTCGAACCTTTGCGAGGAAGTTTACAACTCTCTGTCGTGTCTCTCTCGATTCATCATTATCAAGCGTAAGTATTAGATATATATGTATGTATATATATACATCGAGAAAACGAACCGAGCCGGATTCCAGTCACTGCCAATCAAAAAGTTACCGCCGCCGGAAATGTGTAGGGCGAGAAAAGCGCGAAAAGGATAGAAAAGAGGGGGGAGATGCGCATCGCGAGGTGAAGCCGAGAGTGAGTAACGGCATCTATTTCCGGTAGTCGATTCCGTCCTCTCCGCGCTCTCCAAGATAGCCAATATTAGTTGGGAACACAATAAGCATAATAAATTGTTCGGGGAGGGAAGTAATAAAAACTCAGACGCGAGATGGGATCGCCCCGATCTCGTCGCAATAATTCCTCGAGCCGCTCACGGGGTACGATCGGACGGAAAGGAGAATTTGAATGAGATAACGCGCGCGTTCTGCGAACGTGGCCGCGCAACCCCACCACGAATTCGCGCCATTCGTTCCTTACTCCTTTCTTTCGCTTCGATGCTCTCCTTCCCGCGTCTCCTTATCTCCCCTCGCCGCAGATCTTAACCCGAGATGATTGCAACGGGGTCCAACGACTTTCCAGTTGGCCCGTTATCGTGAACTCGCGGGCGTCGAAGGGAGTATGAAAAATATGGAGTGCGTGGATATTTAGCGGAGTTAATAGATCTCGAAACGAGGCTGGAGAACGGGGCCGACATAAGGTGGTTGGAATGCGTGACTGTTTTATTAGCAAAGCACTGTTTTACCGACATAATTCTAAAATACGGATCATTTTAAAACGAAAATAGAATTAGTGATTCTAATAAATGAAATGGCATCATTAGATTATTGACCAAGGTGCCTATATATCAAATAAATTAAAGTATTTGTCAATAATAAATAATTTCACCCCAGCAAAATGTGAATAAAATGGAACATCCCGTGAAAAATGTCGATATCTTATTAGAACTTTATTTATATAAATTCTTGTCTAAATTAGTAATGCAAACGGATGTGCACACACTTCACTGACAAGGAAACGTTTCGAGGCCGCCGCTTCCGATCTTGATGAAACTTCGTAAATTTAAAGTTTATCGAAAAATAAGAGACCCCTATTTTTTTATAGCGGCCCAATTTTGGTTTAAGGGGGTGAAATGGACCCCTGAATTTTCACCCCCTTCGAGCTATCTCCGAAACGAAGCGAGATAGATGAAAACTTTCAATGTACGTTTTGTTTGGTTTTTTTAGTATAATAAAATCCCCTAAACAGATTTTGAAAAAAAGCATTATTTTTCAAAAAAAAAAAATTTTTTTATCTAATTTTTCGAAATTTCGGTTTAGTCATGTGGACAAAAATTTAGGAAATTTTATTACAAATTCAACCATGTATGACATGATATATTTCCCTCCTACAGTTTTGCAAATTTCTAACTTTTATGTCTGATAATGAGCGGGC
Organism: Xiphydria camelus; assembly: GCA_963678675.1. NCBI lineage: Eukaryota > Metazoa > Arthropoda > Insecta > Hymenoptera > Xiphydriidae > Xiphydria > Xiphydria camelus. The sequence continues at coordinate 13,704,392 of OY783193.1, read as the reverse complement.
TACCAATGGCAGTGACGGGATAGGTCGGGGGTTATTACTTCTATGTATTTTAATGCCACTTTTCTTTTATTTAATAAAGTTCAACTTCTATGGCTCATAATTATGACAATAATGGTATTCCGTGAAAAAATGTTTCATACAAAGTTGTTTCTTACACCAAGCACACGTAATAACGGCAATATCGCCACATATGTGGCATCGTGGTTCCGAGTCCTGTGCAAAACAAAATTCTACAGGATGTTCAAATTCAGGACGTCTCCTGAATATATATCCACTCTTGAACCACGAATATTTAATAAAGTTAGTAAACCGTGGTGAAGAAAACTGATTATGAGTAAGAGATTGAAGTTTTAAAATATTATCTCTCGAATGAAGGTTAATATCGTAATTGAAAAGAGTTACAATATCTGAAAACCTCCTTACAAAATTCTTCCACATTCGAAAGCCGTATACGTCTAGCGGAATATTATCAAAATAAAATGGACAAAAATTGTTCAGAAATCTTATTAATAAATCCGACCGTTAATTTATTTATATTATTTTCTGTTTGTGTGTAAGTAACTAATAATTCACTCACAGGTTAGATAAAATTGTCTGAATTTTTATAGTTTTTTGTTGGAATCATTTTTTTCTTTACTTTTCTTCTTCGCGTACTGCTTCCTCCAGTACTCCTCACATTCTTGCAGCTCTCGTTCTACTTCGGCCATGGATGGTCCTGTTGTGCGGAATGTCAGATCCAGCGATTTCCCGGGAGACGGCAATGGTATGTGCCCATTTTTAAGAACCCATCACTTGAATGATAGACGCAGCCAATGAAACTGAAGCTCTTTGCTTCTCGGCCCTGTATATATACTCCTCGAAAATGCCGTAAACAACATTCCTGTTATTTGTAGGGTTGCCTTATATGGCCCCGGTGATGCGAAAGAGGGAGTTTAGTTCTTTGGACAAGCTTTATTATTAGTTGGCTCTGTGCCCATGTAAAAATATTTTCGTACGCGCTCTCGAGTTTCGTACGCGGACTCCGAGGATGATGGCCCCTTTTTGGGAAGTCGGACCTCCCACCCTCTCCAGTCTGTTTCGTTCTTGTGAGGCGACTTCATTATATATAAGGAAGCGAAAGAGAAAGCTTTTTAGTCTGAATATTCAGTTTCTATGGTGCACAGCAGTTCATATTATTATTATGGCAATTATAAATCCGATCAATGTGTTAACTTTATTGGTGGCCGTTTTCAGTGTACCAAATGGAAAAGAAACTCCAATGAATAGTGCAGAAGTGCAATTGAAAGATTTATTACAAAATATTATTATACGTAGCATGGAGGATTCATGATTTCGAGTCGAACATGAAAATAAATTGGAATTGGAAGATTCAATCGAGGATAGTGAAATGCACGCTGTTAATACTGACTGGCTGGAATCGGATGTCGAGGATGTTCCTCACGTAGAAACCTCTATACCTCCAGAACCATATCCCTGTACACCCGATGAAGAAGCGGTTAGCTTTGAATATAAACAAAGTGCCATAGATTACTGGAACAGTGGGAAGAAAAGACGTCGAACCGTAGCAGCAGTTCAACATCAGTTTAAAAAAGTGAAATCTGATAGACAATTACGAAGATGGGCTGCGCAAGTAGGACAGGGGGGTACTCAAAATGATAAATTAATACGCATAGCGAAATATACTTTTGATAAATTTGTAGAAGCTAGTAGATCGAAAATAATAGTACATAATGTAGACCTTAAACGATGGGCTTTACAAGCAAAAGAAGTAGAGAATCTTCCAACCTTCAAAGCAAGTCAAACATGGTTGAGGTCATTCAAGAAAGCATATAGAATTGTCTCTCGAAAGATCACAAAGTTTGTAACGAGAAAAAACGTTGAGGGTGAGGAAAGTTTGAAAGTACGAAGCCATGCCTTCGTAGAACAAGTGAAGCCACTCATTACACAATATGGACCACAAAATGTATTTAACTCTGATCAGAGTGGATTTAATTTAGAAATACATTGTGGCCGAACTTTAGCTACATCGGGGCAAAAAAAAATTGAAGCTGTGGTACAATCAATATCTTCTACAACCCACAGCTATACTATACAACCCACCATATCTGCTGATGGAAAACTACTGTCGCCTCTTTATGTGGTATTAAAAGAGGCTAGTGGGCAATTGGGAGAACGAGTGCAACAAACCGTGTTTAGGCCGCCAAATGTATACTTCATGGCTTCCAAATCTGGGAAACTTACAACCGATCTCATGAAAACATGGCTGCAAGAAGTTTACTTCCCTAACACTGGATCTACAAGCGTCTTACTGCTGGACTCTTGGAGTGGACAATGTGAGCGAAGTGTTCGAGAAGCTACACCAGAAGACAAGACAATAATATTAATGACGATTCCACAAGGCACCACCGGACTGATTCAACCGCTAGACGTATACGGATTTCGAATGTGGAAGAATTTTGTAAGGAGGTTTTCAGATATTGTAACTCTTTTCAATTACGATATTAACCTTCATTCGAGAGATAATATTTTAAAACTTCAATCTCTTACTCATAATCAGTTTTCTTCACCACGGTCTACTAACTTTATTAAATATTCGTGGTTCAAGAGTGGATATATATTCAGGAGACCTCCTGAATTTGAACATCCTGTAGAATTTTGTTTTGCACAGGACTCGGAACCACGATGCCACATATGTGGCGATATTGCCGTTATTACGTGTGCTTGGTGTAAGAAACAACTTTGTATGAAACATTTTTTCACGGAATACCATTATTGTCATAATTATGAGCCATAGAAGTTGAACTTTATTAAATAAAAGAAAAGTGGCATTAAAATACATAGAAGTAATAACCCCCGACCTATCCCGTCACTGCCATTGGTAGCCCGCTCATTATCAGACATAAAAGTTAGAAATTTGCAAAACTGTAGGAGGGAAATATATCATGTCATACATGGTTGAATTTGTAATAAAATTTCCTAAATTTTTGTCCACATGACTAAACCGAAATTTCGAAAAATTAGATAAAAAATTTTTTTTTTTGAAAAATAATGCTTTTTTTCAAAATCTGTTTAGGGGATTTTATTATACTAAAAAAACCAAACAAAACGTACATTGAAAGTTTTCATCTATCTCGCTTCGTTTCGGAGATAGCTCGAAGGGGGTGAAAATTCAGGGGTCCATTTCACCCCCTTAAACCAAAATTGGGCCGCTATAAAAAAATAGGGGTCTCTTATTTTTCGATAAACTTTAAATTTACGAAGTTTCATCAAGATCGGAAGCGGCGGCCTCGAAACGTTTCCTTGTGAGTAGTAACAATGGCAAAAACTTCCTCCAAAAAAAAATTGACGGTATATTTGCATTCGACTACAATAGAGTGTAACAGTATAATTTTAACTAAAAATCTAAGAGTTAAATATAATAAAGTCACCATGACGTGCATTGCAAACATTGAATTACTATAGTCATTACTATAGTCATTCGAAAAGAATGAAAACTCATGATTTAAAGTTACTGTGAATCGATACAAAAAAAATTCCTCGGAGCTTTTCCAACTGCCCTAACTGCTGTTTTCGAGAATTAAAAATTAGCAAGATAATGAAAATTTCGCTATAGAAATATACAGTTTCGTTTGATAAAATCCAGTAGAGGATGCCTATTATTTCACCACATACGGAGGAACTGACGAAATAATAAAACATGCATTCAGAAGCATGACTAGTTGTATGATGAAATAGGCGATCTATACTGCATTTAGGGCACGTTTTTCTACTCCAATAAATCATGCCTTAAACTTATCAAGTTCCTTTAAATTCACTTACAATCGAGCAGTCTTGTTCGAGAAAGACAATTTTGTTAATGCAAAACAAATAAGAAACATTTAAATTATCGATAAGGAATGACAATAACATTTTTCTACCATATGAGGCTAAACTTACTCGCCAGAAAAGAAACTTCAATCACTATTGTCTCATTATCTATGAACTTTTGGACTATATTGTAAGACTTTATTGTAAATAAAAATGTAATCTTTAAAAAAGTATTATACAAATATGAGCCAATGGCTCATAGATAATGAGATATTACTAATTAAATTTTCTTTCCTGGCGAGTAAATTTAGCCTCATGTAGTATAGATAACATGTAATTTGCGTGACACTGCAGCTCTACGACACTTGGTGCATCTCCCTCTCATCTCTTCACATTGGTTTATCTGAACCATTCCCAAAACTAATAACTTACGTACCAACAATGAAATTAAACCACCTCTAAAAGCACTTTTAATCGGACATTGTTGAGTCGAGGAAACTCGAGCGTTCTCTCACACGGAAAAACGTTTAAACGATTTCACAGCGACATTCATCCAAAATTGAAAAACGCGAACGATCGGACCGGATGTGCGGTCTACGAGTCGAAGAGACGAACTCAAGGATTCCCTCCACGTCGAGCTGCGACAATGGCAAGACGATCGGTCGCCTTCTCCTCACGCCAGATCCTACTCTGATGGCTTTAAAACTAACCGACGCGAGTAGAAAGATCAAACGAAAAAACTTGCTCGTCGGAGAAACTTGGAGATCCACGAAATCGTACCCCCCCCCCCCCCCCCGCCCCCTACCCGCCGGTTATCGAGCGAGAATAAATAGAGGAGCGAAAACCACCAGCTTCACATTCCATTCGCGTTAAGAGGAGAACAGGAGCGTTAACTTTTGTCACGCGCGCCTGAAAAGAGGGATAGTAGTACGAAGGGGAGGCGCGATGGGTGAAAAAAAAGGTGTGAGTGCCGTTGTACTCACGGAGGATGTGTAAACATCTTACAATTATCTGCGGTCCGAGTTTAATTGGGAATATGACATCGTAGTTCGACATAAAGAAGTTTAATTTTTTCTATAATAAAATATTTATTATTATTATATTAGATTTATAACTTACTAGCAGCCCGTCCCGGCTTCGCACGGGTAGATTGTGGATTGATTTTGTCCGTCCACCATTGTTTAAATACATTTTTAATACAAAACTTTTAGTATTTTTCCCGGGCTACACAATGGTCATATTGGATTTGACCTAGGAAAATAGCTTTTGTGGTTTCGCTGGCTTCGCTCGCTCCACCGACTCTAACCTAACCTAACCAAGTCTAACGCATTGAAATATAAATAAATTAGATTTGATAAGATTAGGTTAGGTTAGGTTAGGCTAGAATCGGCGGAGCGAGCGAAGCCACAAAAGTTATTTGCCTGAAATGACCATTTGCCTACGACAAGATACTATTTGCCTAACAACGGTTCCGGCATATACTATTTGCCTAGGCAAATGGTGTTTAACCAGAAATAAGTATAATAAAGCTATTTGCCCAGGCAGTTGGTATTTGCCTAGGCAAAAGCTATTTGCCTAAAAAGTTACTATTTGCCTGCGACATACATATATACCGATTACAAATTTAATTTAAAAATGTGAAAATTTGTTTCTAGTCAAATACCGTATTATGTAATCATGGTTGGCATCAAAATCGACCATGATTTCTAAATAGTTACATTACGGTTCTTTTAACCAGATTTTTCGCTCAGTGTGCACGTCGCAGTTGGGCGATGCCTTTCCATAAACCTCTTTGGTGGTTGAGATAATTTGTTTAGGAATTCAGATGAATTTATTAAAGTATTGGATCGATAATTGACTTAATAATTGGACCTATTAATGATATAGTTAATTCAACTACTTAAGCTTTGCTTCAACCTCTAAACATTTGGGGAAACTGCATTAGTAGTTAAATCAACTTCAGTTGAACAAGTCAACTATGCCGTCCAATTGGATCTACCACATTAATTTCATTTCATTGACCTTCATTCAGTCATGTTAAGTAAAATTCGATTAGAGTGACCACAAATTCTCTGACTATATGGTGGAGCTGTAAACACAATTTTTGTTCAATATAATCTTGGAGATGCAAGCGACGAAGAAGAAGAAGCGTGAGTTAGCGTCGATCACGTTTCTTTTCTTAGCGATACGTCGTTAAAAACTGCATTTATCTTAAACTTCACGAAGATAAAGTTTCTATCGAACGCAAAAATGTGTCTTGGATATCATTTAAATATAATCTTCCCTTGAAATTAAAAAATATGTCGTATGCATCATAGATTTCTGTAATTTTTTGTTTAAAAATTAGAAATAATCGAAATACGAGGGCTGTTCAAAAAGTAATGATAATATATAGTGACCCCGACGGGAAATGTGATGCGAAGGGTGGCAACACTGCATATCATCGTGTAGCCCATTCTTTTAGTCATCTATGACGGCCAGTTTCAAGTCGATCGGCGCAGTGAGTGGACGTATGTGACGATTCGCGTAACAAGTGTTAGATATTCGCCTACCATGTCCAGCATGAATGAAAGGTTAGAGCAACGTTGTAACGTGAAATTTTAAGTGAAACTCGGGAAGAGCTGAAAAAACGCGTATGAATTATTAACTACGGAATATGGTGAAGATGTTATGAACCAGGTGACCTTCTACAAGTGATATAAAGCGTTTGAGGAGGGTAGAGAGAGCATCGCCGACGAGCCGCGCGAGGGACACCCTTCAACGTCTCGCATCGAGGTTTTAAAGTATACAGCTGCCGTTATAACGATATATCGTCTCAGAAGGACAACGAATTATCGTTAGAGAGTTTGCCGCATGTCTAGACATTTCAGTTGCTAGCGCATTTTCGATTTTACCGCATCATGACAATGCGCGGCTCCACGTCGCTCACACTGTAGTGGATTTCCTGAACGCTCGCGGTATCGCAACTATACCCCACCCACCGTACAGTCCATATCTGGCTGTCCCTTACGACTTCTGGCTGTTCCCCGAAGTCAAGTTTCCGCTCAGGGGACGGAAATTCAAGACCAGTCACGAGGTGATCAAAGCTGTGGAGGCGCGCTGCAAGGAGCTCGCGAAAGATGGTCTGGCGTTCGTATCTAAAAAGTGGCAGGAACGGTGGGAAAAGTGTATTAGAACCGAGGGGGGTTACTTCGAAAAAGAGCATGTAAATTTGGAAGACTGAATAAATATTTTGTTCTGTAGAGCGTTTTTGTCATTACTTTTTGAACAGCCCCCATATTATGAAATTATAACTTGGAATTAAGATAAATACGCCTTCCATAGAAAATTGAGAGCATAATTTCTTCAATTTAAAGTACACTTTCGTGTATTGTCCTGTCTGACAATTAAGGAAACTTTTAATAGTATGCACGCCCATCGCGCGCACAACGTGACGCCTCGACCGAAATGATGGTAAATAGGGATAGTGTAAGCGTATCCTTGTCTCTCAACGCGACGCGCGCGGCAAATATATTCCTCACTGTCGGATCTGTGTACGGTTTGGTACGCCTTATTCTCTGCTTTTTTCTTTCTTATTCATATATACAGTGTATGGGGAGGAGGGAAGGAGGGAGACATTTGAATTTCTACGACTTGTCCGCGAGGTATTTTGTCGACTACGAGGTCTTCTCCCGGGACTTTGAGCGAAGGGAGGTGAGTTTCACTCGTGTTTGGGGAATGATAAGGCAGCGGGACGTGAGTTTCGTTGTGATTTCTTCATTTATATCCAAGTAGACACGTATTATTGCCTAATTTGTGGGAATCGAATGGCATGTTCGTATTTACTCAAAAGTAAGCTAATTAAAGCTATATCAGCCGTGACGACCAATGCAATCGATAGGGTAATAACTCTAGTATTTGAAAACTAGTGACTAGTGACCACGATGACAGTTGCCGCCTTATAAAATGCCCACACTCCTCATTTATCGATTCACACGTACTCATGGTATCTCTTAATAAGGTAGATACAGAGATACACTGAGAGAAAAATGTAGTAGATTTGGCTAAATTGAATAATACATGGACTAATGATTGGCTCGATTGGACAACAACCTGTTTCCTTCAAATAGCTGTTAATCGTTAGAACCAAATGTATTAGTCGAAACAACTAATTCTGCATTCCCCCGCTTGTAGACGCACATTTAATTGAATATACCATTTTTTCTCTTAGTGTATGGCCGCAACTGGAGTTGGCCCCTCATTATCACCGTCAATTATAATAGAGAGGAGCCAGATTAGGTTGGCCATATTACCTACACTGACCTTAATTTCACACTCCCTAAGTCTGAATCAGCCAAAATTGACAATCAATGAATAGTAGCTGGCAATCAGCTTAAAACATTTCACTAAAAAATTGGAGCGGTATGATTTGTCCAATTACACTGAGGAAAATGGATACTACAATAATAAAATTAGGTATTGTTCAATTTTAGGTCGTTAACACAAAAATCTGTATCCTCCTGCTACGAAATGAGTTCTTATTCCAGAAACCCTCATTCCTAAACGTAGCGATACAACTATTCTCAGTGACTTGCGATACATTCTTCTACCAATAAGCATAATTTTTCTTCAATTTTAGCAAAACAAATCGCTTCATCAAGACTCACATGACGTTTTAACCTCTTATTCATAAATATTGAAGGATACAAGATTCTACCATTACCTACACATATTTTCTTCTTACCTCAATTAGAATATGGATATGCTACCAATTGGAATGCGCATACACTAGGGAAAAAGTATGAATCGTGTAAACAGATTGTTCAGCTATGACAGATATACTTTCTTTCTCTCTTATATTTAGCTACTGTTAGCTATAAAATATTGCTGTCATAGCAATACTAGAGTAACGGGTAGTAGAATTGAAGGGTTTATTGCAAAAACCAGACGTCCAAAACCGTTTATTATTTTATTTTGTCGTAATATAGTTTTCGACATGCCGAATTTTATGCGCATTGTTACTTCACCAAAAAGCGTACAAGTCTCCAAATATAATTGACCAAAATAAGCCAAATTCTGCAAAAATAAGATAAGTCCAACTCGTTTCCGTTTGCTTTGTGGAAAAAATATGTATTGGACATGTCTGATTTTTGTAATAAACCCTTCAATTATACCACTCATAACGATCCACTTTTCTCGGTATATCAGCTACTATATTCACTGATTATTATCAATCATTTTGCCTGATTCAGATTTAAAGAGTGTGACTATCAGAGATAAACTAATGGCACAAGTTTCGAAACAAAAAGTATCAACTCTGTCACATCGAGCTTTTTTAAAACCCTCTCGAGCATTACCATATCGCCAAACACTCGAAGCAATTTCGACTTAATCGACTAAAGAATTTTTGATAACTTTTTATTCACGACCGCGACACACCTTTCGCTTCATTCCCCCTCGGTATACCCTGCAATTCTTCCGATTCGTCGAAACTCTAGCGTCGTCGACGCCCGGCGCTTATTTCTCCGCAGTCCTAGCGCAAGGTGCGCGCGTCGTAAAGTCGTATAGCATAACGCAATTTACCCATCCACCCCTCGCAGCCCTCTCTCACTCCCTCGAAGGCGAGGTCGCGTAAGGTGCTTTATTTAGGTCGAGTGTCAACACGGTACAACACGGTCTCGAGTGAATATGCTTTGTAGACACTTCACAAATAGCGTCGCGAACCCACAAAGGCGAGCAGCGGCGCGCGCGCGCGCGCGCCCGCCGAGCCAGAAGCGATACGGGAAATGAGAGGTATCGAGAATCGCCTTGAATCGATACTCCGATCCGATACTGATAAATTGAACTCCGGTCGGCAGGGGCGATACCTCCTCCGCTTCGCTGAATCGGGGCCATCAGGCGCACGACTGCATCAACGCGAACAGGCGAAAACGCGACGCGGAAGGTGCGCGGCGAAAGGTAAAGTTTCGCCGCGGGAGAAGTGGATATACCGCGCTAACTACGTCGCCGTTCTGAAAGATTCGAAAGAACTCTCCGCAAACGACGATGTCATTACCGCGGAAAACCCGCACTGTGTGCCCTCTCTCGCCTTGCAATGATTCCGAGCGTCGAGAGTCATGGGAATACCTCTGAAAATCATCATCTCGTACGATACGTACGCCTCGATGAGTCAGCGTTGCGGGATGCGAGTCATCAGTTCTAAAAATAGTAACGGATGAGTGGATGATGACGTGCGATTCCACGTTTGTCATTGGTTCGTCCTCGTGTGCTCCGAATATCCTAAACTTCATAAATGAAAGTAGGAGTTTCCTATGAATCTCTTTTTTTTATCGATAGTACATAGTACAAAAGTGGTGGTAAATGTTAACCCTCTATTGCATGAATTTATTTGAATTTTTTTTGCTTGGAAAAAATTTCAGAGCTACTTTTGTGCATTATTTGTTGATAGACAGTGACATTATGTGATAATTTCACCAAAAAAGTGTGATTTAGGAGTAATTTTTGTTTGGGACCAATTGGGAACAACATGCACAGAAACAAGTTTTATTTTAAAATAAACTGAACAAAACAGTTACTTTTAGAGTGAAAACATAAGTGTATCTTACAGTTTTAGCATTTTACCCTAGATTTCCCTTTGCATCTCAATTTTTGCAACGTTCTCTAGCTTCAGTCCATTCAGGCCAGTGCGAAAATTGATCAGTTTGGACATAAAATTCTGATTCGCAACTGCTCGCGACATCTACCGAACAACGGCTGCATCAATACTTTATACAACGTTCCTGGAAGGGAACAACATGCGTGACACAAACGTATCACGCATAGGCAGCCCTGCATACAAATTCTAAGTTTGTGTTCCCATATGGGAACAATAGGGGGATTGGGTAACTGCACAAAACAGATAGAGCACCATCTGTGGCACGCACCAAGCATTAAGTAGATGCCCGTGGTATAAGCGCTGTTTACATGTTATTTTGGGTAATAATTGAAGTGTTTTACCTATGAGATTTAATCAACATGGCCTCAATTATAATAGAATGTGGATTTCAAAGCATTCAAATAAATTCTTTCCGTGAAAAAAATCGTTATCAAAAGGTAAATACAAGCAGCGCCACCAAGCTGGGTTTCTTGGCGAAACTTGGATGTGCATTCCCTATATGTACATGTGTAACACAAACAAAAGCTACGTTTGTGGAAGTACGCTAGAGCCCTATATGCAATAGAGAGTTAACACCATTTCACCGATATGGACCTACGTGTACCACATCAGGTGTCATTCAGTCTTATACCATTATTATTTAACACCAAAAGTGGTTTATATTTGTATAACCCGCAGAATTTCTTCCTGTGCAAGAATATCATTTACCGATGGAAGCAATGAAGTATACAACCCGTCCCAGGGAATACACGCCAGCGTAGCATATTGCATATCGGTAGGCGCTATCGGATCTAAGATGGTTCCCTAAAATTCCGACAGCCCAGACACGAACCCAATAGTCCCGACACGAACCAAATAGACGTTTCAGTCCGAAAAACATCGGTCATCTCAATAGTGGTGAATGTGACAGACGCTCTGACAGATAGTTTGATAATCGTTTGAATTTTTTCGAATAATCAAGGTAGTGATCGGAAGCAGCGCTATTTTTCTCTGGTTGCTTGTGCATAAAGAGTAGGAAAGGAGACATCAGTATCTCAGAAGAAGTGCCATCAGATAAATTACTTCCTAACGGACCGTCTTAACCTCACTTTGATTGCGTATAAAGAACAAATATCTTTGTGGTTATTCTATTTTTTTGTTTTCAGCGTCATGCGAGTACGGGACGAATCGATGGATGAACTAATACGTTTGATATTTCTTCTATGTCAACAATGAAAGCCGTGGCAGGAAAATAGGGGATACAGTGGAATTGGATCACAATAATCAAGTAAATACTTTATTATTATTTTTTCTCTATCGATATATTTCCTCTTTCGTACTATCACAAGTTCCAATTTATACACCGACCTGTCAAACGCGCGTGAAGTGTAGGTACATATTCCTCACTTCTATTTCATCTCTTCTTCGTCGTGTATATACTCTCTCGCGTGTATGTCCTTTCTGGCTTCAAAAGAAACACGGTTAAAAATTGACGGCAGTTTTCAACGAAGACGATGCGACGAATGCGACGATCCCGGGACGACCAAGCAATGGGGCGAGCAAGGCAGTCACCTGTTCCAAGAATAAATGCGTTGCAGCATCTGTATGGTGATTCAGGCCGTACTGAAAAATACAGAAAAACTTTGTATAAAGAAGAAAGAGAAGAAGAAAAGCGAAAGAAGAAAAGTCCTGTGGAGTAATTAAAGATTCCAAAATGTCGAAGAAAATGAAACAAAAGATTGGTAGATAAGAGTCGAATAAGTTCGTATAAGTTTCCGTATTGAAAATGAATACGGTTCTGTACAGCTCGAATACATGTTGCATTGTTTTCATCTTAAATCTATGTTACGGCCATGTAAAGCCGTATTTATTTTAATATGGAGACTTTTACGGCCTTATTCAGGACTTATCTGCCTGATCGGCATCAGTGATTCCTCATTGACCGTCATTACACCAGAGACGAAGAAGAGATGAAATAGAAGTGAGGAACATGTACACTTCACGTTTGACAGGTCGGTGTATAAATTAGAACTTGTGATAGTACGAAAGAGGAAATATATCGATAGAGAAAAAATAATAATAAAGTATTTACTTGATTATTGAGATCCAATTCCACTGTATCCCCTATTTTCCTGCCACGGCTTTCATTGTTAACAGAGAAAAAATATCAAATGTATTAGTTCATCCATCGATTCGTCCCGTGCTCGCATGACGCTGAAAACAAAAAATAGAATAACCACAAAGATATTTCTGTGGTACTAAGTTAAAACCCGATCAGTCAAGAAAATTGATTTTTCAGGAGACGCTTCAAACCACCGACCAATTCAATGGGCGTGAGCGTAATCGGAATATTATTTTGTTAACCTACAAGTTGTAGGTGATTTGGAGCCATATCGGGTTTTGCCATCATATCCTTCATTGCTGACTGTACATATTGACGTTAAAAACAAAAAATCGCTTGTTTTGACGTATCGGATTTTGACTTAGTACTACAGATTTGTTCTTCATACGTAATCAAAGTGAGGTTAAAACAGTCAGTTAAGAAGTAACTTACCTGATGGCACTTCTTCTGAGGTACTGATGTCTCCTTTCCTGCTCTTTATGCACAAGCAACCAGAGAAAAATAGCGCTGCTTCCGTTCACTATCTTGATTATTCGAAAAAAATCCAAACGATTATCAAACTATCTGTCAAAGCGTTTGTCACATTCACCACTATTGAGATGACCAATGTTTTTCGGACTGAAACGTCTATTTGGTTCGTGTCTGAACTATTTGGATCGTCTCTGGGTGTGTGTTGTCGGAATTTTAGGGAACTATCTTAGATCCGATAGCGCCTACCGATATGCAATGTGCTACGCTGGCATGTATTCCCTGGGACGGGTTATACATAAAGTATGCTATGACTAAATATATATAAGGGTTGGGGAACAACACACGAATTGTTTCTCTGTAAACAAAGTTTTTTCTATTTTATACAAACAAAACCTTAGCCTAACCTAACCTAAACTAATTGATTCCGTACAAACAAAACCAGTCTAATAACTTAAACTAATTAATCCTACCTGTAAACAAAGAAACAACATTCAATGTCGTTATTCACCCTGTTGTTTCTTGACAACTATCGTTTAGTCTTAGGTTCTTAATTCTTCTTAATTCTTAACTTTGACTTCTTGCGACATGTTTGCTTCGTAGCTTACATCGTCTTTTCTCACACCACGTGTCCCTTGTGTAATTCGGTTGTCTGTTTCCATAGGAGGTCTGACTTACCGACTCGATTTAAGCGCTAGATTCAAATAGACTTAGGATACTTTCCTTACATATATATTTGAAAATTTCGTCTTACGCTAAGAAAAGTTATTGAGCAGTAAAAATATGATTTCGCAAAGTTGTAATAAATTATATTCATCCCTATTTCTCGACTGGCACACCCGTTATATGGATATTCGTTAATTGTTCATTTGACGAAGTGACTGATAAATAATACTCTGTACTGGATTATGCCCATAATGGACAGGGAAAAATTAATATTTTAGACTGGAAATTCTGAAAAAGTCAGAGAATTTTCGTTCATACTTCACTGGACTCCATATTATATTTTACGATAACGAAAAAGAACTGCTATAAATAAGATGAATCTTTCTCGGCAATCTATGGTACACTTCGTAAATCCTCCACAGAACAAACTTCTGTATTACTACAACCACATATCACAACGATAATCTGATCAGATATAATCAGCAGCGTTTACATTGGATCAATCGAAATACCGTATTTACTAATCGGATAATTGAATTCCTGGCCCGGAAGTAAACTCCGAAGCGATTCGGCGTAATATCGTATCGGAAAATTGTATCGGAATGTCGACCTACGCGTTTCTTCCCGGTGATAGATATTGTTTGAATGGGAGTGTCTGCCACCCATACCTACATAGTCACCGGGACTATCATAATAAAGAAGATACAGATATACCGCAGGAAACGATAATTCTTTTTCTACTATTTGTTTTGGCCGTAACTATAGGTACTTCGATTTTTTTTAAGTATTTCTCAAAATAGTTTTTTTCATTTTATAGCTAAGACTTCGGGAAGTTGAACGACATCAAACGCGATGCGAAACTTCAGTAGAGAAGAGACATGTCGTCGGTTTTATCAAGTAAGGGCATATCTCAGTTTTGGTGATTTCTCAGGAGAGCGATTTTAAATACTTTACGATTTTTCATTGTGAATAAGTCCTGCAATTATTTTTATAGCTTGGTGATTTTAAGTATTTGCCGTGATAGGTGCTTCTGTAAGAGTGTCATGATTAAAAATCAATATTTCCATAGTTATCAATAAATTAACACGCGCTATTTCTGCGTGTAGCGCGACGTAGTAACTGCGGTTCATCGACATAGCCCGCCATTGTGTGTGTCAAGAGTGTTATTGGTTCTTTTACCAGTACTGTGTATATAATATTTTCAGAAACCTGGAATTATTAGAAATTTCTATTATTCGCTTCATCTCTCGTTGTTTAATTAGCAATACACTCGTGCGTGAATTAAAAGAATTTACATGAAGTCATAATTATAATAATACGAGATATAATGAATGAAAGAAGCAACATAATTGATATTCATCTTTGACGTGAATGAATGGACCTGCACACCCATTTTCAACTTGACGTACCTGGACTGTCATGAACCATGTTGCGCACCTAATCTCAACTCTTTCACGCGCGAATCTCGGGCAACTCGTTCGCAGATCGCACTAAGCAGACTACCGAAAATGTGATTGGGTAAGATAATGAATATAACAGAATGTTTCATCGGATGTGACGTAAAAACTGTGGAACTAATTACGGGCCGTTTTTAGTAGCGTTTGAAATGAAGCACTTTTAATTTCACTTTTACGCTGAACAACGTTAATAAAAATTAAGAAAGCTTTTTTTCTACTAAATATTTATTCACCTAGAATGCGTTGGTATACTCGGTTAAATTTTTTTTAATGTCCCTTCCCTGATCTAGCCAGCAAAAGTTTCGATGGGAAAATAAAATCAAGCAATTCAACTATACCTTCCCTTCCGCTTCGATCCATTAAATGATAAGAAGCATTCGCAGCTATAGAAAACACTTTAAAAGAAACGAAAAAAAAAATGTTAACCTGTTACCTGTTCTTTTTCCTTCGTTCCTTGTTTCTTCCCTCTTTGATAAAATACTTCACACATTTCGCTTCCTCTTCTTTTAAACAAATCGTCATTAAAACTCCAAAAAAAACACATAATACACCCAAATACGGTTACTCTGATAATTAACAAACAATTTGCGCGAAAAATTGTTGCCAATCAACTTCCAAAAGCCTCGATTATAAAATAAAGAAATGTTTAATAAATATATAAATAAATAAATAATAATTTATATAATAATAATAATAATAATAATAATAATAATAATAATTTATATATATAAATATATTTAAAGTTGAAAACATTCTAGCCGAAACAAAAAGAAAAGAAGAAATCGCCAGTAAAATCCCTATTTGCGTTACACCGTATCGCGATATCAGAGCTTGCCGCGGAAACTCGTAAAGCTCTCAGCCTATAAGGAGGATCGTGGCTACTTATGTCCTCCTCTATACATATACTAGGTATCATCTATAATACATAGTATATGCACGTACGTATTACGTATAGGTAGTAGATTGATAGTGACCTAGCGCATTACCCGGTCGTACAAAGGACGCACGGCACGCTTCTCGGTTATTTCGGTCAATCCTTGAAGAGGAGACGGTCCGGAAAATATTCACATCGATCTACCGACTGACCTCCGCCGGCTAGAGCCAGATGCGATATACCGGATACCCCGCGGCGGTATACGTATACCGCGAGCTCCTTCAAAAAGTGCTCTTTTAGCTCGCGAGGGTCGGCGGGTCAACCGCATCATTCCTGCAAGCTTCCCATGCAATAAAGGTCACGAGAATGCGGAATGATGCAATGGCTTTTAAATATATGTGCATAGCGTTTCATGTCGAATCGTTTAGATTCTGTAATCCCAGCCATCTTTCAATATTTTAATGCTACGTAATTTTATTATAAGAAATAGCTTTTTCCTATGGATCGCTAGCGTGAAAGTTGGACTTATTAAGGGAGAGTGGGCGAATTGTGCGCACTTAAGACTAATAAATTCCCGTGGAGTGATTTTTGGAGTTGGAATCAATATGAGCACATGGCAATAGAAGCTCCAAATGTTCTTTCATCATTATGCATCCTCATACTGAACAATTTTTCATTAATATTGATGTTGTATTTTCCAAAGAGGAGAAAAATGCAAAAGCAAAGTAGGAAACAACTGAATAAGATGAATCTTTTATGAAAAATAAATACGGTAACGGCAAAACGTATTCAACGAATATTTATTTTATCGAAAATTAGTACTTAACAAAATTAGGAAAATTACTTTCTCAAGAAATAATCATGGATATACATACATAATTTTTAGCTTTATTAGCTTGTCCTCTTTAGGCAGATACATTTATTTTAACAGCATAATCCGAGAATATGTGAAAACATTTAGAAATAGTCATAATACGCTGCGACCTAATTGGATATGAAAAACAATTACTCATAGATATTTTATCGGAAAAAAATTAGCAAAAGCTCAAAAGACACGTAAAATAACATACTTTCGTAAATTTATTAAGTTTGATAAACAAAATAAAATTACGGACTTGCCACCTTATTTCTTAGACCTCGAAAATTACATCGACATAGAGGACTTAACTGTAGTATGGAAGTAAAATCCGGGCTAAGAGCCAGAATATGACAAATTGAGTTAAGTGCTAAAAAGTGGGCTATGTCACAATTCCAATACGCTGTAAAATTGGCTATGTCTAGATCCTTCAAAATCTAGTTCAAATAATTGCCACAAGAATCTTGCTTGCTGCAAAGCTTGCTTGCTTGCTTGCTTACAGATCCGCATATCTCAAAACTTTCTTTTTGGCACTTAGCCCGGATTTAACTTCCATGCTACAACTCTTTTCAACTTCTGTTATTAGCAATGCTTCAAATCGATATAACTTACAGTTATATCATAAAGAATTATCTTTTACTTCAACATTTCGACTTGGTGACGAGGGCCGCCACAGCGTGACGGGTCGCTACAGAGCTATAGAGCGAGGAGAGCTTAACAGCACGTGTTAGGACATATCAGGACAACTCAGGTTTTAGAGAAAAATCCCTTATACAAGTCTTCTTCACCAGGTCTACTCAGTTTTAAACAGATTTTAATATAGGACTACTCAGAATTGAACAGGTCAAAATATTCGACTCGGGTGCTGTTAGATCTTACTTGGCTACTTTAGGTTTTGCCAGTACAAAAAACTCGACCCGGGAAGCGATATGTAAAGCCTCCAGTGTAGCGGCTCATCGCCAATGCAAACGCCTGTAATTAGAAGAAAACCGAAATTGGATTTTGTTTAGAGTAAGCAATTTTAGGAAATAGACCGTAATTGAGGGGGTCAGAAGCCAAGGGGTCCAAGTAGAAATACAAGTTTTCCGAGATGCTCCACATTAAAGTATTCTTGTTCTTTAAAAATACCTGCAATTTCTTTGCCTCAAATATATAAGCTGTATGAACTATTCATACACCTTATACACTTGAGGCAAAGGAAAATTGCAGGTATTTTTAAAGAACAAGAATACTTTAATGTGGAGCATCTCGGAAAACTTGTATTTCTACTTGGACCCCTTGGCTTCTGACCCCCTCAATTCAGCCCGAGCATGTTAGAGGAGGGATAGGAATCGGCCCCCACTTGAGTAGAATAAAAAGGCCGGAATTCTCTTCCTCAGAGAGAGAGAGAGAGAGAGAGAGAGAGAGAGAGAGAGAGAGAAAGGGAGGGAGGGAGAGGGAGAGGGAGAGGGAGAGGGAGAGGGAGAGGGAGAGGGAGAGGGAGTGGGAGTGGGAGTGGGAGAGGGAGAGGGAGAGGGAGAGGGAGAGGGAGAGGGAGAGGGAGAGGGAGCGGGAGGGGAGATGGAGAGGGAGAGGGAGAGGGAGGGAGAGAGAGAGAGAGAGACCTTTGAACGAACGCACTTGCCCCACGATTTCCTGGTGTTTGTCGTCAATGTTGGACCATTTGTGTAGTCAGGGTTAGCTACCGTGATTTTTTTTCTTTTCGGGGTACTAGCAATACTTTGTCATTTTTTGATGCTACGAAACGTTAAAAACGAGGTCGTCCGCCCAAGAAAGTACAGAAAAAGCCCTCTTGGGATGAAGACGAGGACTTTTGCCTCATCTGTTTGGAAGCGATGCCTCATCGCTTGATTAGTAACAATTCCGTTGCATGCATTGAATGCAAAAGAGAAGTGCATTTGAAGCGCGCGACAATGACGACCAGCTACTTCATTTATCAAAACTGCGATTCAGAATAATTTAGCGCCTATATTTCGTCGATTTTCAGCGGCTGGCCAATCTAGACAGCACTGGCAAACTTTGACAGTATTTCTAATTTTTAAAAAATACCCATTACTTTGTAATTTTTCATCCAATCAATTCGTAATATCTCGGAAAAGTTTTCTTAATTCCGGACCTTTCTAAGAATACGCAGTAATTATAAGAATTCTTTTTTTACATGAAATTATGGGCAAAAGTCAAAATTATGGCCAACCCTGACGACATTTCCCTACACATTCAAACTCAAGAAAATTACACAGAAATGTTTGAAAACGCACTACCTTAAGAAAATCTTTGGAAAATCAGAATATTAAAGTGTATTTAACATAAATCACCTATTTTTAAAAGCTTGCTAGGCGCATGCATATTCAAGTAAGTATTTAAAGAAATTAATCATTATATTTTTTCTCGGTGCTGCATGGGGCAAGTGCGCTCTATGACGCTCTTGCCCGGGGGAAATAGGCCGCACTAGCCCCACTAGAGAAAATAGACGGGGCAAGTGCATCATATCAACAAAAACAACAATTTAGGTTAGCAACTGCGAAAATATAATACCTCTTAGATTAAAAACAGCTTAATTAACATACGCTCTCACCAAAAATTACGAATTAAAGATGCACTAATTCGCCGATGTTTAAAGATTTAAAAAGATATACCAACTCGAATATCAATCCTAAATGCACATTAAAATTAAGGAACGTGTCACTCACACAATGGAAGACACAGGTGGCCGGTAGTGGTTGAGTTATGTTGGGCGGATTAGTTAGAGATAGTTTTCATAAATGGCAGCACCATTCGCTACGAAACTTGAATAAAAATTGAAAATACTGCACTTGCCCCAAAAATGCTCTTGCTCCACCTTACCTATAAAAACAAGAAGGGAGATCAAGAGAGAGAGAGAGAGAGAGCTGACTAGCCAAGAACAACGAAAGACAAAGGGGTAAAAACTTCATAAATTCTCTTTCCAAACTACCGAATGTGGAAGTAAGCAGTCGCCAATCCAAATGAAGTCCTAATCCGAACCCGATAAATCCTAGTCATTGTATTCGTAATCCCGATATGTGTGTAAAAGAGTAAGCCGCTGAGACTCAAAGGTGAAAGTAGCGAGTAGATCATTTTTCGTAGTAACCTCGCTTTCCCTTTTTAATTCCGATAACTAGCCGTAACCCCATAATTCTTGTGGGGATCTTCGTCCAAATAGCGTCAGCTAGGTGCAGTGCTCTCGTTTGAGGTAGTAAGCCCTTCGCTTTCTCCGTTTGAACGATAATTAATCGTCTGTCACTCTCCAAAACGTGACAGATCTATATGTAGGGTAAAAGGGGCTAAGTTGGCGTGGAAAGTTGACCCATCGTTCCCATTACTTTCCATGAAAATGAGTGGCCAACTCACCCCGTTTAAACCTATACATGCTCACTACAAGTTACATTCAAGTTATTTTTTATGTATCAGGTACATATGTATGTAAGATAGTTGGACAATTTTACATGAAAACCTGCCATCCACCGGGACATCCATCTACGTAAATACAACCAAATTCAGAGGACAGCAAATCTAGCCGGTGTCAAATCGGCTGATCCTCCGCTATTTAGTTACCTGCATATCTACAGAACATCGCTCACACGTAAATCCGGCAGCTGTCGTAAATTTCCCACGTATCATAAAGAGTGTTCATTGTGCTACTACCCAATGAAATCCCAATAAATATCAGATAATCCACTGTAACGCCGTCAAGCCTCGACGTGGCGTTCGTAAAAGCGAAGTTACATATGAAATACGGTTCGCGTACAAACTAACACATTAATGTGGAAATCGCTTGTCTGCTGAATTAAGCCCCCGCGAATGAATTTACCGCAAAATTAGTGGATACGTATATAGACGCCACGTTTGCGAGATTCCGCGCCGCGATACGATTCGGTCCGGCCGGCCCTACACACGCTATACATGCAGTTATTCTCGGCGACAATTCGTAGCGAGCGATACGAATAAACGAACCTAGCCACGAGAAACGCCGTCGTCGTAGTGGCGTGCGCGCGTCGATGTAACGCGGAGAATGCGGGAATCCGGGAACGTCACTGCAGAATGGCCCGCGGAGGCGATTTGTGGCCCGAGCTTAATGGCGCGTAGCGTAAATATTAGCGGGAAGAGCGCCAGGAGGAAACTGCTGGACGAAAGTGCACAGGAGGAGCGGTTCCGTCTGCACTTATGGGTCAATATCATGGAGGTGAAGAATTTGAGTCAGAGAGAATTTTCTTAATTAAAGCTACAATAAATTAAAGTTATCTTCTCGTTTACCGAATATTATAATCGATCGCCATCTCCACATGTAATCATTTTAATTCAATGTGTTCTTAGTTTAATTTTATTTCATATAACATACCCGAAAAATCATTTCGGGAACGCTTCCATAATTCAATGAGGAACATTCAAGTAGCTAAAAAAAACCTTAAAATCAATTGAATTTAAGTAACTATATTCTGAACACTACTTTGATACAGTTTGCTTCAAGAATTCTTACATGCTTTACAACGAATTGGAAAAAACCGTTATTTCTATTTAATTAAACGTTGTCCGAGGTAAAAGTTGTCATTTCGTGAACGCAACCATAAAATATCAAAATCTTTTTTATGGAACGTGCCAGATGGTGCTGCCAGCGCTGTTTACGAAGTATTTGTTAACGGGTTAACGGCATTTAATTGTTAGCCTGGATTAATAATTAAATTAAAGCGGTAAGTAGGTTTCAATCTGATATATGAATTGCGTACATCAATTCAGCATCATTTCGAGAACGCTGTTGTAGAATGTGTTACGTTAAAATTAATATATTTGTATCAATATTATGATAAACAGTCGAGGCAACTACAACATAACCGCAAAAATATTTCGTTTGACATTGTAACAAAAAAATGAAAGACAATAATGCCGGAAATGTCATTTCGGGAACGGTCATTTCGGGAACGTTCTCGGGCTATGACGGGCATTCCCGAAGCTGTTTTGTTACATAGTACTGATTTGTTTGTTTTTTTTTCAGAATTTATTTATGTCACTGTATGTTAGTACTATTAAAAAGTGCTACACTATTATGTGTAAGGTCTAATAGTATTCATAAATTTAAATGGCAATTTATGAAGTTCCTACGTATAATACAACACAGTTGGTCTCTCAGAAACTAAGCTAATTACAATAGAAAACCTTATTAATTGTTACTTCGCAAGAAATAAAGTCTAATTTGATTAGTAAAGGTGTATCATTTTTTTATAAAAATGCACAATTAACACTGCCATCATTTCGGGAACACCACAGTCATTTCAGTATCATCTCTATTAGTTCCGGGAACGCTAATAAATACATAGTTAATGATAAAACATTACATTTTTTATAGATTAATTTAACATTGAATTAATGTGCCACTAAAGCCAAATACCGAATAAATGAAAGAAGTAGTTTAGAACTTGGAATCATAACAATAAATTAATTTTCTCATACGAAATTGATGTGTTAGTGAAATAGCAACAAAAATGCACCACAAATATTACATTTAAATACATTAGGTGATTTTTCTCGTTAATTATAATAACTCCTACTAATTTTAACTAAAGTAATGAAATTAAATTACTTTTCGACTAAACCTAGTATTATTTTTAAAGTTTTAAAATACTTTACCGAAATGACTTTTTCTCGCGCGTTATCCATTAGATTTGGTGATGAATTGGAAAATATGTCATTTTGTGCGCTGTCTGGTTATAAACTAATAAATGCTAACTTAACCCAACATTTGAACGTAAAAAACCCATTGTAAAGCAAAGTTTAAATTTTAATAATATGGGCAATGAAATTTGCCACCTCCATAATTTAACCCTTATATAGATATATATCGTGAAGAGGATACTTCATCCACGGAGACAAGTGCGCGCGGATGCACACGTGCAATAATGAAACAAAAGATTCTAATATTCCCCCGTTTTTTGAAAAAGAAAATCCCGTTGAAATTGGTTGGAAGAGCGCAACGTTGCGCGCTGAAGACATGCGATTATTAGAGAAACCAGATGCCACTGGGATCAACTTCCGGCGAGGAAGATGAGAATGGTTGCTTCGTCAGGTTTGGTGGGCCGTGCTCCTCGAGATTTACGATCGAATTTCGCATTCTTTAATGGATTATTCTAATTAATGACGTACTAGAGAAGTCGACCTGTATCTGCGTAGAATTAACGATTTAGTTAATCGTTTCATTATCAAGAAATGCAATTTCAAGTTAAAGCCTGGCGTGCACCACTTGCAGGGCTAGTAGCGGTCTGATAGTTCCAGGTAAGAAATGTAATATTCGCCATGAAAAAAGTGACAGAAAAGTGACCGAAAAATGACACAAAATGCCCATGGGTAGAGTACTAAAGTAAATACTTTTAGGAGCATTACCTACCAATATCTTCATTACTACATTATTGTATTATCATCAACGTCATTAAATCACATTATTTTGATAAACTTATAATATTAGGACCAATAATGAAATGGAAAACATTCTAAAATCAAAAGGAATATTTTTTTCAACAGACTACGATATTTTACATTTCACACATATCTTCTAATACTTCTTTCTGTACTGTATTCATACTTCTCAGCATAATCTGCGCTAATACCTCTTCTTCGCGAATCCTTATTTTTAATCGCGTTTTCATTTATATTTAAGTTTTTCGTCTTCGATCGTAATTATATTTCTTTCCTTCTCAATTCTTTTCTATTTTTTTCTTCAATTTTCTTTCTCTCCTTTTCTGCTTTTTCCTCTCAACATCATCATGCTTTCTCTTCCGCTCAGCTTCTAAATATTCCTGACATTTATTACAGAAAGCATTTGCCTTCCCGATAAACGTTTTTATGATTGGTACAAGATTAGCCTTCTTCTTGTATATTTTCATAGCACTTTTAATAATGAGAATAGCGTTGGGAGTTCTCTGTGATAATGATACATGCAGAAACAATCACGTACCATCAAACTAATAAGTATTTGAGACATTTTTGTAGGCACTGAACATAATCAACAGTGTTATGAAAAATGTTCTAGATGGCTCCGGCAAATAAGTGAAAAAAAGACTGTTTCTTAGAACAAGTTAAGAGAAAGTGATTTAAATAAAATAAGTGACAAAAAGTGAATAAAGTGATGCGCTACCATGCAGATATAAAAGCAATGCAGAAATCAGCATCCCAAGTGATTTCACCTCTGAAGTCACTTGGGATGCTGTTTTCTGCATCGTTTTTATATTATCGCTGTGCTTTGATATATTATTACATATGTATAGAGAAGAAATGAGGTCTCTTTAAAAATGAAACGTTAAGAAAAGAGGCGACCTACCGTAAATGCAACGATAAGCATCTTCCACGCATCTGTGCATATGTACAAGGTGTAACGACCAAGAGGGCTGAAACAGAAGAAGCCTAATTCTATTCAGAGTTTATACACCGACCAATGGTATGAGTTCCTACGATCCCCTCACTTTGACAAAGAGTTGACAGCCGAGTAAGTTCCAAGGAACGGAGATCGTAGGAAGTCATGTCATTGATCGGTATAACTCTAAACAAAATTAGGCTCTTCCTATTTCAGCCCTCTTAGCCATTACGCCCTGTATATGTAGATCGATACCTAAGTCCGCAAGTGCTTGCCGAGCATATTGCTTGCCCGTGCGTTTACCGTGCATACATACACGCGTAATATGAAAGGTTTTATCCGCCAACGCGGGAATCCGAGGGAAAAGTGATCTTCGGTAATGCCCTCTGCAAATTCCAATGTTTTCCCGAGAAGAATCAGTCAAGTATCGACAAACATAAATCCGTGGACAGTCGTTTGGCGCAGTCAGACTATAGGGAGGGTGGGTCACATCCGCCTACGTGAAAGCCATCGTATCTCGGCGCGAGCGTGGCGATACGTATCTTCGGCCGCTGTTTGCGCGTTGTTTTATTCAACGAACTCACGGTGTGGGCGCGCGCCGCAAGCGCTCGCCTCGGGTCGTAGAGCGGACCGCGATCGAACCGAAATCGGCGAGCGACTCTTTCTCTCTTTGGCCCCATTGACCAGGAAAATGTTCTGTTTGCGTTTTGCAGAACCGAGAACGGAGATCTTGGGCGGTCCGGATCTCTACATCGATCGCGGCAGCACGATCAACCTGACCTGCGTCGTTCTCCATAGTCCGGAACCGCCGGCCTACATCTTTTGGAATCACAACGATGCGGTGAGTTTAATTCGAAGAATTTACGATGTCATCCAAATTTTTGTTTCTATCAAGATTTCATTTGGCTATCAAGTGAAGACCCGCGTAAAAAAAGTATGGCTAAAGTATAGCGGAAGTCTGGGAAAAGTTGAACTAAACTTTTGCCCTTCGGCCAGTAGATGATGCGTTCTTCAATTAGACTTCAGTTGTTTGTACGAGGTTATTTTGCAATCGATATCTGCTCTTATCAGTTGATATTATTTCAATCGATTATTTTATTAAACTCTCAAATTATTACTAATGGACTATATTCTTGTACCGAATAAGTTATTATATAATAGTTTTATAATGAAGAACCCATACAACAAAACTGAGTCAAAAAGGTACAGATACGTTGAATAAGTTTTACTTTTAAGCCGATACGAGAAAATTATCTAGCGGAAAATCTGGAATACGAACCGTAGCCATATTTTTTTGGTTCAACTTTTGCCAGACTTCCGTCATACTTTAGTCATCCTTTTTTTACGCGGGGAACTATCGAATTTTATTGCATAGAAGCTCTAATTGTTTTGTGCATACATGTAGTACAAAAATCTACCGAATATCTTGAGACTTAATCAAATTCAAATATGCTGGATGTAGGTACGCGGATATTCGGACCTCCTACGAGGTCGCGTATTTGACCCTCGGATGCCCAACATAATTTTCGCGCGCAACATAATTTATAGTACTTTATGTTGCAATATCCCATAAACCATATTCAACAGTTGATCACCTCAACGTATACCTTTCTTGTTACCCTAAGCAAGCCCTGCAACTTTTTTAAAAATAAAAAATCAATTTTAATTTGTTCAAAAAAGCTGTGATGAAAAATTCTCGAAAGTGGTGCCTATTACAATTGATTCGATTATGTCATGCTTTTTTCCCCTCGAAATCATAAATTTTCTTTGATATTTTTTCGTATCTCGCTTTGTTTTCGAGATAATTAACTACCCAGGTAACAAACTAACGTGAAATTAACGTCATTTTTTGGTCAGATCTGGTCATAGATGACGTCAGTAAAAGACGTATAAATGACGTTAAAAGTACGTTCGAAAGTCACATCCCACTGACGTCATTTAATGACGTCTTTCTAACGTTCTTTATGACGTTAAATATGACGTTTAATTTTAGCGATTTTCCAGGTAGCACACTAACGTCGAAATGACGGTTTTTGAAGGTCAGCTCTGACGGCAGATAACGAAAAATATAACGTGATTGTGTAAAAAATGACGGCTCTGAAAGATTAGGGCTGACGTATATCTTTTCATCGTGAGCGGTCACCCCCATCCAACTACTGTCCGCACTTTTTGCTGCTTAACTTCGTCGATCGGTCGGTGTTTTCGAGTCCTCATCTGCTGCACGCTCCTGTGGTATTAAGTATTACTATTGGTGTTCATATGAAGTTTAATGAATAAATATATGTTGCTTTTCCAGTCAATAAGAAAGAGCTTAAATAAATAAGATTTTATAATTATATTATTCTTTTCTCAATATTTGTCTAAATTTATGATTGCATCTTTTGATAAATATTCTTGCATAGACGCAAATTGATATTAATAAATAAATAATTATATGAATGTTTATAGAAACGACCGCAATATAAAAAATCTTACTTTTATTTATTACAAAAAAAACGTACTGGTAAAATGGTACAGAGATATAAGAATCGAGAATTAAAGTAGACCACACTATACAAATATTTTTATATTATACATTATAAAAAAATATAAAAATATTCAATGTATATTGTATAATAAGTAGTTATTTTTAAATTTTATTACGACGCAAAAATAACGTCTTTTTAACGTCATATTTAAGGCGTCTTAAAGACGTTTCTTGAATGACGGCATTAAAACGTCATTTTGGTAGAATGACGTCGCCGACGAAATATGCCCTAAAAGTGACGTCAAGTTTACGTCAGCTTGCTACCTGGGTACATCATTTACAATGAGACACCTTGTATATATGGATATACGTATATGTGTATATGCATATTTATGTACACATATATTATCATTGTCATTCGTGAATGAATATTATTTTATGATGATAATGATTTGCTTATAAGTTAGGGGTCGTCCATTAATCACGTGATGCTTTTTAGCATTTTTTAACCCCCCCCCCCCCCCCTCCTGGTGATACGTGGTGAGGATTAAGACTAAACGCCCCCCCCCCCCCCCCAATCACGTGTATTTTCTTAGTACAAAAAGTATCTTAAAAATTTTAGAATATTATCTTTAATTACTAGTAAGTATAATCTAATTTAATTCTGGAAAATTAAGGACCGTGATAAAAATGTCCAGGCATTAAGGTTGCAGGTTGTTCAGAAATCACGCGTTCAACGAAAAAATAAATACACGTGTTATCTCACTACAACCCCCCCTCCCCCTTGTGATATTTCGTGATTTTTGCCGAACACCCCACTCCCCCTTCGGACCTCACGTGATTAATGGACGACCCCTTATTTATAACAAATAATGAATCTATAATATACTGAGAAAAAAATGTTCTTAAGACAAATAAACGTGTTTTTGAATAGTCCTAAGAGCATATTTATTCGATTAGAATGGATATCGATTGTACATATACAGACATTACTCATTTAATTGAATATTATTTGGATCAAATCGATTTTCATTCCAATCGAATAAAATGTGCTCTTATTAGAACTTTCCAAAGACACATTTATTTCGATCAAGCAAATCTTTTTCTCAGTGTATAAATGTCCAATAAGAATACGCGGAGGAATCACGAAAATAATTATTTCCGCGTAAAAAATAAAATATATTTTATTTATATCGATGGGAATACAATTTATACACTCTATAAGAGGCGATTAAAAAAGAAACAGAACATAAATTTCATGAATATCAACATTTCTGCTCGAAAAACCATTTCTGGGGTGTCTAAAGGTAAGTCTATACCGGGATACAAAAATGTTGGCAACACGATAATCCGGTGTTGGCAACACGATAATCCGGTGTTGTCAACATGTATCCCGCCGACTTGCAACTCGCCGACGGATACTCGGCAACAGCCACTATCCGAATGTAGGTACAAACCGGGATACAAAATGTTGGCAACATGTTGGCAACACGAGTATCCCGTCGACTAGCGACAATTTAATTGCTACTCGTAAACTACGGGCGGCATGACATCAAAGAAAGCTGTTGCCTGTTGCTTGTATTCGAGAGTTTCCCATTTGAAATGGGAAACATCGGAAACATCGCTCTCTCTGGACTAGAATCTACCTACCTACCTATACCTAGCTACCTACCTATACCTACCTATACCTACCTACCTACCTACCTACCTACCTACATACGATAATGTTCCGTCGCACGAGGGACAGAATTTCAGAAGGTCGATTGAAACCTTTTAATAGTATCGATCATAAATAACATATATTTCTTGCATAAATTTTTCATTGAATGCCACATTATACGGGCCGCACAGTGTTCACATGGCAGATCGGACGGCGTATCGTATTTCTCATTTTACAAAGCAGTACTCTCTCACTACATGTGTATGTTCTTTCTAGATTGAAAAGAAAGGCACGCAATTATTTCTCTCGGCAGAGGCACGCTCCCGATGCGTGATTTCGCGCATACGGCTGCCAAGTGGCACGTGCGAATATCAAGCCACGTTTAGGCTTCTGTCGGTAAATTTGAGCCGCGTCAAAGGAGCTTCGAAATATAGCGGTATCTATTACCGCGGGCACTGCAGAAAATGGCTCATACTGACCTGTCCCATATCGCCCGCCTCGCCGGGGGTATGTTTCGGCGAATCTAGGCTACCTGAAGGGTTAATTGCCGGACGAGTCGTAATGAACCCCTTACCACAAAAAAATACCCATTGTAATAGATACCGCTATACTTTGAATATTAAATCAGCTTTGTAAAGGGGAGAAATGAATTCAATACATGACTGATGCAGTTGATGGCCAATTAGGGAACACTTAATGACAAGTAACTCCGCCATTAAATTGTCACCATAGCTTGTCCCGTTTTGTAAAAACTGTCGCTGCCTCCACCTTCTTTTTCGCTTCTGGGAGGCTACTATGATGAAAGCAGGACTAACACCAGCAGCAATAGACGGTTCCATTTTTTAACATCAAGACTCCGTTTCGTTTGAACGCTCAACTGGTTCTGATCGCATGTATCCGGATACAAGTCGATGTATCCAACAGTATGTTGCCAACAGCGACATCGTGTTGGCAACACTCAATGTTGATGTTGCCAACAGCGATGTTGATGTTGCCAACAGCGATGTTGATGTTGCCAACAGCGATGTTGCCAACAGCCATAAACGTGTTGCCAACATGTTGCCAACATTTTGTATCCCGGTCTAAACGTACCTTCAGTACCCCGCCTGGGAATCCGTGCGAGGCACCCCACAAAAATAATTATTTCCTCGTGAAAAACAATAGTATATTGTGCAACAAGGGCTGAAAGTTGGCGATTGCCGACGAGTGTAAAGTTTGCTGCCCGAGCGAAGCGAGGGCTGCAATCACACTCGTCGGCGCCAATTTTGGTCCATATTGCATACGATACTTTTTATAACAAGTGCATGCAAGTGGTGCTTTTCATGCTAGTTTTCAGGGACGAAAGTGAACGAAAATTCACCCAAGGGACGACAGTGAAGCAAGTATAAACTGCGCATGCGCGAGCTCAACTTTTCTATCCTAGCGTCCAGTTGCTATTTTCGTCCCGTAAAACTAGCATGAAAAGCACCACTTTCGATGCACGTGTTATAAAAAATATATTCCACTTCTATATATCGATAGGAAATTAATTCGTAAGTTATAAGAGGCGATCAGAAACGAATCGAAACATAAATCTCATGACCATCAAAATTTCTGCTCGGAAAACGATTTCTAAGATGCTCTAGGCACCCCGCTTGGAAATTTAAGGGTTAACGGACAGCAACTCCATAGGGGAAAAAGTATTTTTTTTCCTTTTTCTTAACTCATTATATACCCAGCTCCCCCCTTATCGCGCAAAAAATGTAAATAACATCCAAAGACGTCGTCCTGAGCGGGAAATTGAACCCCGCAGCTCGAAGCAGCACGCGATTGCGCCGCGCGCAAACGCGAAACGGTCGATGCTGCCTATACCTACTGGGCATCTCTCGAAAGCGAGTAATCCCCGTTTACGTCGCGGGAGAGAGAGGTAGCGTAATCGCACTCGCGTCAGGACCTAGATAGATATCCGTAATTACGAAACGATTGCCTGTAACGCTGAAACACGTGAATTCGAAGGGTGCGTGCTAGAAGGTCGTACCCCCTTCTCGATCAAGGGTCGGGACCGGATTGCGTAGGTATATGTATCAGGTATATACGTATATCTATACGAAACCGGTGTAAGTCGAGCGGTTCTGATACGCGATTTCTGATAACGACCTGCGGCCACTCTAACTGCCCACTGTCATACAAGAATGCCAGATAGCCCCCGAAATGTTTCCGCCCCAGAATTACGGCCGACATTTGCATTCGAGAAACTGGGCCAAACGATTCGGCTCCTCGTCCGATTCTATTTTCGTGCCCTATCCGAGAGATTGGCCGTGAACGCCGCCTCGGCGGTCGTATAAGCAGTCAATTTCTTAGCGTCGTCAATTCTGCCGGAAGTATCTATACGGTGGATGTGTGTGTGTGTGTGTGTGTGGAGCGTGGGATATTGCGGGGTAAAATTGTTCGGCGCAAGCTATAGACGGCTGTATCTAGCGCGTGTATTATTTCGAGTAAACGTCACTCGGGGGACTCGGCAAAGGTAATCTCGAACGGCGGACATATATACGCTATCATTTATTCCGTGTGTGAATAAATCGCGAAATTCGTTTGTAACATGATAGATTCAGTTGAACAGAAGTTTCGTATCAAGTAGCATGTTAAATTAATGTGACAATTGTAGAAGCTTTTCCTATAAAAAATTTCGAGGAGAATCACGAGATAGAAATGTTTGTTATAATATTTAACGAACTCTTGATGCTCTAACAAAGAGTTTTACGTTGAAAAAAATTGTTCAAAATTTGTTATTCGCATATCCGGTATCTAGTGAAGCTGAAAAATAAAATTCCTTAAGTGTTTCAAGATTTCCAGAAGTTTCTGACTGCTGGACACGATATAATAGTTTTTATTATTCCTATAATTTGCAAATTCTCTACATACAGACCAAGCCACTCCAGAAATTCAGACTGGGTGTGGCTGAATTGGTCAATACTTGTCCCGTCGACCAACGATGAATCGAAGGGTTTGATAAATTAACTGACAATTCCTAATTCAAAATTAGAGCAACTGAAGGGTGCCATATGCAAAACGGGGTATGTACAAACAGAAGAATTTTACAGGAGAAGTAATTAATGTAACAGTTTTAATGAATAAAATTAATTTTATGTATTAGGTATCTGATTTTGTTTAGTTTTGGATGCTGCCTAATATAGATATACAATTTTTTAATAAAAATTCTCCAAAACATTGTCTTGGCCTGTTGAATTTCAAAACGTAGTATGTACCACCAAAGTTGCATATATTATTTTTGAAGAAGGCTTAAACATTTCGGAGATACGAATAAACAGTTTTAATTTTTACCATTTTATTTTTATTTTACAACAATATTACATATATTTTACTTCATTCATAAAAAATGAAATAAAATGAAATGAATGTCCAACATATATGTTACTAACATATTACCAACACTTTGCTGGCCGGGTTGTACGTACTTTAAGCCCTTCCTGCATGATTTTTGTAAATTCCATGAAAAAAAATATATATGACAGCTTTGCCCCTATTATTCATCAGAAAAATAATTTTAAAAATATTTATGAAAAAATAAACATTTATTTTTAAAAAATGATTTATGCCATATATGGTACACCATACACAGGAACAATAAAGTACGTACAATTGGCTACTAATACATATAACTTTTTTAAATATATTGCAGTCGAGAAGATTTACAACGATTTATAAAAGATACACAGCCACATCACACACACAGGTAGGTAACTATGTATGTGCCATATATGGTATAAGATGCAGGAAGGGGTTAAATGGACATACGGTATACGTACTTCGAAAACAAATTTAAAACTTACAGGCTTGGCATGAATCATCTACGCACGGGCCAGCTTGCGCGCGGCACGACACGAAAAATCAAGCTCAGGCGCGCCATGCCTAGACCTGACGGAGCCATCAGTTTTGTGCCATAAACGGTCGCATTTGCACGCGCGCATTGGCTCTTCGTGCAAATGTGACAGTTTTGCCTCACCGTGTATGGGCATTCCAGTGTGCCCAAATTTTCATTTCACATTTGCTCGCGTGCAAGCACGCTTCAGTTTTGCCTCACCGTGTATGGGCCGGACACCTGGTCGAACAATGAGTTTCCCCACTCTCCCTCCCCGCCGCAGCCCAATTCCCGTTACTTTTCGGTCCCCCTCGTATGATCCCGTTTATTTCACCTGAAAACCAAGAATTTTATAAAAATATTGTCAAGGAAAATTGAAAAAGGGGGATTTTGGCTAGAAAACAATTTTTTATAATTCAAGCTAGACAACTATTGTAGCGTAATTTTACAAGTAAACATGAGCAACACACAAAATATAACGCAAAATAGAACGACGACGATGATTTAACAACACGACGCTTCAACAATAATAACAATTAATCCAACGTAACATTCACTATACCAAAGTTATATAGAGAAAACATAAAATAACACAAAATAGAATGACGACGACAACTTAACAACACGACGCTTCAACAATAATAACAATTAATCCAACATAGCGTTTCCTATACCAAAGTTATATAGAGAAATCGTGACGTTTAGGCAAGCGCGCGGCAATATTGTATCTACCTATGTCGTCGCTTGTACTCGCACATAATAAAGAATTAATTCACCAGCCGGCTTACGCATTAAAACCGGATTACGTTTTCAGTTATTCAGCAGACCGCGGGCTGCGGAAAATAAACTGTGCATAAAATATTCGTTAGTCTACTTAACGAAATACAGAAGAGCACCCCCAGCGACGTGTCGATTAACTTTTTGATACGATTATCCGACGTTGTACACGTGGTTCGCGTACTTTTGATGTGATTTTTTCCAGTGAATCAAAATTCGTTCCAGGAATAATAAGAAAGACGAGTGCCGAGATTTTTGGTTAAAGTGTTGGTGGCCGCTCCCAGAGTGTTGGAAAAAACTCTAATAACCTTTTCCACTAGCTCTTCTAACGAAGAAGCTACGCGGTCTTGAATTTCCGAAGCCGGAAATCGATTAGATATGTTCCCAGGGGTAGTAAAAATGTATAGTTTCGATTTTCTTTATGAGAATGCTAATAACCCCCCTCTCAGAATGCTGTTAGAAAATCTTATAATATTTTGTGCTAGTTCTTTAAGGAAAGAAGTTACGGGACTTCATTTCTGGAAATTGTGAACTTGGGGCCCCCCATATCTTTAAATCCGTTTTTTTCTTGGCAGTTACTAGCCAGCATTTTTTCTAAGACCGATAAAGCACTTCAGCACTTTTAGGGGGGCTATCGGAACTCTTATACTTCTTCCAAATAGGGGGACCAACTTCAGTAATAACAAGATATCGCAGTGAAATATGTGTATTTTGGAATCAATAATGTGCAACAAACCACAGATTGTAAATTACCTCGCATTCTCCATAAGTAAACAATATGTCTAATCTAGCTGAAAGTTTTACTGCCTGTCAAATCGATTTCAAACATTCTCAGTCATGACAATTACCGGTTCCAATATTAATAATGAATTAATAAATTTTTAGTCACAATACTTTATGAAAAATTATTTCCGAGCTGTAAAAGGTCATGCCGAATGATTTTCAAATTATTTCGCTGCAAAAAAATCGTTATAAGTTAACTGAGAATTTTTTTAATACTGCCAACCACAATAATGTTGACAGAGGTTCCTTAAAAAACTCAGATAGATTGTGATCATCGCGATATTCACACAAACTACGATAATCGATTGTTCTAATGTCTTACGTTCGCATGAATTTGTCGCATAAATTAAACAAAAATAACTCTTTTTAAATAAATTGTTAAATTTACATATAACTTGATTCAAATTAATCGCTGTACTATTGTAAAAACATAAAAAGATTATGCTACATAATGAACAAATGTTCACCATTTCATAAAGTGCTCAATCTTGACGCATTTGAAAATCTGTACGAGCTAAAGTTTCAATAAAATTTACATACATTAATTTATCTGAAAAACTACTAACTTAAATTTAATTTTATCTCAGATAAATCGAAGAGTTCCTAATCCAACAATCTCTTAGTTGTCTAAACTGCATCTAATCGTGATTATAGACGTTGCGTAAATCGGAATAAAAACTGATGTTTGCGTTTCCATCATTGATTATATATTTTCCACGTCAATTTTATAATTGTCAAACTTCTTTCTAATAAATTTTGAAAAAAATGGCTTTCATTTACATCTGATTATGCTCATGAATACTATAATAAAGAAACATTCGTCACATTTAAATGATAACCATTGATGAATAAACATTGAATTTTATTGAATTTTAGTGCTCATTGAATCTTGCGAGTAAATGTGAACATGTGTGTGTTGTACGATTCAACGGGACAAATATTGCAACAGAATCACGGAATGTAAGTCGAGTTGCTCGAGAAAAAATTTTATAATAATAACGTGATGGCATATGATCAGCTGCTCAATCGCCTTGTAGGAAAACCACGTGGTCAGAAGGCAGGCAATAAAGGCGCCGTGGCCAGATCATTATCTGCCATTCGGCCATGCGATTACAACATTAGGTTCCCTCCTACCTAATCGTGATAGATTGGACAGACCCTTGGACCTGCTGAAAATATAAATTATCGAAGCGTACTACGATTAATGGAAACAATGTGGTTAGTTAATATTTACGCTCGTTTATAATCCATATACCTTTGACAAACATATATGTAAGTAAACATACGCGATATAAGTACTATAAACATATACAACGAGCAAGGAAGTTATTCCTAATCATTGATCGGTCATACATACTACTGGGTAAACAAAATTTGTCCCTCCATTGATCAATGTAAGATCTATTCTCCCAGTCTACTGCAAGTACGTTCAATAGGACTCATAGATAGGGGAGGATGGGGCACAGAAGACCTCTTAAGACAATATTGTCCATATTTATGTAGTAGTTTGTTAGAAATACATAATTTTTTTGGATTATACATACTAGGGAATGTCGTTTACCGATTACTGTTTAAAAACAGGTTTAATTCTTATTCAGTATATAGCTAAGTACTAATTTTGATGTAAAGATAATGGTCTCTTTCGCCCCAGTACCTATATGGGGCAAAAGGGACCACTTGGTCCGTTTCACCATGGTAGATTGTTTAACACTTTGACTGTCCCTATAAGGAATTTTTTCGATTCTCCCACGTTCAACATTTTTTTTCATATTTCAGTTTTATAATCATAGAATATCATATACCGTTAGGAAAAAAAAAATCTTTATTATTTTGGTTTTTGATGGCATGTTCTTTTGTACGTCCGAACAATCTACAAATAAATATGATGAATTATTATTTATGAATATGTGAATGAACATTTCAAGGATAAAGGACCGATAATGACCGGTCCTAATCGCCCCGTTTGATCTGGTCCTCCTCGCCCCAAAAGTCCGTTAGAGTGCAATAATATTTATTACCGGCATATCCTTAGAGGTTATGTTTTGATCGACATCTCAACAATTATACCAAAGCATGTAGTTTTTAACACACGGAGTCTAAAATTAATAGCTATTATTTGTAAGAAGCTACGGGCATCTAACAATCAAGTATTCTTCGATCACTTACCGCTATTTTCACTTTTTTTATCAGAATTTATTCACTATACGTGCAGCGTCAATAAACATATGCTAGTTACCGTGGGAGCCTCCTACTCTACAAGTTTAAGACCCCGGGGTGTAAATAATGCTTATAGTTACTTATTAATCGGCCCGGTCCCATTCGCCCCATAGGTCCTGTTTGCCCCATCCTCCCCTACTATACATGGACTTTTATATTCCACACATATGCAGTGAAATTCGTTTATAATTGAAATCTGAAGATCCCGGCCGAATTCCACGTAAACACGTATAGACAAAACCCGCTTACAACGATATCACTTACAGCGACATATCGGTTTTAGCGATGTCTTTTCAATGATTTATTAGAAAATTGATCCGGTTATAACAACCAACTGTATACTTTCTCACCATGAGGTAGTTACGTATACAAAATATTCATACGTATATAGAAATAGCAGTGCATTACATGTCTTTCACATACAACTTACCCTCATCCCTTGAGAAATGATTTTGTTTATTCTTGATAGTGCATTTAGAGATGGGACACAGTTTGAGTACAATTTAGTTCATTTCTCTCGTGCTTTTTTAAAAAGTAAAGGTCACTTATAACACTATAGTGTATAATAGATACTTAAGTAACCTACGTTTCATTTTTCTGTTTTCATAATAAAATTTTTCGTTTAATGTTCTATATTATTTATTTTTAATGCCGCACTTAAATATACTATTATCTAACAAATAAGGTTTTCTAAAAAAAAATACAGCATTACGAATTACAACTATTATACTATCGGATATAACGACCGCGTTTACTCGATCCCTTGAAAGTCGTTATAACCGATTTTCACTGTACTTAAAATCGACTTAGATTAAGTCTGTACTTTTCGTATACTAATATTATTTTGTAGTTTTCTTAATTATTTGTTTGCATAATTCATTTACTTTAATACTTATAACTGTGTTTTTCATTGTGCGAAAATAATATACCGCATGTCCTATGGCCAACCGCGCAGGTGAGCTGCGACCTGAATTCTTGACTTCGGCAGTATTTATGGTACAATTAGAGTGGGCTTCAGACGAGTGCGCTGCATAACAACGAAAAGTGTCGACTGCTCTTCTAATAGCTGTCAATTCGGGAGATCGAAGCGTTTCGTGTAACCTCAAAATCGTAAAGTTTTGAATTAGTAGTGAATTAATTTGTAGATGTGATGAGAAATAATCATAAATAATCTTCCGAATTGTGACAGCCATCGGGAAATCAGACGACGCTTTTCGCTCTTACGCTGCGTTCTTACGAAAAGTGTGAAACGTCTGATCTCCCGATGGCTATCAATTCGGGAGATCGAAGTCTAAGCTCGAAATCGTGAATCTTTGAATAAATGGTAAGTAAAGTTCAGAAGTGAGAGTTAACAATCATTCGGGTTTTTTCGATGTCCAACCGAATTACACGCCTCATGTGTGTGTGTGTGCCTATTTGTTTCAGAAATTATTTCCGCGCTAGCACCGCGCATGTCTAGGAAGTAGTTTTACGAAGTGGCGTGAGCGATACCTAAGGTGTCACACAATTCGGAAGATTATTTATGATTATTCCTCATCACTTTTCTACAAATTATTCACTACTAATTCAAAACTTTACGATTTTGAGGTTACACGAAACGTTTCGATCTCCCGAATTGACAGCTATTAGAAGAGCAGTCGACACTTTTCGTTCTTATGCAGCGCACTCGTCTGAAGCCCACTCTAACTGTACCATAAATACTGCCGAAGTCAAGAATTCAGGTCGCAGCTCACCTGCGCGGTTGGCCATAGGACATGCGGTATGCAATAGTAATTTCTTCATCATCTTCCTTCAATGTATTTTCGAACTCATTTCCACGCATTTCGTTATGTCTTCAATATTTCTATGTAATAAATTTTAAAATACAACAATGATGGCAGTGGATGTAAAATATAATATTTAGAATATGTATGTTTCTTGACTAAAAATGACCACGAATATTGTATCCTAGCACCTGTTAATAAGTTAGAGTTTTAATAAAAATAGTATCCATAATAAAGATACAGAATATGTTGAATATATATATATATATATATATATATATATATCTTGACCTTTATTAAAAAATATTCCCTATCGAATTATGATTAAAACACAGTATTGATCTAATAGTCTAGCACAATTATAGGAAAAGTACAGACTTAATCTAAATCAATTTTTATACGTAATATGAAAGTCCATATACAATATATACGATTCCAATTGGACATACTAAAAATAAACTAAAGATATACATAGATCTTACATTAATCAACGATGAAAAAAATTTTTTACATCGACTGTAACGATTCGACTATACAAGCCTTATACTTACAATTAGACCGAAGTTTATTTGTGTAAATTATACGTGTATAAATACTAGGAGAAAAATCTAGGTAAATGTTTTCCTATACTCGTATTTCTATAGTATATAAAGGATTATATCATACGAGACTTAACTTACTTGCCAGGAAAAAAACTCGAATCACTGTTATCTAATTATCTGTGAGCTTTTCGGCTCATATTTATATAATACTTTTTTGAAAATTGCATTTTTATCTACAATAAAGTCTTACATCGATATAAGCCAAAAGTTCATAAATAATGAGGCACAATAGTAATTGAAGTTCCCCGTTCACCCTACCTCACCATTATGTGATTTTTTTCTTGTTGGGCTACCTAAAGAACAAAGTTTCCCAAGAACGGCCTCGTACTCTTGAAGAACTGAAGGCGAGAATCCGTCAGGAAATCGAAAGTATTCCTCAGCAGATGCTCCGACATGTTATGGACAATTTTAGACATCGCCTGCAAGAATGCATCAATCGGGATGAACGACATCTCAATAATGTTATTTTTAAACAATCAGTAATGTTTCTTAAATACTTTTTAACGTAGATTAACATGGTATCAATAAAATTTTTAAACTGCAACCGTTTATTTCCTACAGTTCTTTCAAAAATGCAGGTTTGACTGCCACGCCCTGTATATGCGTGAGAAAAAATCTAATAAATCAGAATCAAAGCAAATCTCGTATCGACGTAAAAACGGACGCCGGATTACGAAAGGTTCTTAAAGGGAACTATCTCTCTCACACACGCGTCGCCTGTGTCGCCATTCTGGTAGTCCGCCAGAAACTCTGGGAATCGCCATGCTGCCAAATTGGTTCCTATACCAAATTATATCGGAATGGAAAACGCGAGTTCATTTTGTTTTACTGATTTGTGAGTGGCATTTGTTTCCACCTACCGCCCCGCCCCTTCAGCCCTATTACGTAGTTTGTCGAAGCCTACCACGTTCCCAATTTCACTGTCGCGGCAAGATCGCGTTTGCGTCGATATCGCCAGGAGCTTCGAGCGATTCCTCGAGTCCTTTACGCGGGGCGAAATAGGTATAACTAACGGAGTATTCTCACGAATTTCGGTAGCCTCGCCGCACCACATCCAGATGCAAATTCTGTTAAATTACCGTCGACGACTTTTCACAAGCGGCTCGGGCCATCGCGATTCCTGTGTACGAGGAAAACCGTTAAAAATATATGGATCAAAATTTGTTGTGAAAAAATATGCAATATATCAAATTAGCCATGGATTTGATGTATGGTCTGCACCGTTCATTTCACCCTGGCTGGTTTTGACGCCAGCCAATAGCGAGCCGCTATCTTTCACTTTGGCGTAGCTGCGCGGCTCGGACGACCTAAGTTCTTCGGTATTTCTCAGCTATAATCGGCCGAGACCGGCATGCATATATAACGTCATACCAAAGTAAAAGGTAGCAGCCTACTATTGGCTGGCGTCAAAATCAGCCAGGATGAAACGAACGGTGTAGACTACACACCAAAACTCCCTGGCTGAATTGACATGCTATATTATATTATGTGGTATACGAAATTGATAAGAAAAATTGACTTCATCCTATCGTCCTCTGCATTTAGAATTACCTGATGTGAGATGATGATAAAATATATAATTTTGTACGTGGTTATACGTAGCCATATACGATTTGAGAATATCCCATCGTAAATACTTTAATAGGATTCTCTCGTACTGTTTTATCTCCCTACGCAGGACCGTACGTTAATATGTTACTTTCTCCGCGGAAAACTTAAAGGCCCTAGTAAAATTTAGACCGTGTACGATCAGCGTCCAACTTTCCGCGAAGAATTACAGCACGTACGTCGTTTGCGGAAATTACGAGCCACCCTAAATTTACGAGACGTATCAGCATTTGTCCCGGAAATGAGATCTATCCAAACTGGCTACGGCAAGTAGCGCGTCTGTTCTCGACGCGCCGTCGAATTTGACGCGGAAGAGGAGAGGAGCTCGCTTTGACGAAGCCGCCAAGAGGAGCGCCGCTGAGTTCGGTTCGCCTCGCTCGGCCACGAGTTCCTCCCCCTTTTCGAGCGGATACCGATACGCCTTGTAGCATATGCGTGGCGTGAAAAGCCGGCGTATATACCTACTCGGACAGCTCGGATAGCCGCCACGTTCAGTCGACTCATTCCAATGACGATCAAATTTGTAGAGTTTTACAAATATTTGACATTTGGAATTCCTCGCGCCGGTGAAACGAGGACGCGGATACAGTTTTGCCAAAGTACACAGAGTTGGATGAGGGGATTTTTATTTTGCAATTTCTACGCTCGTATGCGTAGAACCGAGCGAGCCTGATATCTTGTTCTGGCATTTTTATCGTACATTGTATTTTCCTCCACTGTTTTTCAAAACGATTTACGAACTCACCGATCTTACGAAATCTACACCTACTCTCTAAATCTAAATCAACGTAATCAGCGAATAGTTGCTAGCAGTCACCTAAAAACATACCGCTGAAAAATTGCAGTGATATAAGTTTAGCTGATTACTAACTACTATTCGCTGATTATCAAGCATTTTAACTGATTTAGATTTAGAGAGTAGGCACGTATCTATCAATTGTACCAAGGTATAACAGGGTCTTTGGTTTAATAAACGCCTGTGGAGCGGGTTGCATATCAGTTGGCGCATCCCATCCGCTGCGTTTTCCTGTAATTCGGTGGTAATACCGACAGCCAAGATCCGAACCAAATATCAGTCTAAGAAACATCAGTCATCTCAGTAGTGGTGAAATGAGATGACCAACATCTTTCTTGGTTGTCGGTATTACCACCGAATTACAAGAAACCACAGCGGATGGAGTGCGCCAACCGATATGCAATCCGCTCCACCGGCGTGTATTAAACCAAAGACCCTGTATATACAGGGTGTAATGGTCAAGAGAATGGGCATGTTCACAACTTTTTGTACAACTGTTTAAAGTGCATGAATCGGAAGATTAGGGTATTAAAGTAATGTAGGTAAAAAATGGGTCATTAAAACAATGTTTTTCCATTATTTTTGAGATGTTAAAAAAGGCCATTTTTTAACTGACCAATCAGAGTCGGGCAACAGATTCTCCACCATTCACAAACCCGGGTTTGGCCCCTTGCCAATGGCTTTAGTGACGTCACTAAGGATTTCGTTTGAATCGAAGTCAAACTTTAAACATTTAAAAAAAAAGAAATTAGTGCTTAGAAAAAAAACAAACACATCTTATTAATAAGCACAGAAAGTATTAACGAATGATAAAAAAAATCGTGAACATGCCCATTGAAACAGAAGGAGCCTAATTCTGTTCAAAGTTAATACAATGATCAATAGTATTATTTCCTACGATCCCCTCACTTTGAGAAAGAGTTGACAGCCGAGTGAATCCCGAAGAATGGAGATCATAGAAAGTCATCTCGTTGGTCAGAGCGTACTAACTCTGAACAGTATTAGGCTCCTCCTATTCCAGCCCTCTTAGCCATTACATATCCCTGTATATCCATAAATCGGAATAAGATAGATTATTATCTGACTGCAGTGGTGGCTACATACCAATAAAGAGACTATCTAAATGATGCATGTACCTGTCTCTTTGATCAGGTGATCCGTCTTATAGACTCCAGAATACATACGTCTATTTTCTTTTGACACCTGATATGTCGTTCCACTTTAAGCATCGTATCATTGTATTTTCCAATTGATATTATTTATTCGAATTGCTATTATTCGAATGGTCACCTGTTCATTGATAAATTTGGCAGTTTACGTTACGCGGAAATGCGATATTAGAATAAAAACCCATTAAGTACCTATGGCACTGATGTGAAAGAAGTATCCTTTCTTTCTCTTCATTTTCGAGAGGCACAATTCACCTGCAAATGAATATCCTTTATCGTTATCGCTCAATCGTACTTCTTGACCTGCTTTCCTAATTGTCGCCACCCCTTATAATTTATACCCACTCGTTCGAACTGCGTGTACCAACAATCCCGGTGATTATTGCGCGGGCCTTTCGAAATATACTTCTCATGGAAAGATCTAGATTTCGGTGAAATTTTAGTAACTTTCGGTGGGTAGGCTTAATCAGATCTACCTTATATACATTGTGTATACGGTATACCTATACATTGCGCTCGCCTGGTTTATCTTTTCAGGACTAAAATCTAAGGATGAAGGAAAACCAATCATGACAAATTGATCTTCGTCATAGGTACAATTAAATTTATAAATGTTAAAACTGTGAAACTACCTAAATAAAAATATTCATTAAAATACGAATATTCATTCGTAACATTATTCATTCTTCGTTTAATTTTAATTAACGATTATTTGGTTGAGTCAAATGAATTCAATGTAAATTATACCTATACAT
Organism: Xiphydria camelus; assembly: GCA_963678675.1. NCBI lineage: Eukaryota > Metazoa > Arthropoda > Insecta > Hymenoptera > Xiphydriidae > Xiphydria > Xiphydria camelus. The sequence continues at coordinate 13,661,716 of OY783193.1, read as the reverse complement.
AAATAATTTATCCAGGAAACAGATAAACTACGAATTTATTTCAATCAAATAATTCGATTTTCTCATAAAAAAATATTTGTATTTTTTAATTCAATTTGTAATCTCTACACATATTTAATATCACACGAAAAGGAAATGACCGAAAAAATAATTATTCACTGAGTTATAAGCGCATTTCTCTCTATAATGCGATGACGTCATCTAAATGCAAGAAAAACGCACTTTAACCAAGCAACAAGTGCCAGAGAGATGGACTTACAATATGATGACGTAACTGCATTTCAAAATGTCGTTTTCCAGCTCAAATAAGGTCGAAAATGAAAAATGAAAAAATATGCGGTAAATAATTTTGTCTAAATTTGTCGAATCTACGATAAAAAAAATGTATAAGAAAATGCCGAATTCCTTTTCCCAATATGGACATTCCTGTATGTTCTTTCGCAATAAGGTCAGCGTCATTGTTGGCCGCATATTAATTCCCTATCACGGCGACGCTGCATCGATTTCACGAAATACTCCCTCCTACCCTCTACTCGGGCTCGTCCACAGTGCGAAGCCTGCACGCTGCTATATTTATGCAAATTTAACGATACGAACGTATAGCTTTTTCGACTTCCACGCTGAGCTCGTGATCCTTATCAAAGATAAGCGTAGAGTAGGGTGGGGATAGTTGGGCATAGGGATAAGTTGGCCAACGCTTATTATTTTGTAACTAAAACAGATATCGGAATAAGCTCACGTACAGAGATAGACATTATAATATTTATCTCTTCCCATTCCGTTTAGTTATGGCTTATCCCGCCAGTCAGATGGACAGTGGCTTTTGGGAATTCAACTACGTCAAGTTAAAAATAAAACTTCGTTTACTTTTTGTGATTCTGATATGAAATGAGAACCACTACTACCTTGAGATAAGTGTTTTTAGTTTGCTTGGTTTTCCTATTTTTTAGGCTTTAAGCGTAAAGGTTCTAGCCGGATGAGCACTTGAAAAACGCCCATAAAGGAAACAACACGAAATGGGCACCAAAACACTCTCTCGGACGTGAAAAAATTTTAGCAATTTTACTATTCCAAAAAGTCAAGGAGCTGAGATTTTTCGAGAAATGTAGTTGAACATTAAAAATTTCTTGTTGCTCACGCAATGGACCAACAAATTTGAAAAAATTCTGGAACATAGGGATCCTTAAAGGGAACATTTTTTGAGTGTATGGCAATGGTAACTTTTGATCAGGAGGTCATAAACTACAATATATGTGAAGTACGCGAGGATTTCAGTACTGAACCAGTTTCCATAAGATTTGTGCCCTAAAACAATGCGGATACACGGACAAAATTAGAAAAAAGTGGAAAAATCAGACTTTAAAAAATTTTAATCTATGCACACGCACGCACACACTCGCGCATAAGTATACGGAGGCAAACACGTGCTCACAAGATCACACATGATCTTAAATGCGTGCTTGTGTGAATTGGCTGAATAAGAGCGTATGGTTTCGAATAAAAAGTGGTAACTTTAAAGTCTCCCCCCCAGAACTGCTTATTTTTTGTCTGACCGGGTGATACCTGAATCGGTAGCTCACCAACTACAAAATACGTGATTTTTAGCAAAATTCACAGAAAACCTGATTTACATGATTATTTCGATCAAATAGACCGTATGACGGAAAGCAAAAAGTATGAACTTTAACGTCTCAAAACTCAAAAACTGTCCATTTTCCGTTGTTGCGGTAATGATAACTTTTGATCAGAACATCAAGATCTACAACATATGCGAAGCCCAGCCAAATCCACCGGGACCCAGTTCCCATAAGGTTTGTTTCTATTTTTTTTGGCACGTGCCACCAAATCAAAAAATCTGAAAAAATTTGAGAATAATGATGATGCGAAGAGGCGTTTATAAAAAATATTAGGTAGCACCTTTTCAAGAAGTGGTGGAAAGAGCACTTTTTCAAATTGTTTATTTTTTTTAAATTTGAATTTCGCCCCAAATACGATACACAATATTTTTTTCTGAGTTCTCTTTAAGGATCCCTATGTTCCAGAATTGTTTCCAATTTTTTGGTCCATTACATGAGCAGCAAGAAATGTTTAATGTTCAACTACATTTCTCAAAAAATCTCAGCTCCTTCTTGACTTTTTGGAATAGTAAAATTGCTAAAAATTTTTCACGTCCGAGAGAGTGTTTTGGTACCCATTTCGTGTTATTTCCTTTATGGACGTTTTTCAAATGCTTACCCGGCTAGACCCTTTAGCTTGTTCTTATATTAAAGAGGTTATGTAAGTGCGTTTACACAATACCGTATATGGAGTTAGTTGGGACACGTTAACTTATTAATAGGTTACAATATTAGTTTGTTCCACTGATTATTTCATTAACCCTTTCGCTCACCTCGTATTAAATTAAATACATGGATTTTGTATATCTCTTATGAAAAGCTCAAACCATTTTTGACCGTTTATTACATTTGTGTTCATTTGTATACCAATTCATGACTGACTGATGACATATAGCGACATGTGTCAAATAAATTCGAAATCTGAAAGTCTTCTTTTATAGTGGCCAATATCAGATCTTTTACTTAAGGAAAAAAAAAGTCGTGAGCGAAAGGGTTAAGAGTTAAAAGTTCCTAAATATACCATATGATTAATATTGATTTTTATAATTTCTTCTAAAAATATTAGTTTTGTTTCACTGCTTAGTTTTTCTTTAAGATTTTTCTGATTTATCTAATTATTGTATTTAATATTATAAAGCTAGAATATATAACGATCGTTTTAACATACTTATTAATACTGTGTGTAGCATAAATAAGTTCTTTTTAATAAGCAACCAAAGAAAAAATGGCACAACTATCCCCACCCTACTCTATATTAGAGAAAGAAAGAGAGGGAGAGAGGGAGAGAGGGAGAGAGGGAGAGAGGGAGACAGAGTGAGGAGGGAAAGAAGGAGGTTGAGAGGGAGGGAGGAAGACACAAAAACCTATTTATGTAGGTATCCATAGTCGATGAAAACATTCACAATTAGCCAAACGAAACGTTCGGGTCAATTCGGATCGATCGGTTGCCCGAATATGAATCACCTTTAATTCCAGGGGGCGGGTCGAATGCGTAAAAAAATATACAGGAACAGAAATAGCTTTTCCTCGTTCGCGGTTTACCCTGCGACAATGATCGACGACTGCAGTCATCCGTACTTATGTATAGGTATACCTACGGGTATGTATTTCAAATTAAAATGCCTGTTTTTTCGAACCAATATTTTCCTAAGGCGCAAAACACTCATATACTTAAATGCGCGACGGATTTTCGAAACGGCTCGTTAATTATAATACATAAGTATAAACAGAGATACACGACACACGCCATGCGTTTTCGGCCGCTGAAAGTTCTACCGGGCGAAATGCGCGCGCGTACACGTCACAAAGACTTTATTTCCACGCTCTCCTCTGCCGCGCGACAACAGGACCGAAGGCGAATTTCATTCCGCGCCCACGCGAAATTAAAGCTCGGCCCGCGCGAGAAGCGACGTTTCTGAAAATTAAAATCAACACTGTGCCGCTTCGCTCGTGTACGTTCCGGAAGGACCGAAAGAGCGCAGAGATCGTTATACATAAATATGGACTTGTGTACATTCTTTGCGAACGATAAAGAAAGAATCACAAACGAGCGAAACGCGAACGTTTCGCCGGATTTCTTTCGCTGAAAAATACATTAAATCTGCTGGATAAATGAATCTAGATTTTTAATGCATGTACGAAGTGGGGCGCGCTTAAATGGTACATCTCAGAAGAATACAGTAATATTGTTAATCGTGAAATTGTATAATTTAAAGTGGGGCATATCTACGTCGCATTTAATACATTTTATGTGATATGAATTATTTAGGAGGTACGAAGGTCACGTTTTTAAACGGATCTGGATGAGATGACCTTCGTATCTCTTAAATATATAACGCACGAAATAAATGATCTATTGCATACATCATACGCTTCAGTGGGAGCCACACAAATTCACCCCCATTAATATTTTCGTATTTTCAAAAATGACAAAGTTATTAAGATGTACCGCTTTTATACGCCTTACCCTGTAGGTAGGTATATGTTCTAGTTTCGTTCATCAGGGAGAGTAGATGAAGGCCTGTGTCTATCTTGTGCAAACATATCTCTGCGAGTCGCTAGTTTTTGTGTACGTTTATTGTACGACTTTTCGTACAGCCATTTCTCTGTCTTTGCTTTGTCACTCGAGGTCCGACTGTTTATATATGTAGACATTTTGACATTTCTTTTCAGCATCGTGAAATGATTTGAGTAAAATTCTTGAAAATTATTCACTTTGTTGATCATATTCGATTAGAATTTTCCAAAAAAATCTAATTCAAAAGAACTCTTTAACGATCCTGTCATAGTTGGTGAAGCCACCATGTTTTACGTACATGAACAACAACGTATGCACTTCGCGCGTATTTTTCATGTGTTTATCATTAGTTAATCACATAGATTTATATACTTTGACAATTGGTAAACGTCACTCACAATCAGTCATGCTTTCAAGATTCTAGATTCGAGCTAGCTAATTCGGTTAATGAAATTTTCGAAAAAAATGAGACTCGTGATATGTCATTTGATAATGAACAAACGTCACTTATGTATCGAAAATAACTTTTCACATTTTCGAGATTCGAGATAACGAAAACCGATATGAAGTCGGGCAATAAAATTCGCGGAAAAGTGACTTCACTCTTCGTGAATGTTAGCCAATGAGAATGTTGGAAAGGGTCTTAGGTGATGTTCTTTTTACGAATGAACTCTTACTACCGGCGTCACGAATTCTGTCGCTGGTGACTTTTTAAAATGTCATTTTTAAACGTAGTAGCCACTGAACAATTAATTCTCATGCTTTCATTGGCTATGGCAGTATTTGTCTTGGCTAATGAAAGCATGAAAATTGATTAATCACTGATTAGCATGTTTGAAAATGATATTTTAAAAAGGCGCCAGCGACATAATTCGTATCGCCGGGAGTACATTCAGAGTCTATCTACATAATGAATATCAAATGGTGCTAGTGAGAGTCTAGTCCATTTTCATTTCCAAATAAAAATGATTTCACTGATGAACTATGGTATTTTCGATAAAGGGGACTATCAAAATAGTACACATGGTCTTCGTTTTTCACGGTAAACTATCGCAGTACAGTAATTAATCATTTGTTTGTTCTGGCGAGTGCTAGGGACTTTATGTCGTGAAGTTATGTTTCAATTAAAGAAACATTTATTCACAATGTTAAGACCAGGGGTGTAACAATTAGAAGATCTCCTTTATCAAAAAAACCATGGCTCATCAGCGAAATATTCTTTGTCAGGAAATCAGAATGGATCTAAAATCTAGGAAAAAACATGGCGGCTACTCTAATGAATCCAACTATGATTACTACTCGATGTAAAGGAATCTTCGTCCACCGCTTAGTTCGATGGACGATGACTCAAAACTGGCGACGCCGCGCAATTTTTTCTATCAACCTCACTACGCGCACTTTAATAGGCTAACTCGAGCGAACTGATGAATAAACCAGACCGTATTTGTACACCTGTCGGGAGCCATTCCCGACCGTGTCAGTCTGAGAAAGAATACGCGGCGAGGCGCAACGGCGAGTGAATTCGAGCGCGAAAGCTCTCAGGTCTCGCGTTTAGAAATGAATTTAGCAATCCAAATGAGCAAAGGGAAAGGTGCGGAGAAGTGGCGGCAGCGAAGAACGGTTGAAGACGGAGGGTTACAATGAGATGGAGATAGAGGAGCCACCGCCACCGCCGAGGCACAGACTGATAAGGGTGGTCTCTACCAGGGAAACCATTTCCCGGGTCCCTGTCCTAACTGCCGTATTCCTTCCTTGATATTCCCCGTCCGCTAAGATTTCGCGATAGCCGGATCTCGCGATTGTCCGGGCAGCGCGAATGCGCGCGTTAGGAAGTACCTATAGGAACGGGTGTTAGGGGAATCGGCGAAGTTGACCAACGTCGTTTCGCGCTGGTATCGGATTATCTAATAGGTTCCGATCGGATAAACGGGAATATTTGCGAAACGTCGATGTGTCTGGATAAACTCTTCGATTTTGGCGAATCGAGGAATGTCCACGTAGTGATAATACTATGAAACACATTCGAAGGTTTCATACATCTGATTACATATTTGTTATGAATTTATCGAAAATTAAGAGATCTGTATTTCTTTTATAGCTGCGCAATTTTGGTTCAAGGGGATAAACCAATCCTTCTCTAAGCTATCACGAAAACAAAGCGTGATATGATAAGACATTAGATGGAAAGATTACTTGATTGTAAAAACTTAACATGTTATAATCTCGTATGCTATTTCTAGAAGGAGATTTTTCGTGATAAACCCCTTTTCTCTCTTCATACGAAACCATAAGCAATAAATGAGGTAGGTACCGTTTTAAAGATTAAGTTTTCAGCTTTTGACGAATTGTTAATTTACAATTGCACATTGTATTGTTTGTTTAAAAATCGAAAGTAAAAACGGACTTTTGGCAAAGGTAACGTATAATTATCTATATTGAACCGGCTCGCAGATTAACCTACTTTCCTCAAAACCACTGTTTTTACGTGTGAGTTATCCGCGTCCCATTTTAAGAGTCAGCAATCCTATTTATGCACCTTACGTGTCTGTACTTCAAGATCCTGTTTATTCATTCCCCCGGCATTACTTGCGTGTATCGCGCGGCTTATCAAACCGTTGAAATGGGCTCCATCCTTCCCCGTCGAATTAACTAAATATTAAAGCCCTCGAATTAGCCCGGTACAAATAAATTGAACGCCAAGGAGAAATAATCGATACAACAGGACCCCGGAAGTGGAACTCAGCCACCACACCAAGCGACGCATTCGTGACCCTGCAAACTGAACTAACCGCGAGACTGGCTGCAGATAATTAACACTTACATTACCCTAACATTGATGCTTTTAATACTCCAGTCGATCTACTATTGGCCTACTCCGTCTATAAGCTCCTATTTTAAACCTAAAATTGGGGAAACGTGCACTAACGGACTACTTTTGGCTCAATATAGGATTTCAATACAATGAAAAATCAACCTACTATAAGCCTAAACGAGTAGGTCTAAAATTTCGACTCGCGGGAAATAGCCGACAATTAGTTTGGACGTCCTAAATCATAGTGTCGAGTGAAGAATGAAACAAAAATCCCTTGACTTCCCCAGGATTTCCAATCCAAAATAATAAATGTTCCCTAATCATTATGGGCATAAATCCAATACGGAGTGTTGTGTATCAGTCATTCCGTTAAAAGAACAGATTAACGAATATCCATAGAACGGGTATCCCAGTTGAAAAATAATTACCTATGAAAATAATTTATTATACTTTTGCGAAATCACATTTTTACTATACAATAACTTTTCTTAATATAAGAAGAAATTTTCAAATACGAGTATACAACACACTTCATATACTTACATTGCTTCCATCGGTAATCGATATTCTTACTATTGGTAAAAAGAGAGAATTAATTCATAGGAAACTCCTACTTTCAAAGTTAATGAAGTTTGAATATTTTTTTAAAAATTCCTAACAATTTTTTAATGTCCCTGATATTTCACTGACTCGCATAATTCCCTGAAAATTCCAGGTTTTCCAGAATTCCCTTACCACTGGACACCATATATAAATGTATTTTTAAACGAGTTACGCGAGCCATACGAAAAGTCTGCACATGGATCAAACTCGCCACGATCGCCGCGAAATACGAGGCACCAACGCAGTGGCGCTCGTGAAACCGTGGCGCGGTTACTAAACCGAGACGAGCTCAGTAACTCGAGCGCGAATCCCCGGCGCGAATATCACGTTTAATGGTTTCGACGGGTGAACCCTCCATACGTCCTATATCTCGCTCGCAATGACTGAGGGTCGCGGTCCTGATCTTCGTTGCAGATAATCAGCTACGACTCTACCAGGGGTGGCGTCTCCGTCGTGACGGAGAAGGGTAACAGCACCACGAGCTTCCTCCTGGTCCAGCAGGCCAAGCCGTCGGACTCGGGAAGGTATACCTGCAATCCGAGCAGCGCTCAGCCCAAATCGATCACGGTTCACGTACTCAATGGTGAGTAACTCTTCTCCCCTCCGAAAGACACCCGTAGATGGGGCGCCTCCCACTTTGGCAGCCGTCTCCGGGACACCCAAATGAAAAGGCTGAAGCCCTGTCTACAGTATGTCTGAAATCAAAGTATACAAGGGGATTCATAGTTTTATGTTGATTCCTCTAGTACTTTTTCAAAACCTAAACCGCGCATGTATAATTGTTTACGCATAACACGGATTCGATTGATATCACCTAGCGTCAATGATTCTGATCGACCCATTTTGGGTGACGGTACTTTTATTGAATCGACCGTAGTTGAAAGATTCGAATAAATAGTGTTTTGCGCTTCATGGTAAAACAAGATGATCTACTCGTACCGTTCAACTACGGTCGACTCAATGAAATCCCGTCATCCAAAGAGGGCCGGTCAGAATCATTCACGCTAGGTGTATGTGTGGAGCATCTGATAGCATATGTCATGTGCAAAATTTATTGGTATTAAGTTCCGCATACGCAGTTTAAATTTTGAAAAAGTGCTGCGAGTATCAACATAAAATTACGAATCCCTATACATGCTTTATATACAGGACTCGGACATACTGTATACAGGGTGTTCGGAAAAAACACCGACACAGAAATAGGGGTGATAGGTTACGTCATTACAAGTATTTTGATATAAGGGACCTATACCCGCAAGCGCCCCCTTCTGGAGATATCAACTTTTCAAGTTAATAACGACCGAGGTTGATCAAAGTAGAATAATATTTTTAGAAACGTATCAAGATGGTAACGAATATTTAATTTTACGAGATACAAAAACAATGTACTACAGCAAATGCTCAAAATGACGGCCACCCATGTCCATGCAACATCGGAAACGATTCTGGATAGATGTGCCACTGCGCAAACTGCTTGCGGAAAGGATAACCGCTTGGCTCAAGTCCTTGTACTTTTCGAAGATGATGCGGATACAAAGAGTTTTCATTTGTTTTTCAATTGTACAGGTAGACAAAATATTATTCTACTTTGATCAACCTCGGTCGTTATAAACTTGAAAAGTTGATATCTCCAGAAGGGGGCGCTTGCGGGTATAGATCCCTTATATCAAATTACTTGTAATGACGTAACCTATCACCCCTATTTCTGTGTCGGTGTTTTTTCCGAACACCCTGTAAATGCAGGGTGTCCCACGACTTATTCCCTAGCGAACATCTACGTACTCGGTAAGAGAAGCTGAATAAGGTCCAAGCTTTCCTAAGAAAACTGGTTGCAGGGTTTCCGAAAAGTTAAATAATAAAAAGTAATGAATTGGTAACTAGAAAACCCACTTTAATTTCATCGAACGTAATTTTAACAATAAATAGCATATCTAAATTGGCGTGGTTTGAAAGAGCGCTGTCAAATTTCATTAAAAATCTTTGACGTGAAGATTGGAAATACTCTGAATACAAGTCGACTCACATTTACTCAGCGGAGGAGCTGAGTCGAAGAGTGTTATGACATCGAAGACGTTCAGTGACATCTGATAATGCTCGTTCGATTCATGCCAATTCGAATACGCTATTCATTGTTAAAGTTACGTTCGATGAAACGAAAGAGGCTTTCCTAGTATAAATTGATTACTTTTCGTTATTTAATTTCTCAGAAACCTCGCAACCGATTTCCTTCGGTTAACTTGGACCTTATTCAATTCAATTCAAAGTTGAACAATTCTATTTCTTTGAAATTGCAGATATCGAAGCTAGGTAACAATTGAATCATGTCCAACATAAACCGATCGGTCTGAAATTTTCGTTATCAAGTTACTCCTCAAAAATAAAGCGAAGATTCGCATTGCCAAGAATTCCAAAATAGGCATCGACATTATCCCCAAAAAATGAAAAGCTGTCGAAGAACTGCGAGTCCTTCGGAAAATTTAAGTGTCGTCCTTTGTTTCAGGAGAGTATCCTGCGGCAATGCAGCATGGTGGTCAGGCCAAGCAACCGAGGCTATACTCGCTTCTGCTTTGTTTGTGGCTACTGCTCTACTAATCCGAGGACTGTCGAAAAGTCTCTTCTCGTCGAATTTCGTGACTGCGAATTATCAATGGGCGGTGATATCGCGTCAGGAAGGAAAGAGATGAGGAGAGGAATCTGTATAAACGGTAGTTAGTCACTTGTGCGATAAGTACCTAAGCATAAAAAGTGGTGCGAGCGCATTGCAGGTTGGCGCTTTCACCGTTGGTTGAGGTTAACGGTTCCGTCGACTCGCGTACTCTCTTTCTCTCTCCCTCTCCCTCCCTCTCTCTCTCTTTCTCCCGCCCCCTCTCTCTCCCTCTCTCCCCTCTCTCTCTTTCTCTCTACGGATATAGGACAATAAGATGGTGCAACGGTGTACAGGTCATCTTGTGTTGTGCGAATGTGTTAGGCGACGAACATTTCGTGATAACATCTTTCACTTGGTTCTCCCTTACTTAGATGGGGTCTGAATGGACCATCGAGCAGCGTCGTACGAGTTTGATTATGAATAGTGGTGAAGGAAAATGTACAGATATTGAGATTTCTCTGCTACCGATGGACCACATGGTACTGATACGACTTGTACGTTAATAAAGGGTCGTTGATGATTTACGAATGAAGACGCCGATCCAGAGCCTACCTTGAAATGCGTGTACGAGATTGGAAGACGTTTTTCCAATGGAAATCTTCAATAGGATTGCTCTTCTAAAAAATCCGAATTAATTCTTCTATAATATCACGTTTATCCGCTTGTTCATTTCGAAACGATAATTCATCAAATCGTATATAGCGATCAATCAAGTTTGTAACTACCAAATCAAGTCGCTAATAGTTCTAATAATAAGGGAAGCATATCGATACCTTACTTTGAAAACCTCGTAAATGCAATTTTTGACAAAAATGCCATTTATAGCTTACTGCGTTAAGGTTTAAAATCTGAACACAGTAAGCTATAAATGGCATTTTTGTCAAAAATTGCACTTACGAGGTTTTCAAAATAAGGTATCGATATCCAGGTACGTTTATCAATTATTATATTTTTCTATTCTTTTTATATCATTTGAGGCTAAACTTATTCACCAGAAAAGAAGCTCGAACCACTATTATCTTATAATCTATAAGCTTTTGGTTAATATTTGCATGATACTTTTTTGAAGATTACATTTTCACCTACAATAAAAAGTCTCGATATAGGTCAAAAACTCATAAATAATGAGATAATAATGATTGAAATTTTCTTCTTGGCGAGTAAGTTTAGCCTCACATGATGTATGACCCTCGTGAATATACACTTTGGAAGCCTTCTCCTGCTTATTTCCTTTCCTTATTTGTTACCCCAATTGGACCTTAATTTCTTACTATATTCGTTGTGTTTTACAGCCATCTACTGCTATCTGATTTTTTATTACGTTCGCTTGCGCATCATCTGGAAACTTTGTAATGACATGGTACCTCGCTTTATAGACCTAAGATAACAGCAAGTTGAAAACTATGGAGTAATAAAACTATTTTAAAGTCTCAAATATTCATTGACTGTTCCTAACGTTGAACCAAATTTAATTTTCAAATTTTGTTACCAATCCATAATAATAAATAATACACGGCGAAAAATAACATGCGAAGCACCAGCCTTCGCACAACCACATCCATCTGACAACGACGTAACTCATACGTAGATATTGCGCGCATAAGTTCCGACTATAATGCGACGTGTCATTTCTAAAAACTGAAATTATCATTCAATCCCCTCTATAGGGAGCACACCCCCTCTTTATCGCCATAGCCTCAGGCACGACATATTTCCGTGATCGTAACCCAGCAAAAGGTCGATAGATAGAGCAGCTTGGAACGGACTGGTGCCCATTATTCGTCGGCTTCTTGTTTCGCAACGAGCGGAAAAAAATAAAACGATCCACGGGGTCTATCGGTAATCGTTGGATTGACAAGAACCTGCCGTAACTATTTATATTCTACCTGACATACTTAACTAAGCAGCGTCGCGCGGTCGATTAAGAAACGGACCCCCCCCCCCCCCCCCTCACGTCATCAAACCAATTATAGTGCAACGAAGGAGTTCACTTCAACTATAACTCGACCCTACTGAACGTGACGCATGCAACGTGTCAGTCACATTTCTTGTCTTCTTTCTTTTTGCGGGACATGTTACTCTATGCTGACATAATGACATACTAAAAAATGGGCAATTTTTCAGGAAACAAGTACAAAAATTGAATTATATTATTAATATTTTGTAAGAATACAATTGCCCCTCAATTTCTGCAATATAATATACATATAGGGTCACCCAAGGTTAGTGTGACAGCGGTGTTAGTGTGACAATATTAAATACTAATTTATATTGCGCAATTATGTTACATATAATGTTATATTGAGTTTCCATTGCATTTCAACAGATTATTTGAAAAAAATTGTTTCAGTCACTTTTGATTTTTAGGTAAAAACCATAGTATGTATGTATGTATGTACTTCAATTCCAATTCGTAATACTGATAAATTAGTCCAAATTTTGGATTTCTCCAAAATTATTCCTATACAATTATAAATTTTTCTGTGCATGGTAATGCATTACTCATTTCAAACATTTAAACTTATTTTAAACGCCCTAACTGTCTTTAAATATTATTTTTTAGGTATGTCACAGTAACCCCACAGGTTTTCACATTGTGGGGCTTCTGTGATAGTGGAACATAGCTATAGTGTGACATATGATACCGCAGAAATAACAAATTATATATATAAAAGAAATAACATATATAAATAGTAACAAAAGAAGAATACATTAGTTCTTAGACAAAAAAGGCTGAGTCCTTTAAAGGAAAACAGAAAAGCTGTCCAAAAACAGTCAAGAAAAAGTCAAAGAAAGATGAATCAGATAGCGATGAGGAGATAGAAGATATATCTTTAGAAGAAAGTGACGAAACAGAAGAGGAATTGTTAGATGAAACTGCGACATTGAAACCTGTAAACGAGGAAAATATTAAGCAAGGCTCTTTTATAGTTGCAACTTTTATGGGTGGAAAGCGTGGTACAACTATTTTTAAGTATGTGTGTGTGATTGAAAACTTTGATAACACTAAAGATGAAATAGAAGTGGTATGATTAAGAAGTGTTGATAAGGATAAAAATAGTTTTGTTGTTAATGAAATAGACAGGTCATTTATTAGAATATTTCAGATTATAGGAATATTGTTGGATCCTATATTATCCCTTATAATGGTGAAAGAATTCGATACACTTTTAATGGAAAAGTTGATGTTTTTGAATGTTAGACGTTACGGATGAGTTTTGTAAAAATAAGAAAAGGTTTTCAAGAAAATATACGTTTAATAAAAATATTGGTCTTTTAAATAAGAAATTTAAATGGCAAAAATAGCTGTTTGTCACACTATCCCTAACCTTAGTTACAGTAACTCCATAATGAAGGGATACTGTGACACCTAACCCACTGTAAAATAAATTTTAAAATCGCGACACGCCTATTCACTGTGCAATGATTATGACAATTGACCAGAAATTCTTCACTAAAAATTTGAAACCGTTCAATTAAAAACAAATATATTATTTTTATTTTAAAGTAAAATTTGTGTATTTTTACGTCACACTAACCCTAGGTGACCCTAGTGGAAATCACTTATAGCAAACTTCAAGGGACGGGCGTAATAACGAATAGTCGCTGTAACTGATAGTTTTATACATAGTGTAAAATTCAGTTAGGCCCTTCAGATTTTGTCATAATATACGATAAGTTGTAATAACCGATGTATAAACCATTTCCATTATAACTCAAAAATTGCCAACATAGTTTCTTGATATATTATATTCTTGCAAAATTATAATAATTCAGAACTTTTACATTCGTCTCCGGAAATATTATAAATTTTGAATTGCATGTTGCTGTTGCGAGAAATGAGTAATATTTTCACTGCTTCTTTTTCTTAAGATTTCTCGAGCAGTACAGGGGCTTTTTCCCTGCTAAAAGTTAGTCCACTGAAGTACAGTAACACTCTAAAGTATGTTCTTCGTACGATGTGGCAACAATGTTTGACGTACAGTAGTATTTGTGTGTATCTGTGAGTTCAAAAATGGAGTCCAAAACATCTGGTCATATTGTGACGTTATGCAACGTTGCCACATTGACTTATCAAAGGTCAAATTTATAAAGAACAATTAATAAAAAATTAACAGGCTTCTTAATGAACGTGAAAATTCGATGATTTTAGTTCATTAAACTTGCTGTTCAAAAAATTTCAGAATTTTTTCACTATTTTTCTCAAAAATATCGCGGTTTGTTAGTTATAACCCATAAGAACGTATGTTATTTTGTTATTCAAAAATCTTTGCAACGAGCTTCATAAAAGACTTGAAAATTTAACTGAATTTTTTTTCTACTTCAATCTACCGAATGCAATCATTTTCAAGCATTTCTTACTATTTTTAGTATAACGCTCGAGAATCCATAAGCATGCTTTTCACAAAATCCCCCTAACGCTTAAGTACATCGAATCAAGTTTTGCTTTAAAGTCAGATCGTTACTCCAAGTCCTCATGACACTGATTGCTCGGCATTTATCGATCGTCGACGCACTTTGAGTAACCCGCTAGGCTCTTTACTGTTTATTACAACTTCTCACACGAGGGACGATTCTATGCCTTCCTTTGAAGTTCCTTGAAGAATATAAACTAAAAAAGGTACCAGCCGATCTACTCAACTAATCTGAGAGAAATAATTGCTAGTGTTAAGAAAATATTTATTGAATCAAGAACATTATATGATCATACAATTTTTAAAAATAATCTTCGTTGTCGAAGAGTATATGTTTTCAATACAAAAATACCTCCGTTGGGACAAGAGATTCTTCCTATGCGAAAACAATAACAATTACTCGAGCCTATCAAATATTTTCTTCGCAGAAGAAAACCATGGTTTGATCCTGAAATTAAACTATATTTTTGATTGAAAAAAACCAGCAATTATTTCTCTCAGTATAGTGTCGTTGTAAGCTCATCGTAAACGTGATTTAATCTCCTGAAACAAGAAACGGCTTTCTGATGTGGCCATATTTTAGAATTCCTACCGCGCGTGTGTGACTAAACAGCCATGTTATTGGATAGCGAATGTGGCAGGGAACCAAAATATTATGATTTATGCCGACACGCAATTTATGTGCCAATGCGCATGATGCGTTGGAGAAGATTTTCTACAAAGTACTTAAGGGCTTAGAGAGAGAGACTATTGTAACGGCCCAAGAAAGTAGATAATTTTTGAGTACGGAATACATAATTACTGATTATTCGATTCAATCGCAGTTTCGAATTTTATTTTAGTACGTTATAATCTATTAATAACAGTTGAAAAAATGGAAAAAGAATTATTATAAATATCGCAAAGAGAAGCCGAGCTGATGTTATATTTCCACGAAGGGTCAAACAGTATACCTACCTGATAACTCGATTTTAGATTACCTTGAACTAAAAAGGAGAATGTTTTCAATTATTATACTTCGTTGCTTAAGCATTAACGAGCCATTTTTTAGGTTCTCGAAAATTCGCTGAATAACAGTTTTAAAGAAAATATAGGGATTTTCTCACTAACAACGTATTACTAATTTAGGGCCTTTTTCACACTGTAAAAATCCTGCGGTATGGAACCAGATGTGGTACATATAAGTCTACTCTGGTGAAATGATGTTAACAATTAACACCACTTTTTTACTGTGCACATATTACGTCACGCAATGTTTGGCTTCACCCCCCCCCCCCTCCCCCCTCTTATTACAGTTTATGACAAATTGACGTTACAAGAATATCTATACTTTTTTTTAACATCTTTTAATATTTTATTTGCTTGAACTATTCTACCTAATCTGCATTCATTTTCCAATAATTATAGGGTAAAGTCGGGAGAGATGGCGCACCTTTTTTTAAAGTGGTATAAAAACTATATTTGTAGAATAAGCAATACTTAATTGATAATGTGGACAGAGCGAACAATAAAATAAAGGAATTTGTAAAGGAACGACCAAAAGTGTTATCGAGTTTTGTCAAAAATTTGTCAACAGAAAATCTACCAAAAACCCCAACTCATCCGCTCTAGTATGGGTGAGATGGCGCAGTCGAAAAAATTGGTGGGGGTGAGTGGTTCTCCAAGAATAAGATTCAAAATTAGAAGTGCAACTACTTTTAATGCCAAATAACAAAAACAAAAATACAAAATCATCTTAAATAATTAAATTTAAAGAAAAATACCAAAGTATTGATTATTCCAACCACATAAACTTAAAACATCTTTAAGAAATAATAAATCTTAATAATAACACGTAAAAGTTATTTCGCTTTTCTGCCACTTTTCTGAATTCTTGTACATGAAGCACGGAACGAAATTTGAGGTTAGGAACAATATTTAAAAGTTTACCAAATGAAATGACCAAACTAAATACATTCAAATCAGAATACAAACTTACTGGATGCCTAATTATTATTTCACAAAAAAATAATCAGGGCCAATACAATATACAGTTATATTTATTATAGTTACAGTTTTATTTATTTACAGTTTTATTTATTTTACCTTTTGATGAGACAAACAGCCGTTCGGTAACACACACTTACTGCACATGTGCACTAATCATCTGTGTCGCCAACTGAATCAATATTGCCACACAGACAAAGAAATTATTTGACTGAACCGTCTCACCCGCTGCGCCATCTCTCCCGACTTTATCCTATATGGAAAGGAACAATGAGATATTAAATATCAATAATATACTATATTGTTAATCTGTATTTATTTCAAGATAGCTTTGTAGTGACTAGCAGCGGTTTATAAAAGACTTTTTTCTCTCACGAAAAATACCATTCTTTTTAGCAATATTATACCAATTTATCTAAAACTTTTGATGTCATGAATACAAGCCCCCCCCCCCCCCTCTCATATCACATTTTTGTGATCCCCTCTCCCCTTCAAAGTGTGACGTAGTATCTGAACGGCCCCTTTGCTTATAAATTCCACACAAAAATTACGCAAAGTCGTCCGTTAATGCTTAAAGAATGTAATAACAAAGACGACTGAAAAATTCATATTGCAATCGCATCAATATACATTGAGAAATAATGTACACCGTCGTGAAAAGTGTCGTTTCGAGAAAAAGTAGTTTGAAGTTTATACGAACACCTTGATACGCAAGTATACAAGTTTGCGTTTGGCTTATTATCTCCGAAACTAGGCCATATTTACATTTCAAAGCATTTGCATTTTATTGTAGAGACTTTAAACTCTCATTTTTTTAAGCGAAACAAAATGTTTTCTTTTTCATAATTTTAAAATAGTTTAAGCCCTTAATCATTTAGCAAATCCATTAGGAGTTACAAAATCTAAATTCAAAAGATCAAACGTATCCATGCCGAAAATTTTTTTATTCTTTAAGATTATTGCATGACATGGACTATATTATTGTATAGTATAATTCTAACTATTGAACCCAAGTTAGTCTCCGAAGTGAAATATAATAACGCTTCATTCTACTAATAGAGACACATCCCGAGCTGAGTGATGAAAGTACAGTAACGGGCGAACCTTTTTTATCCCAATAGTAGAAATTGGGATTGAACCAATAGTAAGCTCTTCAAAGAGAGAAACAAAAGAACATTGAAAGCGGGTGCATACAGTCGCGTATTTCGAGGATAAATAAACGTTCAACGCGCCGACTCGTCTGAAGGGTATGATCGGTGTTTTCCACAAAAAAGAAAAGAAAAAAGCCCAGTGCCGAAACAGACTAAACGCTTCCTGACACGACATATCAGCAAACATGCAATTCCTAATTAACGTCAACTCCGAAGCTCCTATTTCTTAGATTTTTACACACGACTCGATCATTACTTTTACCGAAATACCGCGTAAGATTCTATACAAGTCTACATCAACGAACTTTTACTACGCATACTTGTAATATATGCTCCGCAGAACCTCCAGAAAAACTCCGCGGCGGTAAATGGAATTACAGCTGAAATACTGTATTTAACTATCTACTACAGAGCGTACCACTGCATTGAATATATAATATAATACGAGAGTGCGCGCTTTTGTTTCCGGTCTGAGTGTATAATTCGCCAAGTCGATCGATGCATTTGACAAATAATGTACGAGTCGCTGCTTTCTTTACAAACGTCAGCCGTCGCGACGGTCTAATCAAATATTACATTATGGAGCACGTGTACAGTTAAAAGCGCAAATACCATTACTTATTCTGCGTGGGAGAAAAGGAACAGTCCTAAAAATAATATCCATGGGAGATATTTAATCGTTTTTATCTTTTACCGTAAATCGCATTATCGTTTTACTTCAAAAGTAAAGTAACATACGTAAAATACTTGTTAAAAAAAAACTTCATTGTCAATATTCCTAAGTAAAATAAATTAGAAAAAATATCTATCGTTGGAGTGTTTATTTCTCTTCTTATTCGAACTTTATTATTATATTTTAGTATTCCTCCTCATCCTTGTTGGCAATGTATTCACGATTGTTGAAATAATTTTGAAAATACTTTAATCGAGGATTCGAGTAAATACTGTCATAAATAAACGACTATTTTTGTCGCGTAATACGAAGTCATCGAACGGCTCGATCGTAACATTTTAAAGTAGGTATGTAAAATCGAGATTTTATTCCAGTGAAAAGACCAAAATGTCAAGTATTTTAAACAATTCCCTTTCTTAGAAATGTCATCAAGAAAATCTTTGTAAAGTTGGAAAAATACTTTACCAAAAACACAAAGCTTATTTCACCGCGTCGAGATAAAGGGAGATTTTATTTTTTCAACGTCTCTTCACGAATCCAAAAAAACGTAAGCGATGCTTAGAATTTTTCACGTCGATTTTTCAAAGCAATGCTTCCTCCGAATATCGTCTTTCAAACGGGTGCGGATGATAAAAAGAAGAAAGTGTTCGGTATAGCGTTTCACTTGACCTTGGTGAGCAGTTAAATTATGCCAGTAGTTCGAATCATGCGAGACGTGCATTTCTCATTGACTACATCGCTGTAGGGCGATGAAAGCGTCATTGCAAAGCGAGCAAATATCGTTCGAAAGTATTATGGTCGCTCGTTCGTTAGAAGCCACTTCAATTAAAGGCGATGGAAAGGACGAACTTCTTAAATACGAGTGTATCCAGCTTCGTAGGTAACTTCTGATAACCGCATTAACACTACCATCTACAACTTTAATGTAAATATGTATTTAAACAAAACGATTTAGTTGTTTAGTTGCTCTCGACAATATAAAATAATGATACTACATCATCATTACACTGTGGTTCTTTTTTATATGATGTACTATATTTTGACCAACAGTCAGTCGATAACGTATTGTAACGAAACATACGGGGCTCTAGATATTATTAAACACTGTACGACGTAACGGGTATTGCCGTTCCACCTAATGTAAAATTCCTGCGATATATAAACGACGCGCGATATGTATCGAAACGTGACGCGGTGATGTGTAATATAAACAAAAGAAAATACTGTAGTAATTTGGTATCTCGAGTAACAATAAATGTAACACTAATCATGTATACACGCTATATCGATATTTATGTACATTACACTTAACCGTAACTTACGAAAATATAGGAGAGTGAGTGTACCGGTAGACCGGAGCTGTTGCAATTTCGACGCGTCTCGCGCGCTAGTCAATACGATTTATCGGTGATGCGGCGGGTCACTGTCTCCTGACGATAAATTTGAAAAGCAGCGTTTTCTATATAAAATACGATACGCGATGCTCCGAAGCGCCGCCCTTCACTATATATCGTTTCAACCGTAAGTCACTTTCGACTCGGTACACTGCACCCGCGTGTACTGCAATCGATTAGACGTACGTACGTATGTGAATTGCTGGGAATGCACGTTCACGTTAATTTTTCTCTTCGCTCCAATCGCAATTATCCGGTCGCCCGTGAACATTTACTCTAAATTCCAATGATACATTTTCCAAAATTACACTTCGTTCGACAAACTAGTTTTATACCGATACGAATCAACGGCTCGTAGATAACAAATGAATAATGGTGGAGCTGGAGAGAGGAAAATGAAATTGGATATCGGCAGTATTTGAGTTCGATAGAAAATAATAAAATTTGAAGAGTTTCCGATAAAGAGACACGGTCGATTGTCGCTTTCTCGATACTTATGTAAGTACTTGGCACGAGACTCTACCGAGTCTCTCAAACGAAAAATCGTACAACGTGTCGATACGTCAACATTGCAACAAGCGGCCGGGTCAAACCTTCTGCGTGTGCTACAAATTAATATCCTCGTCTATGTGCGTGCGAACAAAAACGCGTTTGAAGCAACCTGCCTAGTGGTATGCATCGACGATGTGCCATAGAGTTGAACTGTCAACGCGAGACGATGACGATGAAACTGCGGGTCGGAATGACCGGGAAGTTCTTCCTTTCCGAAAAAGCTCACGCGTGTTAGCTGCTCTCCCGTGTAAAAGAACGCCCCGTTTATAGATTCTTCTACGCTGAGAAAAAATTTTGGTTGAAAGATTTAGTTGGTTTAAATTAGTCGAAGCAACAATATATTCGTTTAGGTTAAGGAAAACGTTTTTATTTTTATACTCATTTGTTCACAACTAGTATAAACATAATCAATGTGAATAAATATTAGTCACACTAAAAAAATACTTCCTTGGTCCAACTCCACATAAATAGTTATATATATAACGGACTAACCCAGATAACACAAATGTGTCAAAATGACATCTTCAAATAGTCTTTTTAAAGACGTCATTTCAGTGGATACAACACGTTATCTTTAAATTGTTTAAGACGTCAGAAATATGACTTATAAATGTCTTCGTGCTATCTGGATAAATATTTAAAGTTATAGCAACTAAATATCTACTTATGGGGTGATTGAACATGTAATAGTTGTGAATGAATGGATATTGGATTAAATGTAATTATGTATCTAAATTCAGAAAATATTTACAATGGGGATCCAAGAATGTAGGTTCCTAGAAATTTGAGCATCTACTTTCGTGCCCTCTACGATTTCTCTGTCGGTTTCAAAGGGGCACAATCGTTAGGTTGGCCCACTGCTGGAGCATACACACTTCTCCTCCGAAGATGCTGCGAATACTGAAAGCATAAGGTGAATGTCCCAATTCCTAACCAAATCCTCAAATATCTCTTTATTAACTTATCGTAAATATTCACATGAATATCTTTATTACCTATCTCTTATTATTTAGATAAATACTTCTGTTAATTGAAGGCACATCAACGTTGTACTTTTATCACTAGAACTAAATATATAAGTGGTCAGGAATTGGGCTTAACTGGTTAGGAATTGGGAAACTCATCTTACGTACAGTATCCCCACCATTCATGAATCACATCTACGAATGCGAGTTTAGAAATTTGGACAGTCCCGGCGGCACCCAAATTCTTAGATCCTCACTATAATTGCTTAAAATAATTCGAACCAAATAAATCGATTCAACCAATTTTTTTTCTCAATGTACAACAGACGGGCGCGCAATAACTGAAGGATTCGACAAGAACTGGAATAAACAAACGTCTTTCCAGTCTAAGAAGATATGTATATAAGTTGCGATCGCGCGTTGACGCCCGGAAAGAGCGAGCAAAAGAGACGTCTTCTCCGTGATGCGCTCGTAAGGAGTCGTAAGTGCACTTGTGCCGGCCGTTGCGTCCGTGTCGTCTCTTAAACACGATCTCTACCGCGCACGGAGAAAAAAGATTAGTAATTTTTACAGTGAATCCCAGTAAGAGGGATCCTCGAGGTGAAACATTGAATTTCTTAATAGACACAGCGTACGTTTTATAGTCCGTAACAGAATAAACCCGTAAACACCCGACACGTATTAACTCTCTGATAGTCCTGGCGAAAATAAAGCGTGCCATTAAGCGTGAACGAAGAGTGCAAAATATGTTTTGCACGCCACCTGGCTAGTGTCCATGCGCATTTTGTGAACACTTGGGTATCATTACACTAGCACAACACTCAATACACGGTTTCTTTATACCAAAATCACGTCCATTAATCACGTGAGGTCCGAAGGGGGAGGGGGGTGTTCGGCAAAAACCACGAAATATCACAAGGGGAAGGGGGGGTTGTAATGAGAGATATCACGTGTATTTATTTTTTCTTTGAACGCGCGATTTCTAAACAACCTGCAACCTTAATGTCTGGACATTTTTATCACGGTCCTTAATTTTCCAGAATTAAATTAGATTATACTTACTAGTAATTAAAGATAATATTCTAAAATTTTTAAGATACTTTTTGTACTAAGAAAATACATGTGATTTGGGGGGGGGGGGGTTGTGTTAGCTTAAACCGCACCACGTATCACCAGGGGGGAGGGAGGGGTTAAAAAAATGCTAAAAAGCATCACGTGATTAATGAACGACCCCAAATGTACTTTATGAACAGCGACTTTCAATGCAACCTCCTAATAGTATAGGTACACCTCATGTGACTCCAACACATCCCGTGTATTGCTTCTGTACACTTCAATATAAGTATACCTCTTGTGAACATTTTATGAATACATCATAACCTCTACATATCTCATTAACACTTTCCGCTTTGCGAACAGTCTTCTTGTCTACAATTTCAATAGATATTTTCTTGCTCAAAAAGTCGATAAAGGACAAGTAAAATTAACTATCGATTTTCAGCTATTGAAAAAGTTATAGGAAATGGTCTATTATATCTGAAATATCATAAATAGTTTTATTCTAGTGATATCTTGATTTCTTCATACGGGAAATAAATATTTCAATATTAAATTAGGGATGGATTCAGCAACATACTGATAATTGCAGAATACAAATTACGGATTTCTGTGAATTAATATTTCATTTCTAATATATATTTGTTTATGTATCTACTATGGTATCTAATAATTCTAAAACGATATAACGTAATACTAATAATAAACGAATTAATGAACTGACAAATTTTTATTTACACTACAGGTTACTTTTGATATGGAATAAAATTATTACAAGTTTCAAAAGCACTGAGTAACTCCGTGTGGTCGAGATATCGGTCTCCTACGTAAAGCACTCAGGTTCCATTCCCCAAGAACCTAACTATGATACAAGAAACCATGTATCGTTCTGATTCTTTTTGTTTTAATACTTCAGCGATAAATCATTGGTGAATAATATTTATTACAAAAGTAAAAATATTGAAATGATTAACGTTAAAAAATATAAACATTTTGGGGTGTACCGTGCACCCTACGCGACTACTAGCATCTCACATTATAACGCGCCCATTGAAGGGTTAACGGGAGATTGGTAAATTTTACCTTATAAACTGATGTTTATACTATTACGAACTGTCAAAAGTACGCTGTGGTCTATTAAAAACTTTAATGTTTCACCTTGGGGAGCCCTGTTACTGGGATAACTGTAAAAATTCATGGGTTTCCCCATGATTTTTTTACTAATCCTTTTTCGTGCGAGGACTTTCAGAAATGAAATTATATCGCAGTGCAAACTTTGAGCAGATCTCGGTGAAACGATCGAAACTCGACGGCGATTCGCGGCTCGATTGTACCGTTATTTTCAATTCTGCTCATCGACGCTGCTCGACTCATCGCGCTTAGCGTGGAAAGTATAGTGAGAAAAGTGGTGCGTCAGAAACGTGCGCGAAAGCTATTCGCGAGCGATGTAACGCGTCGAGCGAGAAGTAACACCTAAATGCTCGAGCGCGAGATGTGTACCGCGCGGCGCGAAACCGGCGAAAGTGGAACCCTAAATATTCTCTATAGTGTATATCCTCAACTGCTGGGACTTTTTCCGCGAGCTCGCTACGTCGCGCTGCTACATAGTAGAACGCGACCGGCGCGGGCGGTTCGTCGCTCCGGCGCGCACCGCGGTAAACGGGCGATTGAAAAAGTCCTACGACAGTCGATTTAATCGTTTAGGAAAGTGACGCACTCCTGCATCAGCTGCGCTGCGCGCATCGGCTAGAGAAACGAGAAATGCACCGTGTGGTAGCACTCCTCGAAATGTGATTTCTGTTTTTTGCACAGAAAGAAATAACTTATTAGTATAACATTATTTAAGTTACTCTAAATATTTGAGTTTAAATAGTGGTAACAGATTGATTTGTTACCATAAGAAATCGATTTGTTGATTTTCATCGTAACCAAGGAAATCTGTCAAACATTTTCTTCCCAAAAGCAAACCATTTTTGTTACCGTAACAAAAAATGAGGTTATAATAACTGATTTTCGATTTTGGTACTAAGCCAAAATTAGTTTTTTGTCACTCAGTGTCAAATACTCGGTTTCATGGGCGTCCTCGACGCATGTGAAATCATCTTTCACACACCAATTCGTGAAAAGTTGCGCAGTGCGTGAAATAACCTGCGCAGTGCGTGAAATCGTCAACCTCGTATTTGACACTTAGTGACCAAAAAATAGAATTCGTTATTCGGTTGTTTCGCGCCGTTCTAACGAGTGTGATTGCCGTACTCGCTTCGCTCGTGCGGCAAACTTCACACTCGTTAGAAACAGCGCTTCACGCCCTAATAACGAAAATAACTATTTCCCTTGCGGTATTTCGTTGAAGGAGAATCCGAGAAGTGTTTTATTTCATCTGACAATGAGTTCTATCATCACTGTCGGCTCTTTTAATCGAACAAATTCGAAGAGAACGGAACTTCTTCCGAGAAAATAATAGAACAAATTTTAATACAGCAAGACTTCCTTGTATTTCCTCGGAGCTTCCCACCAAACTGTAAATTTCATGAATTTACAAGGAAATCGTGACGGGATGGAATAACGACGACGGTTATCGATCGACCGCACTTGCGATTAATCAGAGACGCGGAAGAGGGAAGGCATCCTCTCCGCCCCTCCGCTCCATCCCTCGCAGTTTACCACCACGAAGCTTCTCAAGTTCGCGGGTCGTGCTGGGGTTGGTCGATGCAAAAGTGCACACGGAATCGCGTGTAAATACTATCGATTACCTTCACCCTCGCCATACCAACGAGAGCGACTACCTAATTAGTTATAAGGAGGTCTAGACGCGTAGATTTAAGGAAGTAACGAGAGAGGTACGATATTGTTATGGCTGTTGATACATCCGAATACACCGAACGTCACGATGATCATCAATTACATCGGCGAACCCGATCGCTCTCGGTCCAAGCCCCTTCCCGGAAGGGGTGGACGTGGAGGGGGTTGGTACGTGATTTTACCCAACTTACATTCCCAGACGCTCTATATACGTTTCGATCGTATACACAGATGATGGGGGTACGTAGGTAGGGGTTAAATATATTATTAAGTGTTCCATCTAGCCTACGATGTATATTGTATCTATAATCATGAATAAATTATCGACAGTACATATGCGACGATATCGCACGGACGGTATGTATCGACGCACGACATATGCTCCGCTGTAAAGTCCGATGGTATAAATAAATGAAAAGCGAGAAACATACGAGAATCCGATTTTGTGATAACGACTCGTAGGAGAGAGTGTTATCGGTTGTAACAAGAAAAAGTTATTTGCGGATAATTAGTTTATTATAAATCGCAGGGCATCTTAATTTGCCATGAAAAAAGGGAGATATTTTGGCCTTGATTATATCATAATAAACATCAGAAAGAACAACGAATTATAAAAGATACTTTCCATTAAAGGTACCGCTGCAACTTGTTACTATTGATACCGCGGTGATGTCAATTGTACTACCACAGGATTTCAGTTTTAACATATGAAAACTACGAGCATACTAATACGGAAATCAACATCAAGCGAATAACATTATGCAACATGAAAACAAGCAGAAAAATAATTATCTTTAAATCTCAAACATCATAACAAAACTAGTTATTTTCAATTCAATATTCAGTCAGATATTCAAGGCCACGGTTTCACTATTCTGTAAATTGGTCTGTTCTGAAATTGAAAACCTACATACAAACTGTCCCTTTCAATACACGCCAGCGTGGCGGGTTGCATATCGGTTATCCGCCTTGCGCCAGACACAGGCGCCACAGGCGCATGGCCCCTGCAGCGGATCGGAGGCGTCAACCGATATGCAACCCGCCACGCTGGCGTGTATAGCGGGAGACAGTCTGTATAGGTAGCCAGAAGCATGATAATTCAGGGTGTCTAGCGGTCAGGGGAATCTAAAAAAACCTGGAATTATCAGGAAATCCTGAAATTTTCCTGGATTTTCTTCTTCAAGTCTTTAGAATGACTTTTACGGAAATCGAGTTGTTGAAAATTGCAAGTCTGCTATATCGCGTTGCTACACTACTATACCATATGAGGCTAAGCTTACTCGCCAGATAAGAAACTTCAATCACTATTGTCTCATTATTTATGAACTTTTGGCCTACATCGATATAAGACTTTGTTAGAGGTTAAAATGTAGTCTTCAAAAAAGTATTGTTTATACATGAGCTGCATATTTATATATGAGTCAAAAGCTCATACATAATGAGATAATAGTGATTGAAGTTTATTCTTAATGAGAATAGTGATTGAAATTTAGCCTCATGTAATAGTTCCGAACATTTGGAAAGTGTTCGTTCTTACTGGGCCTTAGTCAGCTATTTACAAAACTGCTCCAATCAACTCACATCTACCCAGGGTGCACAATATATCTCATCGACCTGTCGGTCGAGACGTTGAGAGTGTCAAACACGTCCTAAATCCACCTTGTTTTACACTAAACTATTTTCAATTTATCATAATGAATCAATCATTGAGTTTAGAATCCGAACTCAATGATTGCTTTAGTAACATAAAAGAATAACTTTAAACTTGTCAGAGAAAAATACATATATTGGACCTAGAAATTCTGGAAAGGACCAGGAATTTCAAATTATAACTCTCTGCTAGACACCCTGTAATTGCATTTTCGCCACTTATAGTCCAAACTACTAGAATATAATTTAGAAACTACGAGTAAGATGGCCTTTGCCACACGTTACAATTGACGCCACTGACCGTGACTATTACTTTCACAACTACCGCCACTTGTTTCAATTACATATCCGTTAAACTCACATACAAACAATAAATAAGATCGATACATACCTCATTTCAAAGCTTGATCTTTGTGTATTCACATGAAACAATGTGATTTTATGAGAAACTGTTGTGGGATTAGTCGAAACAAAAAAACGGCGGACAACAAAATTAACAATTTGACGATGATTTCAAAGAAACAGGCACTGACAAGCGTACAGTACTATTTCCCTAACTTTATCACTCTTTAACTTTCGCTTCCCCTGAACGTCTAGTCTGACCGATAAGCGTCGGGGAATCGCTCCCCCACTACTTTCTCCGCGCGCTGATACGCGATAGACGCTCTTTCTTTCTCTCTTTGGACTTCCCCTTTAGCCGGAGTGGAAACATTCTGTAAGCCCGGAGAGTGGAAAGTTAGAAAGACAGCACTGTACACTGGCGAACGCCCTCTAGCTTTTTTGTTGGTGACTTACGTCTGGTAAAAATATAGAACGCGATACATATATTTCAGTTTTTCGTCAATAGATGACGTCAATGTTACAATTAACCCCGCGTTACAACCGACACCACTCTCCTCTACGTATATGTGCACGTACAATATTTTATTTGTGGGTGTGTATTCCTTTGTGGTCTGAGTTGAACCGTTTGGAATGCCTTTTAGTAAGCGAGCGAAAGAGAAGGTCGCTATATATTTCCCTCTCTCTTCCTCTCTATCCAAGGAGTGCGTTAAAGGGTCCAGCCCGAGGTACAAATAAATACTCACTCGCGCTCGTTCTCTCTATCTCTCTCTTCCCCCATCCCTATTACGAGGACAGAGTGAAAAGTCCGACACTTTTCTAGTAGATGGCGGTGCGATCGCAAAGATGTTCCATCACGACAATGCACCTGCCCATTCGTCTATCGTTGCAACAGCGAAATTGGTCGATTTGAAGTTCGAATTGCTGCCGCATCCACCTTATTCGCCGGATTTAGCTCCCTGCGGTTTCTTTCTCTTTTCAGACTTGAAAAAATGGCTAGCTGGAAAGAAATTCTCATCAAACGAAGAGGTCATCGCCACAGCAGCGGGCTACTTTGCAGACTTTGGGGCGCACCACCATTTACTAGAAAAGCATCGGACATTTCACTCTGCCCTCGTACTTGGAGTGAGATTTTAATTGCCCTTTTGCCGCGCACGACGATCGTAACCATATAGTCGCTCCTAGCCGGGCGCGTTATGTCGGGTCGTAATCTCCTTATTTCGCAATATCGCCGTGTATTTGCGTTATTATTCATGCTTCCGCGCACCAGTTTCGCGGAGAGCGATGCTTGCTCCACAATATTGCGCACGGACTCTCTCGTCGTTACTAATTTTTTTTATCCTCGGCGGCGATTCGTCGAAGGCGCGGAATTTGATGGTTCTTATAGGGCGCCTACACGTCCTAATATTGCCGCGGTTTTTAATAATTGTTTGTAATACAGATATGTGGAAGATTTCGCGTCTGGGGCTTAATACTAAAGGGTGTAATATTCTTTGGCGTTTCAAATCACACTTTAAGGGCCGGTTTTACCAACACGGTATAAACGCGGTATAGCACTATACTGAGAATAACCAGCAATAAGCCTTATGGTTATTCTCAGTATAGCGCTATACCGCGTTTATACCTGTTGGTAAAACCGGCCCTAAGGGACATTTCGAACGATATAAAAATCGGTCGTTTCATAATTTGGCATTTCCGATTTCTTTTAATCCTCTATAATCACCAAGGATCCACTTGACCCAGGCTTCAATTTCGAAGCTGACTGTATTTCTTGTTCTTATAATCATAACTAGAACCTCGTCAGATCTCGAAATAATTGGCTTCTTCTTAAAGCTCGTACTACGAACCTTCTTTTAACTTCAGAAAAAATTGTTTTTGAAACGTACACTATAAAACTATTTATTACTTCAAAATACCATATATTACGAGAATCATCCGTAGACTTTATTCAGAAAACTCAAAAAATAAAAATGTTATGACACTTTTAGTGATGCAGCTCATTTTTCACGCATCTACATATTCGCCATCATTTTTTAATATCTCATCATTTCACTTCTTATGTAGACACGATGATTACACATTCTATAATATACGAAGATTGTTCCATAATTTGTCGGTCTAAATTGAACGGATGTTGTTCATATGGCTATTGTTTAAAAATCTGTTAGGTCTATTTGACCCATGTGTCACCATCGCGGAACTGTACGGACATGTGACCACGAAAGGATAAATGTTAGCTTATTTCGCTTCAATCGGTACACACTTTGGATCCTTCAAGTACCTAATGAAACCAAACAATATGCAATAAGTATTATTCTCCCAAATTACGAGAATATTACACTACACTTATAGAGTGAATAAATATTTATTTTAACAAAATTAATATTCATTTGTACAAAAATCATTAACATATATTCTGTATAAAAAAAAATACGTGGCAAATTCTCCATTGTCTTTGTTCATTCGATTATTCCCCATTCTTTACCCTTAGCATACTTACGAAGATCGTTATTATGTTTAACAACAACCTAACATCAACAGCCTAACATTTCCAGCGTCCGTTTTGCCGATGCGAAGAAACTAATAACCCGTGAATTCTACTGATCGATCGACCACGTCGACTATATCGGTCGAATTAAAAGAGGTACGTAAATTGGAATGACTGGATTAATTTAAGTAGACATAATCCGACCTCCCAGAAGATCGTAGACTTATGAAAAAGCGACTTCGCTGAAAAAAGAAAGGCGCTTTTATAGTTATTTTCATTGCCCACTTGGAAATCTCACTGAGGATAACAACGGATTTCAATGCGGCTGAGCTCAATTAGATTAAATATAAAGACACTGGCGAACGCAATCTTAGAAAATGATCGGTATGGAAGACCAAATTGCAATTCGAATTTCAGATTCAAAAGTATCTCAAGTTAAGTTTCATTTCTTGCTTGATAATCGTGTTAAATAAATACAAAGACAAGCATTCTTAATCCACGATATGCGTCAAGTTAAAGCTGCTTTAAATTTTCTTAATTTTTACGCCAAATTAATAGAAATCGTTTGGTACGAACGTAAATCCGGTTCTAACACTAATTTTTTTATTGTACGTTTAAAAATTTGAAAAAAATTATTTACCCCGTATTTTATCCTTTTTCATTTTCAACCTTATTTAAACGGGAAAACGATATTTAAAAATGTAGCATATACGTCATAATATTGTAAGTCTATCTCACTTGCACTCATTGTGCTTGGCATATATACGTCTCTCATATCTACTCAACGACGTCATAATACAGTAGAGAGAAACACAATTATAACTGTGCGCAAAATTATTTTTTCGGACATTTTCCTTTTGATTTGACATTGTGTAACGAAGCCCAATTCTCAAACTGAATTTCTTCCACTGAGTCCCTTATGCCGGATACATAGCTCGCAGGTTTTCCAGGATTCTTTCCACCCACGAACAGTTCATAAAAGGTTATTACCTTGAAAGAAGTAAAAGTTATTTAACGCTGGAATAGTTGAATGAAACGAAAAGCGCATATTGCAATAAATGTACCGTGGGTAATAGGCGCTCGGTGACAAGTCTGACATTCTCCGATGTCCATCGAGACATCTTTTTACGGACAGGACACAAGCTAGGTCCTCTTCGGTTGCACCTGTACGAGATGACATGTCAGAGTCTGCAGTAATACTTAATGAGAT
This sequence comes from Xiphydria camelus, assembly GCA_963678675.1. Classification (NCBI taxonomy): domain Eukaryota; kingdom Metazoa; phylum Arthropoda; class Insecta; order Hymenoptera; family Xiphydriidae; genus Xiphydria; species Xiphydria camelus. Next base: position 13,630,839 of record OY783193.1, on the reverse strand, counting down.
ACAAGTGAGGTACATGTACACTTCACGTTTGACAGGTCGGTATATAAATTCGAACTTGGGATAGTATAATACGAAAGAGGGACTATATCGATAAAGAAAAAATAATAATAAAGTAGTTACTACATTACTGTAATCCAATTCCATTGAATCCCTTATTTTTCTGCCACGACTTGGATAGTTGATAGTGAATAAAAATCAAATTTATTAGCTGATCCATCCACTATCAACAATCAAAGTCGTGGCAGAAAAATAAGGGATACAATGGAATTGGATTACAATAATGGAGTAACTACTTTAAACACTTGGGGAAACTCACCGAAGAAACCCGTATAATTATTTCTTATCACTTGTACACTTGATTTCGAGGTTAGATGCTTCGATCTCCCGAATTGACAGCTACCGGGAGATTAGGGGGGCATTTCTCGAGTCACTCGTATCTTTGCGTGCACGCAACTCAGCGAAGAGACCAATCAGGATCAAGTATTCCATTGCGGTGGGGGTCCTGATTGGTCTACTCGCTAAGAAACGTATACGCATCTTAGCGAGTAGACCAATCAGGACCCCCACCACAACGGAATACTTGATCTGCAACAGTTAAAGCGTCGTTCTCAGAGCTTCAACGTGTCGCCAGCGACACTTGGGTAACCAATAAGGATAGAGCAGTTTCTCCCCACTCTTCTGTCGCTAGTGACACGTCCCAAGTTGAATTTTATTTAACTTTTCTCTCCTGTCGCTGCGGTAGTCGCCATATTTGTCGCCACAGCAATTGTCCCAATTAGCGACAAATATGGCGACTACCGCAGCGACAGGAGAGAAAAGTTAAATAAATTCAACTTGGGACGTGTCACTAGCGACAGAAGAGTGGAGAGAAGCTGCTCTATCCTTATTGGTTACCCAAGTGTCGCTGGCGACACGTTGAAGCTCTGAGAACGACGCTTAATAGATGATTTTTATTCGCATTGGCATGTTTATGATGATATTTGCAATTAATGTTCTACTCGGACTGAAATGAGTCGTAAGGTCAGCATCGAAGCTGTAAATGATGTGGTAATAATTAAATTAAATTTATTTATGAGTAAGGGTGAAATTTCAGCGGTGCATGCAAAAGGATTTCTTAAAACTATTCCAACGTCTCGAGTTAATATATGTAACAACATATCGTCCCCTTCCTGCAAAAAGTCACTAACTAACATTTATCATCAACTGACTTAGTAGGTAGTTTCTGCTCTATAATATCGGTATTATATTTCGGTTAATGACTTTTTATGATGCGCGCATGCTCACTTTTAACGCATGCTCACTTACAAGGAGAGTATTCGAGGTGTACCTCACCGATTTTTTTCATTCTGCGATATGTTGTAGTAAATCAAAATACATTAGACACATATTTTTTTTATACGTGCTAATTCGGTCATTTAAGGGGTGAAAATCACCCTTAAACTTGACCCCCTAAAACCAATTTTCTACGCTTTCTCAAAAACTACGTTGAATTTCTTAGCGAAACAAATTGAATATTATTCCTTATCGAAAGACGATGACATGTGAAGTACTTTTACACTCGGTGGTTGCATCCCTCATTTTTCGCAGGGGTAAAACTAAGTTTTTCCACAATTTTTTCGCCACAGATGTTACCAAAATTATTAAATCTGGATAACAATTATTCTATTATAAAGAAAAAAAGAAATTAAAGTTGACATATTTCGGGGTTTTTCGAAAAAGCCCCTCGAAAGGGTAAACCACCCCTAAATTAAATGTATTTTATTTTTAATAAAAAAGCTTATTTTTTTCATTCTGCGATATATCATAGTGCACCGAAAAACATTAAACGCGTATTTTTTTTGTTACGTGCTAATTCTGTCATTTAAGTGGTGAATTAAATGATCATTTATTAACGTTGTTATAAATACATTTAATATTCTTTGTTTTCAATGTATGAGCGTAGGTACAATAATTTGACAATTATCAATTTTTATAATTTGAACAGTAATGATAATTATGGAAAAAATGTTGAAGACATAGTGATTTTTCACACCATGAACAATTGCAATATTAGCGCAGCCCTCTATTTCACAGTATACATTAGTGTCATCTCCAAAACCATAGTCAACCGGGTTCCAAAATCATTTGGTTTTTCATTAGTATAGCCACTTTTAAACCACGAATATTTGAATAAATGTATGTATCGTGGAGAAGATAACTGATTGTGAACCAAAGATTGGAGTTTGATGATGTTGTTTCTTAAGTGGAGATTTAAATCTTCATTCATGAGTATTACATTATCAGAAAAATGTGTAACATAATTCTTCCATATTCTAAAGCCAAATACATCTAAAATGGCTGTATTTTACCAGTTGTACCTTTCGGAATGATTTTTAAACCGATTTCTTTATTTGGAGGAGTTGCTTCCTGAACAACAGCACTGCAATGTCCACTCCACGAATCAACCAGCAAAACGCTTGACGCTCCAACATTTGGAAAATATACATCTTTCAGCCAAGTTTTAAAATGATCTGAAAATATGTTGAATTTTAAGCAATTTTAATTATGTATGCAAAATAGTGTCGAATATAAAATTCAGCTGTTAATACCTGAAGTCAGTTTTCCTGATTTAGAAGCCATAATATAAACGTTAGGAGGTCTAAATAAACTCTCTTCTACTAATGGTCCAAATTCACCACTTCTTTCCTTCAGTACAATAAAAAGTGGTGACATTAGCTTTCCATCACCTGATACCATTGGCTGAATGGTGTAACTGTGGGTCGTTGAACTAACAGACTGTACTAAACACTGAATTTGTTGTTCTCCTTCAACTGCTAAAGTCCGTCCAGAATGTATTTCTAATTGAAATCCACTCTAATCTGAATTAAAAACGTTCTCTATACCTTTCTCTTGAATTACTTGTTTAATTTCAGCTACAAAAGCATCAGCTTTTCTCTGTAAATAGTCAGCACCTTCAAGCGTTTTTTTAGTAACGAATTTATTTATTTTTCTGCTCACAATTCTATGAGCTTTTTTAACCCTCGTACGTCCCTCGGGTCTATAATGACCCACAGCGTTCAATATCGATAAGTTATTATTATGCCTTTAGAGATAATCTTCTGAAATTTTTAGACATTGTTTCTTTCTTATAACGATACTTTTTCATGATGGAAATAAGCATGTAATTATGTAATTTTGTCGACTACAAAAAACTGCACATACAAGGTCTTCGGGTCATATATGACCCATACTGTAGAATGTTTTGTTATTTGTATTCAGGTACCATTTGTAGTCAATGTACCATTTTTCTTATATTATGCAGTTTCCAGTGATTTCATAATACTTCAGTCAAATTTTATAAAGTGTACGTAGTTTGTTTGCTGAATGACCATGCATGTAGAGACGGAGTACGGACGTGGTTATTCCTGCTCTGCTCGGTTCTCCTGTAGGTATCTCTCCAAGTAGTGCGAGGAGTGTGTCTGATGGTATTAGCGTATATAATACCACCCATTACAATCGAAGGATCGAGAAATTTTTCAAATTTATCTTTTGTGAGAGGACGCCATTTCTTCATATGAGAATTTTCAACCTGATGATTTTGAGTTTCATAACGATTCGTCTCCTCTATAATCCTTTCAAGCAGACGAGAATCAAAAAAATAATTGAAATAATCGATTGGACTATTTCCCGATATAAAGATTTTCGGATTTATTTCGGAGCTACCTTCGAAATCTTTGATTGATGGGTAAAAATACGGGTACATGTAGGTACTTTTGGTTCGGATTCGCCACTAGTCCAAGCTTCATTTTCAGCCATTGCATTGTTGGATATACTACTGTATCAATACAGCCGTAAAGAACAGGCGAGCGAGGCAGGCTTATAGATTGCGCGGAGCGTTGCGTTTGCGCGAACGAATTCGCAATACGCCACCTATAAGGCTTTTCGCGTATACCGTGTCATCATTCACCATATTGTATTCGCCATTTTGGATTTGAGACTAGACCGATTTGGACATCAGCATCGTAATGAGCGACCCCGAAAACCCCCCGAGTAACAAGTTTCGGGCCATAATCTTCAAATTTTAAAAATGTCTGGAATTAATCATCCGCCATCTTGGATTTGAGAAAATAGACCAATTTGGATATCAGCATCGTAATGAGCGATCCAAAAAACCCCTGAGCAACAAGTTTCGGGCCATAATCTTCAAATTCTAAATATTTCTGGAATTCATCATCCGCCATATTGCATTCGCCATCTTGAATTTGAGAATGGAGCGATTTTGATATCAGCATCGTAATGAGCGACCCAAAAAAACCCCGAATAACAAGTTTTGAGCGATAATCTTTCCTGCCACATTTTTTCCACTGGATCCAAAGTCGATTTTGCCCTGCGTCCGGGGTGGTCGATATATCGACCAGCAGTTAGCTCGGGGCCTCCAAATAGGAAATTATTGACTTTATTTATAAATTTTATGTTTAAAAAGTCGATTTTAACTGAAATTTCCCCGGGCTCTAAAGGTTAATATATACGAGTACATACATCCTACCCTTGGGTCATATATGACCCGAAGGACTTAAGTGTAAGTATAAATGAGGGCCGTACGAGGGTTAAAATTATGTACCCACTGATGTGAAGCTTTAAAACGTAAATCTTCGTTTCCGATATCTTTTTGCGCCTGTAAAGCCCATTTTTGCAAATCTCTGTCATGTATAATATGAGCGGCATCAATAGCACTTTTTAAATTTTCCAAAACAAATGTAGAGATTCTTCCTATTTTTTCTCTATAAGTTCCTCCTTTATTTAGCGTATGTGCCCAGCGTTTTAATTGGGTTATCGATTGAACTTTCCGGAACCTATTTTGTACAGTTCTTAATGCAAGATTTTTTGTAACTCCACTTCTCCAGAATTCTACAGCTTTTGCTTTATAATTGTGAGATAATTCTTCAGAATCTTTTGTGCACACTTGTAAGTTTTCATCTATATCTGCAATCTATATTTTATCATTGTCTTCTACAATTTGCATATCAATATCTTTATACGATTCTTGAAAGTCTAATGTTTCATCTTGAACAAATTCTATGCCATTATATTCTTTCATAGCATCTAATAAAATATCTTCAATACTTTGTTTTAAATTAATTTCCGTCTGTGTTATTGGTGTTTCCGGTAACTTTATGCTTGAAATGTCACCACAAGTAAATTTATGACGTTGATTGGATTGACGATCATTTTGTAAACAATGTATCTGAAACAAAATCCCATATTGTAAGGAATAAATTGAATAAATTTATACTTGATTATATAAAATTTATAGAGAAAAATAAAAAAAAACATTTGCTATAACATTCTACCTTTTCATTAGAAGGTTCTTTTTATAGTGCACAGGACATTATTATATAGATACAAAATTTATAAAATGAAATATAAATGTTTTAATTTGTTTTAATCTGCTTTGGGAAGGTCGAGAAAGAACCATACTAACTTGGTAAAAAAACGCCAAACTATTTAACAATTCAGTAAAAAATGTTTAAACTCACCAAATTTACAAAAATATTTAGGCACTTGTACATCTGTACTGAAGAATTCATGAAACAAGGAGGAAGAGAACGAGGAAAACTGGGACGGCCGCAACGAAGAAGAGGGCCATTTTCAATAACCCCTACGGTCCCTCCCACCTCCAAATTCCCTTCTGCTCCCAATCCGTAATAAAGAGTAGTTCAGCGGTTCGAAGTGGTTTTGCGACGTAACAATTTATTTCGTTAAGAAATTCAACGTAGTTTTTGAGAAATCGTAGAACATTGGTTTTAGGGGGTCAAGTTTAGGGGTGGTTTTCACCACTTAAATGACAGAATTAGCACGTAACAAAAAAACACGCATCTAATGTTTTTCGGTGCACTATGATATATCGCAGAATGAAGAAAATAAGAACTTTTTTATTAAAAATAAAATACATTTCATTTAGGGGTGGTTTACCCTTTCGAGGGGGTTTTTCGAAAAACCCCGAAATATGTCAACTTTAATTTCTTTTTTTCTTTATAATAGAATAGTTGTTATCCAGATTTAATACATTTAGTAACATCAGTGGCGAAAAAATTGTGGAAAAACTTAGTTTTACCCCTGCGAAAAATGAGGGATGCAACCACCGAGTGTAAAAGTACTTCACATGTCATCGTCTTTCGATAAGAAATAATATTCAATTTGTTTCGTTAAGAAATTCAACGTAGTTTTTGAGAAATCGTAGAACATTGGTTTTAGGGGGTCAAGTTTAGGGGTGGTTTTCATCCCTTAAATGACCGAATTAGCACGTATAAAAAAATATGCGTCTAATGTTTTTTGATGTACCTACTACAACATATCGCAGAATGAAGAAAATCGGTGAGGTACACCTCGAATACTCTCCTTGTTAGTGAGTTTTACCATTTAAAGATTTAATAAAATTAAGCTACTAGGTCCAGTTAGGTGAATTTTACAAAATATGTTAGTTAGTGACTTTTTGCAGGAAGGGGACGATATATACTGTCATAAGTAATATCTTTATATGTGATGAAACAATTCGTCATGGTCATTGGAAGAGTAGACTTAGAGAGAGAGAGAGAGTTCAAGGTAAAACGTCTTCATGGATTTCTGTAGACGACCAAAATATAAGAGAAATCCGATGGTCTGCAAATTCGAAAGCGGTATATGTTTTATTTCTCCAAAATACTAAGGCAAAGTGAAAAATATAAGGGCTCTCTCTAGTCTATAAATCCCTTTCAAATATCACGAGAATAAATCAAAAGTAACGTGGTTATAATTAATTGGCTCGTATCGGTATAAAATGTGCGACTTTAATTTTGTGGTAATAAAAAGCTATTCTTCTACATGTACCATATGTCCGCGATCAAAGAGCCCATAGCAAAATTGCGAGTTTTGCATGAGCACCCCTGTGGGTCTCCTCGTCCAATAAAATCACCGGATGCGTAGTCATCCGCGGGTGTTAGCGTCGTCAGCACAAGTTCAGATCTGTTATTTCGATAAGCGATCTGAACTTGCTAACGATGCAAACACCCGCGGATGACTACGCATGCGCATTCACGTTTCTCCGGTGATTTTATTGGACGAGGAGACCCACAGGGGTGCTCATGCAAAACTCGCAATTTTGCTATGGGCTCTTTGATCGCGGACATATGGTACGTATCTTTCTCATGAATAAATTCCAAAAAGTAGTGAAATCCCCCCACAAAAACAGATTCTCTGTAAAAAAAGGCGGCATGTTCATTCAGTGCCAACAAAAATTGATACGTAAAATACTCTCCAAACAAGATTTGAAATCAATTAAGATCGCCATGTTCAAGATTTATGTATTAAAAGTAAAAGGCATCATTTGAAAGGAAAATTATTGTAAATCAAGTTACTACAAAATTCGACTAAAAAATTTATAAAAAAATTTTAATAAAAAAGAACTTGCCGCGTTTTTTCCTTCAAAATAAAAAATTCAGACAGAATTATACTCGATGTTTATGCACTTATGATTTTAAATAAATTCATACATTTATATGATACCACCAGTATACCGAATGTCGCACGGGAAACCGATCAGGCGGGGGCCTTCTGAATTTCTCTGAATTTGACTTCGGCAGTGCAATTTATGAATCACTCTAGCACCGTCCAAGCACTACCAATTATTCGGCATAGTGGACAAAATATGAAAACTTAAACGCGACAAGTTCTTTTTTATTAAAATTTTTTATACATTTTTTTAGTCGAATTTTTTAGTAACTTGATTTACAATAATTTTCCTTTCAAATGATGCCTTTTACTTTTAATACATAAATCTTGAACATGGCGATCTTAATTGATTTCAAATCTCTTTTGGAGAGTATTTTACGTATCAATTTTTATTGGCACTGAATGAACATGCCGCCTTTTTTTTACAGAGAATCTGTTTTTGTGGGGGTTACAATTACGTAAAAACGGTATGGCTGGGTATCCCTATCTTGTAATATGTCATTCCTAACATCATCATACATCATATATTAGTTTTTTAGCAAAATATATAGACAATTTCTACTGCTATAAATGAAAACGGCTCTCTAGCTTATGTTTTGCCTATACCTTGCATGTTAAAACTCCCAACTTTGAAAGTGAATATCTTCACTTTGGTATGGGTACGGTTCTAATAAGTTGATCAATGTATAGATAGAACTATTAATAACATATGGTCCAAATTTCAAGCAAATGTATAGAAACTTGATTAGCCGATGGACCTCCTTAAACCTACTCCACGGCGTCATCGATTGCCGCGGATTGGGCATTGAGAGGGAACCTCACACGTTCGAGGCAGGAGCGGCTATTGTTCCGGCTAAATCTATCCAGATTTTAATGTGTAACCGTCACTTCCCCCATCTATCTATATAGTTAGACTGGTTGTTTACGTATTCCCGGCAATTTCTTTATTATTCCGCCGATGTAATTCACAGCGTCTCGCTGCGAACGCCACAATTGAATATATAAACAGACTACAAATTGAATTTAAAAATATAAATATTTCTTTATGCGACAACTGAATGGCAAATGATACATCAGATTTAGATGAATGCCATGATCAAAATACAACAACAAAATACAAAATGAAAATATGACAAATTTACGTAAAACTTAACTTGCTGAATCGCAGTAATGTGCAAAATTTACTTACTACTTTTGAAACATAATTTCATCGTTCAATTAAATAAATAATAATATCAAGAGGAGACTCATAAAACACACAATTGCTGTACGTCGCAATCTAAATTTTCGTTGTAAAATGTATATTATATGTCTGGCTGGGTATATTCAGAAGCTGACTTAAAATTATTTTAAGCTCTTCCGTCAAAAAAGCATCAATATTTATTATTATTACCCTCCTACCAACCCAGCTAGGTGTAAATTTTGCAGCAACTTTGAAAATCCAGATCACGGCATACTGCAACTGTATGTATTTTATCAGACATCTCTTGGCACTGTTATTTGTTCAATTAAATGATAAAATTATGTTTCAAAAGTAGTAAGTAAATTCTACACATTACTGCAATTCGGTGAGTTTTTGCGTAAATTTGTTACCTTAGTTGTATTTTGATCAAAATGCATTGATCTAAGTCTCATTTATCATTTGCAATTTACACTTGTACCAAATGATTTCTGTTAACTTGACATACAAATTAAGAAAATTTAAAGTAGCTTTAACTTGACGCATTCCGTGGATCAGGAATTCCTGACTGAAAAATGAGAAACTTTTATAGCCGTCCTTTAACGATATCAAATATTTCGCGAGAAGCATTTCTTACGCCGCGAATTATTCTAATCGCTCAAAAGGAACGCTTCCTTCATTCCGATTCGCGATCAGCTGACGGGCCGAACGTCCACGCGGCATGTACTCGCGCTTTACGATACGCTTTCGATAGCACGCTGTACTCCCACCTCTTGATTCGCCCCTGCCGTATAACAGCCAGTTCAACGGCAATAACTTTCACAAAATGGGAAATAAACTTGTAGGTCGCTGCGGCGCTGGCAACCCTAGTATAATTTCGCTAGGTTAAATCCCAGTAGGATTTAATTTCCCACAAAATCATCCCGTTAATTGAGATAAATCGTAGCGAGCCGCGGTAAAAGGCGCATCTCTTCGTGTTCCAGCCTGAAAATGTACATATACAACCTTCTCGCGGCGCCGCACAGTGCGATTTGTACGAGTAATTGGGAGTTACACTTCCTGAGCGAAAATCAGTTGGCGCGCTCGGGTGAAATGCCTATCCAACGTTGGTATGCCAAATGGTATACCAAATTGTACGCATAAAGATACCTTCGTTCGTTTGGCAATATAACAAATGGAACGTACATCCGGCGAACGAAAACAGAGTCCTGTATAACCCGAATTTTCTTAGACCTATAAAACCTTATTGAAAAATTATAATTCTCATATATTCATTGAATTTCATCAATCTAACGAAAAAAAAAAAAACTATTTATCAAACTATATTTAATTCTGATGCTGTTTAACCATATACCGCATGTCCTATGGCCAACCGCGCAGGTGAGCTGCGACCTGAATTCTTGACTTCGGCAGTATTTATGGTACAGTTAGAGTGGGTTTCAGACGAGTGCGCTGCATAAGAACGAAAAGTGTCGACTGCTCTTCTAATAGCTGTCAATTCGGGAGATCGAAGCGTTTCGTGTAACCTCAAAATCGTAAAGTTTTGAATTAGTAGTGAATAATTTGTAGAAGTGATGAGAAATAATCATAAATAATCTTCCGAATTGACACCTTAGGTATCGCTCACGCCACTTCGTAAAACTACTTCCTAGACACGCGCGGTGCTAGCGCGGAAATAATTTCTTAAACAAATAGGCATGAGGCGTGTAATTCGGTTGGACATCGAAAAAACCCGAATGATTATTAACTCTCACTTCTGAACATTACTTACCATTTATTCAAAGATTCATGATTTCGAGCTTAGACTTCGATCTCCCGAATTGATAGCCATCGGGAGATCAGACGTTTCACACTTTTCGTAAGAACGCAGCGTAAGAGCGAAAAGCGTCGTCTGATTTCCCGATGACTGTCACAATTCGGAAGATTATTTATGATTATTTCTCATCACTTTTCTACAAATTATTCACTACTAATTCAAAACTTTACGATTTTAAGGTTACACGAAACGCTTCGATCTCCCGAATTGACAGCTATTAGAAGAGCAGTCGACACTTTTCGTTCTTATGCAGCGCACTCGTCTGAAGCCCACTCTAACTGTACCATAAATACTGCCGAAGTCAAGAATTCAGGTCGCAGCTCACCTGCGCGGTTGGCCATAGGACATGCGGTATAATACCGTATGCCCGAGTGTAGAGTATACATAGCGATTCGTAGTTTTATTTTGACTCACGTAGCCCATTTCAGGAGCGCCAATGTCATTGGTCATTGCGGATTAGCTCCTGCCCATGCGCGGTCGAACTTTTCAAGATTTCGACGTGAGTCAAAACGAAACTACAAGTCCCCATGTATTGTTTGCACTCGGCCATACGGTACATCGTGGACACAAAGCTCAACCTATTTCTATTTGGCTTCAGTTACCTGGTAAGGGGTCGTCCATTAATCACGTGATGCTTTTTAGCATTTTTACCCCCCCCCCCCTGGTGATACGTGGTGAGGTTTAAGACTAACACCCCCCCCCCCCCATCACGTGTATTTTCTTAGTGTAAAAAGTATCTTAAAAATTTTAGAATATTATCTTTAATTACTAGTAAGTATAATTTAATTTAATTCTGGAAAATTAAGGACCGTGATAAAAATGTCCAGACATTAAGGTTGCAGGTTGTTTAGAAATCGCGCGTTCAACGAAAAAATAAATACACGTGATATCTCACTGCAATCCCCCCTCCCCCTTGTGATATTTCGTGATTTTTGCCGAACACCCCCCTCCCCCTTCGGACCTCACGTGATTAATGGACGACCCCTAACGGCATAATAGGACACATTGCTCTGGTATAAACGTCAAAACCGATTATAGACAAAGTGTATTCAATGAAATTTGTATTTCTTATGTGGTTTTTTATTTCTAACATGATGCCACCACGGTCAAAAAAATATTGTTCGTTAATGTAGTGGATTAATTGTGTGTATGAGGAGGTAGTGTGTCTATCTGTGATTGAAAAAACCTGAGTATTATATTATGTTCTACTAAAATGTGTCATATGCCATGTAATTACGAAGAAGCTGATCGTAAGACGATATTCTATGTAGTGCTGCGAAAACTCTAGAGTGTATATGCAATTGGCCGACGCGACGGCTCGAGGGCGTCGTATACTTCTACAGTCTATTCATAGCGCTACGTATAACATATTATCTTCCTATGATCAACTTTCTCGTAATTGCACGGTATATACCTCTTTTCTCCATGTAGGATCTGAAGGGTTATTATAGGTTCTAATAAGTATGCCCTATTTTAATCCTCTAAGTGGAGGAATTGGAAATATCGATACCTTACTCTGAAAACCTCGTAAGTTCAATTTTTGGCAAAAATGACATTTGTAGCTTACTGTATAGTATGTTATATAGGTTTTAAACCTTAACGCAGTAAGCTATGAATGTCATTTTTGCCAAAAATTGAACTTACGAGGTTTTCAAAGTAAGGTATCAATATGTGCCACTTTTATGGTTTTAACCCCTTCCTGCATGATTTTTGTAAATTCCATGAAAAAAATATATATGACAGCTTTGCCCCTATTACTCATCAAAAAAATTCTTTAAAAAATATTTATGAAAAAATGAACATTTATTTTTTAAAATAATTATTTATGCCATCTATGGTACTCCATACACAGGAACAATAACGTACGTACAATTGGCTACTAATACATATAACTTTTTTTATATATATTACAGTCGAGAAGATTTACAACGATTTATAACAGATACACAGGCACATCACAGGTAGGTATCAGTGTATGTGCCATATATGGTACAAGATGCAAGAAGGGGTTAAGTAGGATATAAGTTCAATAGAAAGAAGTCCTCTTTAGAACCTCGTATGTCTTACTGAATGGTAAGATCTTGAGGGTTAAAGTAGAAAGAGAGAGAGAAAGAGAAAGAGAGAGAGAGAGAGAGAGAGAGAGAGAGAGAGAGAAAGCGTCTGAATTTTGACTCAGGAAGCTTCATTAGGCCGGATCTCATTTCTCAAACTTACCATTTGAAAGAGCTGAATCGTATTTTTACTGCTGCTACTGATACTTGCTTAAAAACTTAATTCCTTCCTATTTTTATTTCAATTTACTTTTAGGACAGCATTTCAGGCCCGGTCTGTTTTATACGACATTATTTATTGATGGTATATGATCGGGTCGTACCACGATCCGCGGTGCATTCGCGCAGTATACAGTATACACACACAGTACCTATAGGTACTCGACAACCCGCGATAAATTCTAATGCTCTCTCCTGTGCCTCACACGGCTACTTATCAGAGGTCGTTTCACATCATATGGCTCGTGCACTGTGGAATAGATTGTCTCTGGAAGTTAAGAATACGTCGTCGCCCTCTTGTCCCTGGCTGGGAGTAACTCGTATATTATGTATATATATATATATATATATATATATATATATATATATAATATGTGTATTCTCTGTACCCTTGTTCCGCTTTGTTTGAGCAATTTAGTTTAGTTTTAATTTATTCATTAATTTTTCGTTACCTTCCGCGTATTTGACGTTCTTAAGAGACCTTGTCTCAGAGCAAATATAAATGCTTCTTCTTCTTCCTCTCTTCTTCTTATATTCTTCTTCTTCTTCTTTTTCTCTGCTTTCCTCCGCTCCACATCACCGTCAACGTTTAACATGCCGCGGAATAAGAATTCTCATGAATATACAATTTAGAATCATGTCGCATACGTGCTTCCAGAAAAGTTCATATTTTTCGAGAAATTTTTAAAGGAAGGGAGAACCTCGTTTCGATAATCACCAAGAAACCGATTAGATTCATTACTTAACCCGTCAGCACGCGCGTTATGAGCATTTTTGCTCACGCTAATTTTGAAAGCGATATTATTCGTTAATTTCAAATGGCATGAATAGTCCAAATTTTGTCTATCTTCATTAAATTTTTCTACTTTGTTATTCTAATAGGTATGTGCCAGTTTTTGATAATTTTAGAAAAAGATATGAATTATTACTCGGAACCTCGTGTTGCGCCATGAGAGTTTCATCACGTGCCTACATTCGGCTGAAAGAAAATTTCACGGTCGGTGTCGTTCGGTGACGTTCGGTTATCTTCTACTATTATATACTACTATCTTATACTATTAATTAATAAAATATTTAAAAATAATAATATATATTCACGTGATTTATAATATATTTACTCGACTGTGCATTCACTTAATAATTGATTTTCGAACCTAATACGACATGAATAAGCGCGCACGCGCCTCGGTGAGAAAAACTCATCACGCGCCTACTTTACGCTGGGAAACTGACGCGCGTACTATACTTATGCACTTGCGAAAGACAAAATACCGCATTAATTTTTAACCAACCACATTCGTACAGAGTTGCGATGGTATTGCCTGAAGTTTCGAACGTTCGTTTGAACGAAAAATTTCGATTCTAAAAGACAATGACCACTATTGAATTTATTGATTACTTGACCTGTAAAGATATTTTTACGAACTGAGCGACTATCGGATATAAAGTAATCAATAAACTCAATATTGGCCATGGTCGCTCAAAGTCGACATTTTTGGTTCAAATGAACATTCAAAACTTCAGGTACATGCGATGGTCACATGTAGATTAAATAGTCTTAACTAATTATTAAATAATACCCGGGTCGAGTTTTTTGACCTGGGAAGTCCTTGTAAGAATACAATTTTGCAGGACTAAATGGAACATATCAGGTCAAAAAAAATTTCTCCCGTTCATATTGAAAGCCTTATTTGTCCTCTAAGATCCTAGTTATGGTCCTAATCAGAGGTTTGTGGGTTTAAAACGGATAAATGTAAAACCCACGAAGACCTACTTTGACCTGCTGTATTGACTTTTGGAAACACCAATTAAGGTAGTTGGACCGCTATAGCACTTTTCGAGAAATTTTTTTAAAATTTTGTCAGATTTTAGATTATAAAAAAACTGATAACTTTTCCTTAGGAATGGAATCATTCTGACGTTTAGAAATAGAAATATTCTTTTTTATTTCTCCATTGAAATCAATGAGACAGGGCCCTTTTACGCCACGCGCACGCACGCACGCGCGCGACTGCGGAGGCTCCACACTGCCCTGTCTCTCTCATTGATTTCAATGGAGAAATAAAAATCGAATATCTCTATTTCTAACCGTCAGGATGATTTCATTCATAAGGAAAAGTTATCAGTTTTTTTATAATATAAAATCTCACAAAATTTTTTAAAAATTGCTCGAAAAGTGCTATAGCGATACAACTACCTTAAGTGACACTTATTTCCTATGGAGCAGTCAATAGTCAAAGTCACTGTTTCTGACTAATTTTGGGTCGCTGAATGCGAATATGATAGCCGTTTCAACCCGGAGTCGGCCTGTGGACTCGTCAGTAAGGCTAGGCCGACTCCTGCCTTAGACGCTCTGTGGTCCTCTTATATAGTAACTGCACCGTCGTTGAACTACCGAGAGCCGAGAGCCGGGAGCCAGGAGCCACGAGCCGAGGGCCGAGAGGGTCGGCGCCATCTGGCGTCAGGCCGCCACAGCGCGACGAGTCGCCACAGAGCTATAGAGCGAGGAGAGCTAAACAGCACGTGTTAGAACATATCAGGAAAACTCAGGGGGGGGGGGGGTTAAGAGAAAAATCCCTTTACAGGTCTTCTTCACCAGGTCTTCTCAGTTTTAAACAGCTCTTAATATAGGTCTATTCAGAATTGAACAGGTCAAAATATTCGACCCGGGTGTTGTTAGATCTTACTAGGCTACTTTAAGTTTTGCCAGTACAAAAAACTCGACCCGGGTAGCCATATGATATCCATCCAACAGAGACCAATAAATTATAGAACATTTTTTTAATATTATAAAGTATAGAACCACTATGTTTATATAAGAAATGAAACAATAACATATTCATAAACAGTCATTAATATGTAAATGCGTGAGTTATAACTTTTTGATTAAAAAAAATTTGTTTTGCTAAAATTTAAGCGTGATTCCTGTGAAATATATTTTAAAGAAACAAATAATTCTATAGTGCGCGATTCAAAAAATGTTATTCCGGAGTTTGAAGAGGGCTCATAGTGTGAGTTTTGAGAAAAAAGTTTTTACTCCGAGATATCTGACGAAGTTAAAAAAAAATAAGAACAATCAGCTGCAAAATTAAAGCCTGGGTCAACTGGATCCATGTTGACCACGGAGGGTTACCATACATATGCGCCTTTTCCGTAGGAGTATTTCACGCGAGCGCATTGATTTAAACGAATTCGATGTTTCACAAGAAGATTCTCTTGGAACGAAGTTAAATCTCGCCACATTTTAATGATATTACCTTCACGTGGAAAAAAAGTCAAACGGGATATTTTCCAATGAGAAGTATAATAAGTATAATTATTTTTCATATCATTTTTACTACTCGTACCAGCGAAGCAACGGATTTCGTATCCCCGCAATCTCGGCGAATCTTCAAATGCGGTGCACCTCCTTTTAAATTAACTAGAAGCACCGCCAAGTCGTGACGTATCTTCCCCGGCACTGTATATCAACGAACGAACGTACTCTACAAACTCTCGAGGCGTGCATACAGATATCCCGGCAAGCGCCTTTCCACCCGGAAGATCCTTTTAATGAAAATTTTAATTTCCATAATTATTAGCCAATAAGCTACCGCGGCGGTTTTCGTGCCTACTTTCACGTTGATTTTAAATCAGAAACGCGCGCCCCTTTAATGGAACCGACGCGTCGTCGCGACGTCGTCTCAAGGGATGAGAGAGAGAAACCTCCATTCCTCCCAGTGAACGTACAATGAGATTCGCGCAGATATGTATACGTTCTTATTACTTCAACCAAATAATGCTGAAGTGTTTATTGTAAAATGGGAGAATTAAAATTTTGGGAATGTTGATTTATCGAAATCTATTAACACTACAGAGTACCTAATCTAATTTTTCTATATTTCTTTAGAACATACACTCATTTTTCTTATTGCAAATAAAAAAATCAGAGCTATCTACATATACTTTAAATGTCAATATTCCCGAGCATTGACTGGTTCAAAAAACTCTTCTAATAATATAAGAAATCGTTCAATTTTCAAAAAATACCGTACCAATTAGCAAATTTATCATACTTTCCTGCGTATTTCTAATTAAAAGTGAAAAATACGAGTACAGGGCACCAACAACTGCTAACTCTTTATTCCACATACGGGATTCTAAAACCCCTTACGCTAAACGGAACTTGAACAAATGAATTCATCTGCGCGAGCTCTTTGACAACGCGAAATCGAGTTGAACTCGATTAAAATATCGCCTCTCATTATCAAATTTCGAGGCAACATTGTTCGTTTTCTACTTTCAATCTTCTTGAACCACGCCCAGGTGTACGATGATCATCTAAATCTGAATTATTCAATTAGGAATTTTACTGAACATATCCCACATTTTATCCGCGAGAAGCACTAGGAAACTGTGGGGCGCTGTTGACACGCCAAACTACTCTTATTTCCGATATCGGTATAGGGAGTAGTGAATGTAGTACGGAAGGGGGAGGATGAGGTTGGCGCAGCGCGCGCTTTCTGTGGTATTGATTACAGCCTCCTATCCAGGTGCACAAGCAGGGTCAACTCTCTCTTTCTCCTCCCCATCTCTCCCTCTCGTTCTCACGCCGTCCCGCCGCGCGTCTTTCCCTCTCTTTCTCCCTTTCCCGCTCTCTCACCCACGCACGACATCCCCATCCCTTCCTCTCTACCACCGCAGAACCCACCCCTTCTTTCAGCAAAACCCCCTGCTCACCCTGCAACCCCTGACTCATCCAACCGATTCGTCCCCGGCTGGTCCGAATCACCTGAACCTGAATTCCGCCACGCTGCTTGCCTCGGCTCCGCGCGCCGCGGCATACATTTTCGCGTACCCCAACCTTGGCCCGGCGCAGCCGCTTTTCGAAACCCACCCATATACGTACGTAGTGACACGAGGCGCCTCCTTTTCCCGGGCCTAACCGAACTTCCTTACGAGGAAGAGTTCCACGATTGATCGCTATGCGCAACGTCTATTTTATACTTACGATTTCCGTACTTAAATATTACTTTTTATATGCATGGAGAAAAAAAACTGCAAAAAATATCGGACAATTCAACGATTTTTACATAGTTTCACGGAATGGTGCACTAAGATTTGAGTCGATTTTCAGAAACTTGTCCATGAATAGGTATACCATATGAGGCTAAGCTTACTCGCCAGGAAAAAAAACTTCAATCACTATTATCTCATTGTTTACGAACTTTTGACCTACATAGATATAAGACTTTGTTATAGATAAAAACGTTATCTTCAAAAAAGTATTAACAAATATGAGCCAGAAGCTCATAAATAATGAGATAACAGTGATTGAAGTTTCTTTCCTGGCGAGTAAGTTTAGCCTTATATAATATAAATTGGGGGGAAAAATAGTGAATTCAATTAAATCTGCGTATACAGATAGTGGAATGTAAAATTAGTTGTTCCGACTAATAAATTTGGTTATAATGATTAAGAGCTATTTGAAGGAAACAGTCCATTCGAGTCAATTATGTTAATCCAAGTAACTAAATCTGCATTTCCCCACCCGTAACCGCCGATTTATTCAAATTTACTTCATTTTTCTCTTAGTGTACTCCGAGAAATCAGTTTATTTATAATTAATAAATGTTTATTTGAATATTATGAAATAAACATTTTGTTGGACCAAGTAAATACTCATTAACTATTACAATATTAATTTGGCACAATTAAATTCTTAAAAGCATAATTAACATGTTTTCTTGTCCTAACGAAATATTGATTTCGCCGTATTTAAAATTACATTTATTAACTATTAATGAACTGTTTTATCGATGTAGGTACCGTAAGAACTACAATGTATGCAAAGTACACTGAGAGAAAAGTGGGTAGTAAAATCAACCATAATCGCAAAGTTGATTGTTCCTGGTTGCTGGCACCACATTTATAGTTTGACAGATCATGAATACAGTCGAAATGACTTTTGTTGCGTGGTTATAGTAACTATGAGATTGTAGTTTATAATAGCCATGCGCTATGGTTGAATTAACCACAAAAGTATACCAATAATATTACTGCATGCTAGTATCAACTATAAAAAAAGAGCTTAGAGACATCAATATTGACCATGCTGCAAGTTGACCTATTTAGTTGCAGAAATCCTGATCTCTCGTTACTATAATCAGAATCTGACAGGTCAAAATAACTATGGAATTATGATTGGCGCCAAAATCGACCACGATTTCTGAGGGCGGCCTCCGAATCGCAATGCAGCTCGATTTTAGCGTAAGTACCTACTCCAGAAACCTAATATTGCTAAAAGTATCGCAGCTGTCAATTTGCCCGTCAACTCCCTCGCGATTTTCATCAGTGAATAATAAATTTGTTAACCATTTATTTACAAAACACGTTGCATTGCGATGCTTAAATAGTCATGTAAAATCGATGAAAAATAGTTTGCGTGTACAAAAGTCTTTGAAAATTCAGATGTCATTTAAATTATGGATTTCATTTTATTACAACGTATGTCCAAGCCACTGCTGCCAACCTAGAATCGTGGGAAAACCTGGAAACATGGGCCTTAAGGATATTCCTAAGGAATTCCATCATGGAAGCCCGATGTAAACCATTACGGAAATCCTATGGATTTCTTACGGAAGTGAATGTGCTATGTGAGAAGCAATAATACCAAAAGCCCCCTATATCATTAGAATCGCTGTTATCTGCCCAAACTAGTTTTCCAGAAAGACCAAATCGTTTCTCCGGAGAATAACGAAATCCCTATACATCCAAATGAAATTCGCCGGTACCCTATACCATTAAAATCCTACAACGGCCAACGGCTTCGTTGGAAGCGATCAGTATAAACCGATCCACCTACGTATTGTATATAATCAGCCTGCAAATATTTTGTGTCTCGATTTCTCCCCATCTCGATATCCTCATACCTGTAATACCAGGTCCGATTATCGCGCGGCTCGGGATTAATATATCCGTACCGTCGCGTCGCCTCTTCTAGTTTAAGCAGGCGGAAGGACTCAAAAAGGGATGCGCGACGCTTATCGCCAGACAGTTCATAATTGACGTTCGCATAACTTATAGCTCACGACGTGATACTTGGAGCGCGTAAGAGGGCCCCGCATAATATACCCTGGAGAGGCTCATTCGATTATTAATGCCCGCAATATGTCGCGTCGCGTGGTGTGTGAAAGGTTTGGTATACACGTGTCGTTGCAGTATTCACGCGAACCTTATACGCTTCATAACAGTACGGTAACTCTTGGTTGGGGATGCAATAAAACATATCGCGTCACTAATGCCAAAAGATCGTATAAGCCGCTTTACATCCTTTTGGCATTGTAAAAGTCAAAAGGACTTATAAAGAAATTTGTTTTTGCAACTGATAAAAATATGTAAAAGAGTTCCGAAAAATGATCAAATAAAAATTCGAAAAACTAAAGGCAAAAGGGCATATAGGATATGATCGATACGCCCTTTTGGCATTGAGTTTTTTAAAAATTACGAAAACTAATGCCATAAGAGCGTATCGATATACTCGTACATACAAGTATAAGCCTAAGATCGATACGCCTTTGTGATAAGAGTTTTCGTAATGTTTAAAAAACTCAATGCCAAAAGGGTGTACCGACCATATCCCATGCGCCCTTTTGACTTAAAGTTTTTAATTACTTTTATCACTTTATTTATTCTTATTTAGACAAATTTTAGTCAATAAAAAAATGTGTTTACGCCGTTTTGGCTTTATAAAGGCACTTTTTGGCGCATACAACCTTTTGGCATTAGTGACACGATTTATGGTGGAGCTGAGCACAGGACTTTAAATGCAGGAAGCTCATTGAAATATTTATAAATGGTTTCCTCATATATTGACGTAAAAGCCACGTAAAAGTAGGGCAAAAACCGGATAAACGGTTAAGTTGAAGGGCAAGTTAAGAGTCGAATATCTTGAAGATGATTGGAGATATCGAAGAAAAGTTTCAACAAAAGATGTTTGTCTACATTTCTACTATAAAAAAGATACTTTTGATTTTTCACGTATCTTCATTGCGTTTTGTGATAATCGAGTTCAAGATTAAATGAAAACTAGGGCGTTATGTTTCACTTTTACCCTGCATAAAATCATATAACAAATCTATAACGTCTGGGATCTTATAAATAACTATACCTGAAGATCGATTTTTATTATGATTAAACAATATTACGATTAAATGAAAAAATCAGAAGATTTCGTATGAATATATCGTTGTCATTACATAATATTTAACAAAGTTAAAAAAATAATTCTTTATTGAAAATGAGTATCCGTGAATATTTTCCAACAATTTTAACTACATTTCCGTAATTTTTACAAATTTCCATGCTCATCTTCCGGAGATATTCGCCATAGAGATACGATTGTTTCAAAGTATAATATAAAATACAAATAGAGTTTCCCGGAGCTTTCGTTAATGCCGCTCGCCCTTAAGCGCGACGTAAAAAGTAGACGTTTTGATATTATCGCAATGAGCTTCACTTCTCTCATCGTACATTTACGTCTCCTTCTGAATCAATCCTACATTTTATAATATTATTCCCGTGTCTAAACTTTAACGACGTACATTACTCCGCGTCTCGTCGTAGCCTCACCTTTATCGTCAGTTCCGCCAGTTTAGCGGTGTGCTTTTTAGATCGCTACAGACCATCGCCCTAATTTTACGACAGTCCGATGAGAAAATCGCCGGTTGTTTTGTCCTTTCGTTCCTCTGCAATCAATCGGAACGCGTGAGTCGTCGACGAATATACATTTTTCCGTAATTTAAATCACGTGTATTTCGATCATGGCTAAATTACTGCATACCCAAGGAAAAGATCTAGTTGAATACGAACCTATAATAATAGAAAAATGTATTTGAGATGAATGGGAATTTATTTACATTGAACAAAAGTCTACTTGAATTAAATAAATGTTCCTCTAGGTTCGTATTTGATTAAAAAGATATGCAAAACATTTATTTAATTCAAATAGACTTTTGTGTTCGATGTAAATAAATTTCCAAATAAATTTTTCTATTAGGTTCATATTCAATTAGACCTTTTCCCTCAGTGCTCTGAGAAAAATAACATGGTCAATTTAAATAAAATCCTAGAGACGGTGACCAAACCGTTTGGTGAAATATGGATCATCCATCTGTTTGGTCAAACAGACTACTCTTTAGTTAGAATAACTAAACATTTAGTTAGAATAAATTGATATTTGAAAGAACTGACCAGTATTTTGGTTAGAATAACTAAACATCTTTAACTAGATACGTTTTGTCATTTTAACTTAATTATTTTTCTCAGTGTGAACGCGTGTTAGGGCCGCTTCCACAATCCGGGCTTAACTCTTAAACGGAGTTTAAATCATCCGTTCAACCAATGAGCGCCCGAGAATGAGGATTTAAACCGAGTTTATCTAGATAAGCCCGAGTTGTGGAACTGGCCCTTAGAGGCCGACACACCCCGTCTGGAAATGTAAAGCTATATTTTCAACATGGTGCATAAGAACTTTTTGCATTTTCGCACCCACACTTAAAAAACATAAATCTAGAGCCCGAGAATAAATCAAAAGTAACGTGGTTATAATTAATTGGCTCGTATCGGTATAAAATGTGAGACTTTAATTTTGTGGTAGGTAATAAAAAGCTATTCTCCTACATGTACGTATTCTCCTCATGAATAAATTTAAAAAAGTAGTGAAATCCCCCACAAAAACAGATTCTCTGTAAAAAAAAAAAAGGCGGCATGTTCATTCAGTGCTAATAAAAATTGATACGTAAAATACTATCCAAAAAGATTTGAAATCAATTAAGATCGCCATGTTCAAGATTTATATATAAAAAGTAAAAGGCATCATTTGAAAGGAAAATTATTGTAAATCAAGTTACTAAAAAATCCGACTAAACAAATTTATAAAAAAATTTTAATAAAAAAGAACTTGCCGCGTTTTTTCCCTTCATTCGGTATACTGGTGGTATCATATAAGTGTTATGAATTTATTTAAAATCATAAGTGCATAAACATCGAGTATAATTCTGCCTGAATTTTTTATTTTGAAGGAAAAAACACGGCAAGTTCTTTTTTATTAAAATTTTTTTATAAATTTGTTTAGTCGGATTTTTTAGTAACTTGATTTACAATAATTTTCCTTTCAAATGATGCCTTTTACTTTTTATATATAAATCTTGAACATGGCGATCTTAATTGATTTCAAATCTTTTTGGATAGTATTTTACGTATCAATTTTTATTAGCACTGAATGAACATGCCGCCTTTTTTTTACAGAGAATCTGTTTTTGTGGGGGATTTCACTACTTTTTTAAATTTATTCATGAGGAGAATACGTACATGTAGGAGAATAGCTTTTTATTACCTACCACAAAATTAAAGTCTCACATTTTATACCGATACGAGCCAATTAATTATAACCACGTTACTTTTGATTTATTCTCGTCATATTTTGAAAGGGATTTATAAACTAGAGAGCCCTTACATTTTTCACTTTGCCTTAGTATTTTGGAGAAATATTAGTCTTATGAGCCGAGCGAAAAGTGTCAAACGTCTTATCTCCCAGTAGCTGTCAATTCGGGAGATCGAAGCATCTAACCTCGAAATCGTTAATTTGTAAATAATGATTACTAATGTGTAGAAGTGATGAGAAATAATCATTCGGGTTTCTTCGATGAGAATCCCCAAGTGTTTAAAAATCGGTAACTGTTGTTTTAACTTCCAGTGATATTAAGTATTACTGCAGAACGAGTAAGTTAGAAGATTTTCATGAAGACTCACGCTTTTCTAACATGTCATCTCGTACAGGTGCATCCGAAGAGGACGTAGCTCCTGTTCTGTCCGTGAAAAGATGACTCGATGGACATCGGAGAACGTCAGGCTTGTCACCGAGCGCCTATTACCCACGGTACATGAATTGCAATACGCGCTTCTCGGTTCAACTATTCCTGCTTTATATAACTTTCACTTCTTTCAAAGTATTTACCTTGTACGAATTGTTTTTCGTAGGGGGCAGCGATCAATGATTATGATTACTTGTAGAAAAATTATTCCTGCGATGATGTTCCAGTTGCAAAGCATACACTAGCAAGTCAGCTTACAACGTCCGATGTTTAATATGAACTTTATCATTTTTGGAACACCCATCACCCGAGCATAATCACGATTACGTTAACGTTAATCGCAGAGTAGACCACGAACTCAGGCAGATTATCGCAGTAGTAGTTCGGCAAACCGAATTAATAGACGAACTTGTCTACGATGAGTTATTATTAGCCATCGCTGCCTCCTACCTAGAGCAGGTCATAAAAGGTTATTAGCTTGAAAGAAGTGAGTTGTTTAACTCTGAAATAGTGTAAACGAGAAGCGCGTATTGCAATTCATGTACCGTGGGTAATAGGCGCTCTGTGACAAGCCTGACGTTCTCCGATGTCCATCGAGTCATCTTTTCACGGACAGGACAGGAGCTAAATCCTCTTCGGTTGCACCTGTACGAGATGACATGTTAGAAAAACGTTTGTCTTCACGAAAATCTTCTATCCTACTCATCCTACAGTAATACTTAATATCACTGGAAGTTGAAATAACAGTTGCCGATTCTTAAACACTTGGGGAATCTCACCGGAGAAACCCGAATGATTATTTCTTATCACTTTCTACACATTATTAATTATTTATATATTAACGACTTCGAGGTTATATATTTCGATCTCCCGAATTGACAGCTACTGACTTTTGACACTTCTCGCTCGGCTCGTAAGACCGCAGCGCACTCTTCCAAAACCAATTCTAATGACTAGAGGACCGACCCAACCACTCCCGACTAATCAAAAATTGGAATTTGCCATCGAACGTACTGTTTACTCTTCCAATGACCGTGACGAATTATTTCATCTCATGCAAAGATATGCTGTTACATATATTAACTCGAGATGTTGGAATAATTTTAAGAAATCCTTTCGCATGCACCATTGAAATTTCGCCCTTACTCGTACATACATTTCCAGCACAGCATCGATATTTTGCTGTACCTGTATTCTTCTGGGACTTCCTAAAATAATTATAAAAACCTCATATAATTCAGCCCTAACAAGTACAATCTTATCGAACTGTACCTCATCAAGGAGATCTTTCGACGTAATGATTCCAAAATGTTTCTATGATGTTTTGCAACATTCGCGAATTTATTGAGAAATATATATTTCCAACATACGGTAGTGTTCACGAATATCGTAGGAAACAGAAAAGTTACTTGCAAAAACGTGCTTTATGGGATGTAAATGATGATATTTTGTAATTTCCATCGTTACACCAGAGGCGAAGAAGAAATGAAATAGAAGTGAGGTATATATACACTTCACGTTTGACAGGTCGGTATATAAATTGGAACTTGTGATAGTATA
This sequence comes from Xiphydria camelus, assembly GCA_963678675.1. Classification (NCBI taxonomy): domain Eukaryota; kingdom Metazoa; phylum Arthropoda; class Insecta; order Hymenoptera; family Xiphydriidae; genus Xiphydria; species Xiphydria camelus. Next base: position 13,605,693 of record OY783193.1, on the reverse strand, counting down.
ATACGAAAGAGGAAATATGTATATCGAGAATGAAAAAATAATAATAAAGTAGTTACTCCATTATTGTAATCCAATTCTATTATATCCCTTATTTTTCTGCCATGACTTTGATTGTTGATAGTGGATGGATCAACCAATAAATTTGATTTTTCTTCACTATCAACAATCAAAGTCGTGGCAGAAAAGTAAGGGATACAATGGAATTGGATTACAATAATGGAGTAATTACTTTATTACTATTTTTTCTTTATCGATATATTTCCTTTTTCGTATAACTTTCGTATAATACTATCACACGTTCCAATTTATATACCGACCTGTCAAACGTGAAGTGTACATGTACCTCACTTCTATTCCATCTTTTCTTCGTCTCTGGTGTAACGATGGATCACTACGTTGAAAGATCTCGATAAGTTACAGCTCGATAAGATTTTACTTGTTCGGGCTGAATTATATATGGGGTTTTTTTAATTATTTTAGGAAGTCCCAGAAGAATACGGTTCGGAGGATATCGGAAGGTTAAAATGTTAATCTATTTAAAGTTACGTACGTCCATGCACTCGAGACAGCAGATCCAGCTCGCCGAATGAACTGTCTTGGAACAAGTGGATGATCCCTCGTTTCAAAAAAACCCCCTCGGGTTCGCATAGGATCTGTAACAAATTGTAAATAATATAATCATATGCAGCATTTCACTATTTAAAATATACCAAACTTACTCGACGTAGAAGTTAATAAACTATATCAACCTGAGTTAACCAATTCTAATAATGACAGAATTATTAAAAATGATATATCTCCTCTTTCGTATTATGCTACTATCGCACATGTTTCAATTTATATACCGACCTGTCAAACGTGACCTCCTCTTTCGTATTATATTACTATCGCATGTTTCAATTTATATACCGACCTGTCAAACGTGAAGTATACATGTACCTCACTTCTATTTCATCTCTTCTTCGCCTCTGGTGTAACGATGGTTTGATTTACTTTAGCCTTTTCTTCATTCCTTGTAAAGAGGCGTGCATTGGCAGATTGGTAGGTAAGAGTGGGATAAGTTCGTAGAAGTTTCCGTATTGAAAATGAATACGGTTCTATACAGCTCGAATACATATTGTATTGTTTTCATCTTAAACCATATAAAGCCGTATTTATTTTAATATAAACACTTTTACGGCCTTATTCAGCACTTATCTGCCTAATCGGTATCACTGACTCCTCATTGACCGTCGTTACACCGGAGACGAAGAAGAGATGAAATAGAAGCGAGGTACATGTACACTTCAGGTTTAGCAGGTCGGTGTATAAATTGGAACTTGTGATACGAAAGAGGAAATATATCGATAGAGAAAAATAATGATAAAGTAATTACTTGATTATTGTGATCCAGTTCCATTGCATCTCCTGATGAATTGACTGAGAAAAACCATCGATTCTGTCCCGTGCTCGCGTGAGGCTAAAACAAAAAATAAAATTATCACAAAGATAATTGTTCTTTCATCGAAAGTGAGGTTAAAACGGTTATATAGAAAGTAACTTATCTGATGCAATTCTTCTGTGATACTGCCGTCTCCTTTCCTGCTCTTTATGCACAAGTAACTAGGGAAGCACTGCATGCGTTCACTATCGTGATTATTCGACAAAAAATGCAAGTGATTATTAAACTACCGAGCGTCTGTCACATTCACCACTATTGAGATGACAGATGCTTTTCGGACTGAAACGTCTACTTCCTTCATTACTCCGATTACACTGAATTTTTACTTTTTATAAACAAGCGCGTCCGAGGATCGAAATGAACGCGAGGGAAATCGTTTCGCGAATGGAAATTTATTGATTAACTTTGAAAACCATGACTAAAAAAGGGGCCTATTTCATTGCCGCGACCGTCGCGCGAAATCCCGTGAGTGCGAGTGAGTATGATATACAGTCGCCACTACTCACTCGTATACCGTGCTCACTCGCACTCACGGGATTTCGCGCGACGGTCGCGGCAATGAAATAGGCCCCTATATACATTCAAGGAATATGTTCTCTCACACACTTTCACATACATTTGATGGCGTATACGTGTAGTCGCATCTGAGTACACATTCCGACCATGACCGACTATCCCCGAAGATAGCCGAAAAAATTGTGACATTTTGACATATATATATCGCAGCCGAGAAAGGAAATCCTCGACTTTTCGGGGCAAGGGGCGTGGTTTCGCGTTGCTAAGGAAAAATCTTTGTTAATATATAACTTACAACATTTATTCTGGTCTCTATCAATAGAGAATAGACGATTTATATGGCGTAACTAAGCATAGTTTTGGTTATAACCGTGTATTTACTGAGAAAATTCGATGTAAAAATTGAGGGGTGAAGGGGGCAGACATCTTTCCTGTAAAGATACACGGGTGCTCGCGGCGAGAGCGCTCTGGCGTGAATGAACATGCCGCGAGACACTACCGTGTCTCTTGATATTTTCAACATGGTGCATAAGAACTTTTTGCATTTTCGCACCCACACTTAAAAAACATAAATCTAGAGCCCTATAGAAAAAAAAAGAAAATAATAAATTTCTGATTTTGCCGATTGATTACAACAAAGAAATTAATTTTTTTCTATAAAGCCCTAGATTTGTGTTTTTTAAGTGTGGTGGCGACAATACGAAAGGTTCTTATGCACCATGTGTTGGAAATATTACTTTACAGCCGCGATAAAAATGCCCGAAAATTGTCGCGGCTATAAAGTAATATTTCCAACATGGTGCATAAGAACCTTTCGTATTTTCGCCACTACACTTAAAAAACATAAATCTATGGCCCTATAGAAAAAAAAAAATAAATATTTTTGTTGTAATCAATCGGCAAAATCAGAAATTTATTATTTTCTTTTTTTTTCTATGGGGCTCTAGATTTATGTTTTTTAAGTGTGGTGGCGAAAATTCAAAAGGTTGTTATGCACCATGTTAAAAATATAGCTTTACATCTCCAGACGGGGTGTGTCGGCCTCTTAATGGTAACATGATCTATCGTCGTGATATAATGGTCTAACGACGTAAAAAACATAATTAACGTCGATTTACCACCGCGTGCACATCTCCTCGCAGCGAGATGACGAATATCGGAGAAAAAGTTACCGCGTCCACTCTGACACGCACAATTAGATAAAGTATCGACAAACGATTTACCCCCGTAATACCGCCCGTAAATACAAACTCCCCCCCCCCCCCCCCCCGCTGCCAACCGTTTCACCTAACTGCCTACTCATACCACCCAACCACACTTCCCAACCCTCTACCCTTTCCTCCGTCGCCCCCTCCGACCGTCCCCTAAACCACCACCGTCTACTCTCCCTCGGCGGTCTTCCTTCCTCATAGCCATGGATTCACCGTGTGCGAACACGGCTCTTCTACTTCCACTCTTCGGGTACCCTGGAGAGTCCCTCGGGGTAATACCATCGCATCTCGCTGAGTGATTTTATACGCCCCCTCGTGCCCATCCACCGGCAGCGTTAGGTATCTCCGATAAATTAAGAACTCGGTAAAACTAAAATCCGCGCGAGCGTTTGGCGGCACGGATGCGCGCGCGCGCTATCCGCGGAAGTGAAATGGGAAAATATCGCATTCACGTGCAAATAACGATGAGTTCGCGTTGGTTCTTCTTCCGCTCTTCTCCTCTTTTCTTTTTCCCGCTCGAAGGAGAATATGATTCGAGCTTTTCAGGAATACCGTGAAACGCGGGGCTATTTTATTCCAATATTTAAAGAGTTGTTCAAATCTTTCCACGGTGCTTTGAGATAAAATGTTGATGAATTCGTTTTTCTTTGATATAATGGCAATGTTGTCATTTGATTATGAAAAGTGGGGCAAAATGATTTCACGCTAAAATCGAAAGTAATTCATCGGATAACTGTGCCAATAGTCTTATCAAATATAGCTTTGGAGCATTTCTGTAATTTTAGAGCAAAATATTGGGTTGATGCAAAAGTTCGTCCCGTTTTCGGCAGTAAAAGGCATTGCATCGCAAAACCGAAGTATAATATTATCTACTTGGCACGTGTGAAGTTTTGGTGTTATTTGATAGTAGGAATATCAGAGAATATTTGGGGGGAGGGAATTGGGTTATTTGGTTGTTTTTTTGAATTTTGTTAAACATTAAAATTTCTGTCACAAAACTTTCTAAACCATTTACGGCATGTGGAATCATTAATAGCACCCTCACCGTATACATCCATTTTTTTTTGCGTATACGAAGCATTCTGGCCCTTTCAGAAATTAAAAAGCATAATATGTCGAAAATGCTCCTTATTTTCTACCACTTTTAATGCTTAACAAAATTCAAAAAACATAACCAAATAACACAATTTTGTCCCCAAATTATTCTCTGACATTCCCACTATCAAATAACATCAAAACTTCACACATTCCAAGTAGATAAAACTTTGGTTTTGCGATGCCTTTTACTGCCGAAAACGGGACGAACTTTTGCATCAACCGAGTATAATAGTCTGGTTGCAATAACCCAGATACACTCAACTCAGCAAAAATCAATAGACGACTAGGTTATTATTTCTTCCTCAACATGTATATTTATGCACGTATGATCTGTATTGTTATATAATTTTTCAAAACTGAACTTAATATAAAAAATACAGATAACGAACAACGTAAATCCTATACTTTTATAGATATTAACAGTGAATCAAAGAATTTTAACTAACTTTTGCCAATAACACTAATCTACCAAATGAGACCTTTGTGTATCATCAGGAACAAAACTATATACGTCATATGAGACTCGGGTAAAGACTAATTTCAAATGTTGTATCCGTTTTATTCTAGTACTTCACATTTTCCAAAGAAGCGATGTCAAAATAAAAAAATCACGATTAAAGAGGTCTTCGATATGATTTTTCTCAAAACCTTGACTCAATATCCATATTTTGTTTTTCGAAATCGGATTCAACGTCAAAAAATGTTTAACTAACATTGATTATTTTTCATAATGCAACAAAATTCGAACAAGTATAAGCTAAATATCATTAAGATCAGTGCGATGTTGCCGCAGATAACTTGCGTCTTTCTGTTTTAAAAACTTTAATTACTAGTCACTATGCGTACGAATAAAGTTTCAGTTTTACAAAATTTATAGTAATCGTTGATTGTGCATTTTGTGACGCTACAAATTTCGATCCAATTTCGATCAGATTTTGTGGAGATATGTGCAATATGATGAGATTTGGTCTACTTTTTTAAATTTAGTTGCACTGCAAAACATAATCAGTGATTAATGTCAATTTGTACATGTTGAATTTATAATGATCATTGATAGCATTTTATAATGCTATAAATTTCGATCAAATTTGGATAAGATTTTGTGGAGATATGCGCAATATGATGAGATTTGGTCTACTTTTTTGAATTTAGTTGCATCGTCAAACATAAACAGTGATTAATATCAATTTGTATATATATTGAATTTAAATCTTTAAGCACAAAGCAACTGGCACATTTTTTGAGAAAAATAGGCGCTCGCTATACAATGTAAATAGCGTCGCATACATCTTCATAATATTTAGGTCATATTTATTTCAGCTACGCGGAAAAAAATTGGATGTAAACAATGTACCAATTGCTGCAAATCGTAACAGATTCTACGCTTACTATAGGTATCGATACCTGAAAGCATCAGTGAGATAACACAGATTTCGAGCTGTGTCAAACGTAAGCTAAAACCGGCCTTTATACAATGCAATACTGAGATATCTCGGCAAAAATATTTATTTAAATATTTTTGGCATGATATCTCAGTATTGCATTGTATAAAGGCCGGTTTTATCTTACGTTCGACATAGTTCGAAATCTGTTTTATCTCACTGTTGCTTTCAAGTATCGATGTGACAGGCACAGGGTAATGTTAAATTTACAGCAGAAAAATATAAAATTTATCAGGAAAATGTAAAATTAACAGTAGAGTCAGATACAATTTACATATCGAGTAATTAATTGTACACAGAATTTAATTGCATTTACAAAAATATATTTACAACTTTGACTTTGTAAATCCAAAACATCAGCATTTTTTCCGTGTAGATTCTATAATGAAAGGTAAATACTTTTTATAGATTTTTTAATTGCGCTTAATCCGAATCTGTATAAGAAACGCGAGAATAGCGAATCAAATTTTTTTTTAAATGAAGTAGTAAACGTCCTAAAAAATACCATTTTAATGACTTTCACCTCAATTCTTCTCAAAAACATGGCATACTAAAACAAAATGGAAAAACGATATGAAATCAGTGACTCAAGATCCATTTGTTTTGTTAACCAGTGCATAATTGTCGCACAATTTTTCCTAATACAAATTTGTCGTCAATAACAAATTGATTTCGGCTGCGTCCAGCTGCCGATCTCTGACGGAATTCGCGCCCCCCCGAAAGTCGCGTAAAATTCGAAAGAACTGCGCGAGCATTTCTCCCCATTTCCTTGTCCAAACAGGGGCGGGGAAAAGAATAAAGTAAAGTTGACGAATCGCCGCGATGAGAAGCTCAACGGCGGGGAAACCCACTGAAACTCTCTTATCGCGGCGAATCCTGCTCTCGTTCCAATTTCGGGAAAGAATCGTTAACATCCGCGCGCGATGGAAGATTTCTCGTAAAAGCTTCCGAGTACTGCCGTGGCGATGTTCCGATTCTCCTATAGCATACCGTCTACTCCCGCGTCTCCCTTCCTCTCTCGACATGGGAAATTCAAGGTTTGGGTTGAACAACGATGTAGGTACGCTCGTCGACAGGTGATGTTCTTCGGCGCAAAATCAATACCTACATACGTCGAAGCGACCCAATTCCATCACATCACTCTGAAGAGGCCCCGTTAATTGTTTAGATATGTTCGTTTTTCATTTTTTTATCGTTTAGAATATACGAAAAATTCGCTGTCAAATCTCAACTACTGAAAGTAATTTTCAAAGCTGTTAAAAGTTGTTAAAAGCTTCCAACACATTTGTGAATTAAATTTACAAAACTAATTGTGAAATTCAAAAATAATTGCGAATTTACGATACATATTGTGATTTTACGATATCTTATTATGATTCTACAATATTCATCGTAATTTTTCTATACATTCCCCACGGAATTTGTGTTTTAGCATGAAATTGTTAGTAATTTTACCACACTTTGTTACTTGCTCAAAGCTTCCAACACAATTTAAGAATTTAAAACGAAAATTTTTAACAATGCAAATAAGATCGCTCAACATTTTCGTGAAGGGATCTTTAATCAATCTGATTATACCGGGAGAAAACAATCTGAACTCCATTTTTTAACAAAGAACCCAGTCAGACGTTCTTAATTCAGGGCATGCATAACTTAAAGCTACTTTAAATTTTATAAATTTTTACGTCAAATTAACAGAAATCGTTGGAAAGTGTAAACTGCAATTATACATCAAATTTTTTTGAATCATATGCCATGATCAAAATACAACTAATGTAACTACGCAAAATTTAATTCACTGAGTCACAGTAATGTATAAAATTTACTTATTACATATTTCAAAAATATAATTTCAACATTCAATCATTCACATAAATAACAGTACCAAGGGAGGACTCATAAAACACACACAGTTGCTACACGCCTTAATCTAGGTTTTCATAAAGTTAGTGCAAAATTTACATTATATGTTTGGCTGGGTATATTTCATTATATCCACTGGAATAAAATTATCATAACTCGGAAACAGATATCGCCGGAAATTCTTTTAAAAATCCGGCCACAGATACCTACAATCGAAAGAATCGAAACAAACGAAGCAAGTTTACGCGACATCTAGTCGTTAACCGTATTAAAGCGGAGGTGGTGAAGTGCCACCTACATAAGGTACCTTTTCAACGGGGCGATGTTTAGCTTGCCGAGAAACTCGCAAAAATCCCTAATGACGCACAGAGTCCCACTCCCCCCATCCGCCCTTCTCCACGGTTATTAAATGACTCGAAAGGCACATTTTACGACATAATTTTCATTTCAAGTTCCAGCAGCCGCGCTACCAACATCCGCCTACGCACGGCGAGGACCTACATATACACGTTTACCTTTGACACATAGAGTTTCCCCTCTGTATATTTTATGTTACTCCTCTCCCGGTTTGCATTGGAGCGAGCGGCAAGCTAGGTTGAACCCTGACCTATGCCACGAAACCCCGGCGAGTTCGTTTCATCGGCTCTGTCCCTGAAATATTCACACCTCTCGGCCGATATCCTGCGAGCAGTCGTACACGGGTATACTCGTATGTACGAGTATGTACATACATACACTACCAGGGTTCTCGACTCGCCTTGTGCATTTCTCCTGCGCGTATATAGGGGCGTACGTTATTTATCTTGCACTTTTTTCCATTCGTTATCAACCATTTGTAAACGCAGTGCGGAGCTAATATTGACCTCGTGTATTCATAATATATGTACCTACAGTGATAACTATACGCTAATATTTTATCAGTTTCCGCTTTTGCAGCAAGTGATATTATTGCGTATAAAAAAAACTAGACGAAAAACGTGCAAGCTGACATTTGTCTCTGATTAAAGTTCTATTCTATAGGATATTAGAAACTGATGCTTCAAAATGGAAGTTTGGGGATCAACTTGTAAATATAATACAATCGGAAGCAAATGTTAGCTTGCACATTCTTCGTCTAGTTTTTCTTAAACTTAATAATAATCTAATAGAAATTCGAGTTGCTCGAAATTTTGATATTTGAGAGAAATATGGATACTAATTATCGAAATTTACCAAAGAAGGTAAAGGAAAGAAGTATTTTAGCAAGAGAGAGTTTATGTAAATATTTAACTACTTCTAATATATTCACATAAGTTTGCTAAAATACTTTCTCTCCTTTACCTTCTTTGGTAAATTTCAATCATTAGCGCCTATATTTTTCTCAGATATAAAAAATTCGAGCCACTCGAATTTCTATTAGATCGAAATAATGTATTAATACCCGCAAAGAAATATAATAATATCTCGAAAATTACTCTTAGTGAATTAAATCTTAACCCTCTCTCTGTAAAAGACCTTATAGCCATATGGTTACAACGAAACTTTAGGTATCCTACAACATTTTTTATGAATAATTGTACACCTATATATTGATATTTGGTAACAACTACAAACTTGACTTTTTTATAACATTTTTATAACAATTATTTTAATATATCTATTCATATAAACAAGGTTTGTAGGTATTTTGTATACATAGTAAGAGAAAATCATATTTTTAAATTGAAAAATAATAGCAGTGAACCTTACAGGATTAAAGAAGGTTAAATTAGGTGCCTTTTACATGAGAAAATCTCATGAAACACTTTAAGGGTTGTCGTCGTAAAAATCGAAGCGAGTTTATGATGCAGCTTCGTGGCGCATTCCTGTGCAGACGGAATTGCTGCGGTCGAGAGACGCAACGAAGAAATGCTATTTTACATGGCGAACCCGGAGGCTTTTGTTGATAACATAGATGAAGGGAGGAGTGAGGACGCGCTTTGCCGGAATGAAAATACAGTTTTTGGCGGTTCGCCGGTAGATATACCTCGCATGAACGAATCTTCCGATCCACTAACTTCCTTTCATGCAGCTCGTTGGACCGGCTTGGTCCATTCTGTACAGCTAGTTCATTCTATATGTGAGTCATTCCATGTCAACTTTTAGTAGTAGAAACTTTTGGGTCTCCGATTTAGTTGTGTTCATTTTTTTTCAAATATCTTTAATCAATATAAAAACTGACCTAAATTTTCAAAACGATTCCATAAGTCGTTCAGCTGTTATTAATTTTTATATTTCTCATTTTTCCCCTTTCATCGCGATTTACGGCTTAAATTAACACAATACGAAAAAAATGACCCAAAACAATGACAAAAATTTGTATTTTTTGTGAAGATTTCGTAAACAATTTTTATTTTCTTTTATATTGCGTTTTTTCTTTAAAATGGAAACAAAAAATGTATCTCAAAACCGACAGTTTTAATTTTCATGATTTTTTTACACTAAATTTTTACATTTTTTACGGTAATTTTAAGAGCACTTAGAAAGTGGGGCCTCCCATAGAAATTTTGTAATGCATTTTTTAGTGATTTGAAAGAGTTAAATTTACAATGTTTTTTATTGTAAAATTTTATTTTACAATCTTAACACATTCACTGCCGCTCTAATTTAGATACATTTTGCCCCATCCCAACTTCAAGTTAATAATTCTAACAATAACAAAAAATATATAAATATCGTCAAAATTCGGAACCACGTGCATGTTTACGCTTGCGTTTACGTCAAAGTACCTTTACTCAAGTTCCAGCCTACACATAGACATGTAATTGCAGTGCCGAGTTCACTAGTTGACAAAGAAGTCTGAATGGAATAGAACGCTCTAAGCGACAGCGGCACCCCACTTTTTTTCATGAGGATCTCAGAAAAATCTGATTTTTATTTACATAGTCATACTTGATGAAAAAACATTACCTGAATTTGTTTAGATTTTTTTCACGCGCCGTTAATGGTATACATCGATTTGAAAAGTAAACTTTAACTTAAAAGTTTCAAGTGTACTATTAATGGCTTAAACAACTGTATACATGAAAATTTTTGTTTTTCTCTCAATTGTTCAAAAAAATATATCAAAATTTTTAAGTGACATTAAAAGGCATTTTCTTACAAAAAAGTGAAAAAACCCAGAAAATATTTATTTCGCCAATGCGACAGTCGAATTTTCTTAAAAAATTCAGTATATTTGAAATCAATAAAAACTGTAGAAAAAAATGTTGTAGTGGGAGGGCCATTTCTTCATGAAGAAAAAAAATCTTTTTAAGTTTTTTCTCTTAAAATTTTTTTTTAATCAGAAAATGTTCTTTATCCTTCTATGCATCTGTGCATAGAACATTTTCTGATTTTAAAAAAAATGTTTAACAGGCAAAAGCTCAGATTTTTTTCTTCATGAAAAAATGGCCCTCCCACTATAAATGGCGGACGGGCCAGGAACCCACCCCGCAATTTTTTAAGGGGTGAAAAAAAAATTCTATTTAACATAAATGAGCAAGGATCTTACTACCCTAGACTGAAACTAGACCTTTCGAATGTTAATAAAAAAAAATGGTCTTACAGTTAGAAAATGAGGCAAAGGTCAAGTCTGACAACTGTTTAACCCTTTAAGGGCCGGTTTTACCAACACGGTATAAACGCGGGGTATAGCGCTATACTGAGAATAACCAACAATAAGCCTTAAAGCCCGCTACAGACTATGCGCGATACGTGATGCGCGATGCGCGATGCGTGATTTCGTGCATAGTGTGTAGGGACTTATTCGTTAAAAATCGATTCGTAAACAACATGATTCGTGTGGTTCGCAGTGATTCGCAGTGGTTCGTTCTTGGCCAACTCGCTACAGACTATACGCGATGCGTGATGCGCGATGCGCGATGCGCGATGCGTGATTCGCGGCAGTTCATGAATAGCGTGTAGGGACTTGTTCGTTAAAAATCGATTCGTAAACAGCATGGTTCGTGTGGTTCGCAGTGATGCGCAGTGATTCGCTCTTGGAGGCGGTAAATGAACGAATATCAAAGGCTGCGCATCAACCGCTGTTTCGCCGAAGTACGGGCTGTGTTCATAGTTAATTTGTCCATTCTTTGTGCGCGCTATTTTGTTTGCAGGAATTTTCCGGTGGTTGAAGGGCTGTAGGTAACCCTCCGCAGGTCACCTTCAGGTGGCAGAGTCCGAGGCTCGTTTATGTTTCTGTTTTGAAAGTGACGGCTCTGACTTTCGAAAAAACATCACAATAAAATAATTCGCCGACGATTTGTCGTAGGCCGGCCGATCGGGGCCGTAGAAACATAATGCTCGCGGTAGACATATCGAAGATTCACGAAACACTTTGTATTGTTATTTTTGCCTGTCCGGAAGGGACAATTTCATGGCTCTTTCTCGAAAGTACAGAGAAAGGGGAAAAACGTTCTTACTGGGTTTTTTTTCCGAACATGTGATAACCAAACAGTCGATGTATGAACCCGTGCCCTTCGGTGCGCACCCTGAATGCCTCCACCGATGTCTTTTTTTTTTATTACGGAGCAGACTCCTACGCCAAAACCCCTTTCATATTCAAGGACCCTTGTCTTTTTCCTATAGTCAAAACTTTCGAAGCTGTAAATCTCACTTCCGCTTATCCTTGACGCAGAGTATTTTCATTAAATTGCGACGATTCTTTCATGTGCAATTATTGGCGGAACCCAACAACACTTTCGTGCGTTGAAATGGATGTAAAAAAATGGAAGCGATATTGTGATTAATTACGATAAGGATGAAGCAATGGAAATAGAATTTGAAGACTATTAAGGAGGTTCGACTATCAGACGAAAACCAACTTACAGCCCTAATTTTTTTATATGATATACACGAATATTTTACACAACTAATACGAAAATTTGAGCAATATAGACCGTCTATAGACTATAGTTTCTTCGTTATTTTATTCTAAAGTTGACCACTTTTATAACATATCGCCTTATGAGAGACGATTGTACCTACTAAGGTATATTATCACTGACTTTAACACACATTCCGCCAACTTTAGACTTTGAAAGACTAGTAATTTGACAGATGAAATATTAAGGATTATGTAAAAAATAAGTAAATTAGATTTTACCGTATGTTAGCGTGCCAACCTTACCGAAATTTCTGCAGTGATTTTTTCTATATGGTTGCAACGTAATATTATCATGAAATTCGTTTTTACTTCGCAAACCATTAGCACGCCGTATTAACGGTGTAGATCAGAGAGAGAGGGAAGTTATTTTTCATAACATGGTGCTCGTGGAACAAAATGCCCTAAAGCTGATTTATGCGGGATTATTTAGCTGTTTTGATCCTGATTAACATACTAAAAGTCCCCATCCCTCCGAGGGTGCAAACAACCCCAAAACTACCCCTAAAGGTACATTTTTTTAGTTCTTATCAAATATCTCAAAAACTACTCCTTTTTTTGAAAAAATGCAAGAGATCAAAATGAAAGCCAATAAAATTACCTACAATTTGGTGTATATATGTATACAATTTGAATAAATCAGTGGCGTACAGCAAGTGTCAAAAGTCATTAAATATTTTTCGGCCTTCAAAAAAAACACTTTTCTCAGCGTAAATGCCATCGAATTATTTTCCCATGTAAAAGTACTCAAAAATAAAGAACCATTAGTATTAAATCAATAACGTTAGGTATTTATTTATTTCGAAGTGTTTCTGAAATGTAAGAAATTTTACAATCGGCCCTTCATTACGTAATAGGCATATGCTAGGCAGCTAAATGCAAGTGAAGACGGATACCATTTGGCCTTTCCACAATTAGTCTTACGGTTAATAGACCATTACATGGCAATCATTAATAGGCCCCGATTAAAAAAAAATGAAAACAATAAAAAATTGTTTATTTCACAACTAAGCCAACATCTCGAAACAGCTGATATTAAAGTTTTCCAAGCACATGGGAATGCAGATACACTCATAGCGGAGAAAGTTCTTGAAGCAAGAAAGTTAGAAAAATCGGTAACATTGGTTGGTGAAGACACTGATTTAATGGTATTACTGTTATTCAAATAAAAAACGGACAATATTTATATGTTAAGACCCGGCAGCACTACAAAACTTAATAAAACAACGAACATAAATGCGCTTCAAAATAAGATAGGTACTATGCGTGCTTCGATTTTATTTTCCCATACCGTTTTCGGATGTGATACTACCTCGGCAATTTATAAAAAAGGAAAGTTGTCTACATATAGGCTTTCAGAGAAACATCAGGACCTACAAGCCAAAAAGTAGCCATTTTTTTAAATTCCACTGCAGATAAGAAGGATATAATCGCTATTGGAGAAGAGTTTCTATTGGCTCTGCATGATGTTGGATTAGTCAGTAAAAACGCTAAATCAGCTACGCTTTTTCAAATTTCACAACAATGCATCAAGACAGAGTTTAAGTGCAAACTTCTCATTAACTTCTTTACCACCAACATCAGATGCAGCCGCTCAGCACAGTGTTTGCGGGTATATTACCAAATCCAGGAATGGCTGGAAAATGAGTTAGAAGCTACCTCTTGGGGATGGAGAAAGCAGGGAGAACTTTTTTACCAATAACGACCGACAAACCAATTGCACCAGAATTCATCCTAAAATTGATACTCTGTAACTGTAAGACTGATTGTGGAAAGCTGTATAAGTGTAAGAAATCTAGTCTAAACTGTTCAAATCTGTGAGGACAATGTCAAGGACAGTCTTGTAGCCATATATTTCAACCCGCTGAAAACGAAGACGACGAAGAAGATTTGATCTAGATTTTTTATTGTACATATACTCTAATGTAAGTACGAGTATTGAATGTATATTGTTTCTTGAGCGTGGGAAAATAAATATTTGATATATACTTTTTACATTTATATTATACATTTTTTAATTGACTTTAAAACTTCACTACGCGCCACTGCTCTAATTTTGATTGGATTTTCTCCAAGTGATAAATAATTTAAACTTCAATTGTTCTAAACAGAACAATTCAAACCAATTACATCACTTCTGAGTATTGAAAAATCTGTATCGTCTTCGGACACTTGCTGCATGCCACTAACGTAACATATTTTGACATACATACATACATACGTATACCTATATATGTTTACTTTTATATTTATATTTTATTTTTTATATACCTATACATATTTATATTTATTATGCATATATATTTTTTACTTTTTTCGCAATGTTTAACATTCCATTGTCTTAAATAAACTAACGGAGTATTTTTACTGCGTAAAACGTAATATTGAGGGTGGATGTACGTTTCGCAATTTTGAACGCTTCCAGGCCGCCACTGGTTTCCAAAAAATTATGCACTGCTATATACCATTTTATAGGTAATTTTATTGACTTTCATTTTGGTCTCTTTCATTTTTTCAAAAAAAGGAGCCGTTTTTAAGATATTTGAGAAAAACTAAAAAAATGTACCTTTAGGGGTAGTTTTGAGGTTGTTTGCACCCTCGGAGGGATGGGGACTTTTAGTATGTTAATCAGGGACACAAAAGCTAAATAATCCCGCATAAATCAGCTTTAGGGCATTTTGTTCCACGAGCGATCTTAATTGCACTGGCCTAGTGAGAGACTTGGCAACACGGCAGCGTACAACGTTGCCAAGAATACAATGAAAATTGCAATGCACAATAAAAAATGTTTAAACTATAATCATATATCCATGATACTGAATTATCAATCGAATAACTGTTTTATGTCTTCAGCATTCTCTATGAGTTGTTTTTATAGGTTTTATAGATTATTTGTAATTTTTTTTTTTTCTTTAAAATGTTGGACAAAAAGCCTCTGACGACGATTCCGGAGTCATTGACGCTCTAATAGTTCACCATAAATTTTCCAATATTTTATTTACTAATGATTTTCGGCATGAGCGATGCATAAAATGGGTTCATAATTCATTTAATTATTATTCCATAACGTTTCAGATCGCTGTGAAAACATTTTTTTCAAACACATTTTTGACTCCAAAGAAACAGTCGATCCTCCTTAATATGTATTTCAATCATAGTATTATGTTTTTCACTTTTTCATACATAATGTACATACATAATTAGCATTGTATTCGTGTGTAGATAATTTTAGAACTGGTAACTTTGAAACAATGCAAGCAGAATTGCTACGAACTACAACGAACTGCCGCGAATCACGCACCGCGCATCGCGCATCACGCATCGCGCGTAGTCTGTATGGCTCTGTTTACGAATTGCTAGGAACTACAACGAACTGCCGCGAACCACGCATCGCGCATCGCGCATCGCGCATCACGCATCGCGCATCACGCATCGCGCATAATCAGTAGCGAACTTTATGGTTATTCTCTCAGTATAGCGCTATACCGCGTTTATACCTGTTGGTAAAACCGGCCCTAAGTTTTACTGGGAGAATAGTTTCCCACCAGGCCTAAGTCTCCTAACTGATATTTTAATGGGAAACTAATATTACACAAGATTAATGTAAATTCTAATACGTATGAAAAAATAATATAAATAAGTAAGGTAGGGTGGGGTAAGAGCGTACCAAAAAATAGACGGGGCAAATACATTACATCAACATATCAACAAAAACAATAATTTAAGTTAGCATCTGCGGAAATACCTCTTAGATTAAAAAAAAACATCTTAATTAACATACGTACTCACAAAAAATTACAAATTAAAGATGCCAGCACCATTCGCTAAGAAACTTGAATAAAAATTGATATGAGGCACTTGCCCCGTCCATTTTTTGTACGCTCTTACCCCACCTTACCTTATCTATAATTTTTTTTAATATGAAAATAATTTTTTCATGGCAAGAAATATTATACACATAAAAAAAGGTCATATAATGTGTTTTAAAATGGGTCCCAGTCTTCTGCACTTAAAGGGTTAATTTTTAAAAAATGCGGTAGTTAACATAAATGAGCAATGTCAGACTTGCATAACTTTCAAACTACAGGCCTTATTAAGCAATGAAAAAACCTTTATCTGCCAAAAAACAATTGGGGTAAAGTGGGGGAAATATCGCGGGGAAGTTACACTATGAGTACAAGTGAAAGGCGTTTATGGGACCGTCTAAGTAGGAGTGAGACAGATTTATTATATATAAAAGTTCAACGTGGATTGTCTGCTACTTTCTTTTTTAATACAAAACGCTTTAATTACACAATAAAAAATTGTCCATTTATTTAAATTCCATAGCATGAATTTTGTTTATTATACAATAATTATAGAAATGAAGAGACTGAATATTTGTAGAAAACGTTTGTCCAACTATTACTATAGGAAATTTTTGTTTACCGTGAATGGCCAAAATTGTTATTCCCCGGCAAGCCACGCAGATAAAGCAGGATTTACACTGTATCACTTTTGATGTACATCCAAAGTGAATCACTCAGAGTGAAAGCATTCAGGGTAATTATCCTCCTATTTATTCCTATTTCGTGTCTGTGAAAAGGAAAAGGACAACTAGTAGTGGTACCAGGTGGCAGGATTTCTCGTTCAAGAAGAAACGCAAAGATTATACGCGGAGGCATTGACTTAATTTTACGTGGACTGATACATGAACTGAACTCGATTATATCGACAACTGAACGTGCTGAAAGACGTTGGTGGGTGAATCATATTGCTATGGTATGGTCGAATGCTCATGTCAAGAATCCCGCTTTGACATCTCCAGAAAACAGCGGTTGGATCCTGGCCGATGGACAATACGAATTCCTGTGGGTTTTGAGAGAACAACTTCCACCACTTGTCAGTGACATCATTAACGTGCAGTCTTCGCAAGAAAATCTTCAAGGTAAGTAGTGCATTCGTTAATTTAGTCTTTCGTTGTTTTGTTGTTCTTCTGATCATTTTATTTTATTTTGCAGATGACAATATCGACTGCGAGAAAGAAACCTACGAATCTGATGAAGACGAGCCGGAATCAGACTGAGAATTTTAAGAAATATTCTAAATTTGGTTTACACTTCATAAATAAAATGTTTTCTGTTCAATAAAATATAAAAGTTACCCACATTATGATTTTATATAAGTCTGTCTCACTCCTACTTAGACGGTCCCATAAACGCCTCTCACTTGCACTCATAGTGTAACTTCTCCGCGATATTTCCCCCACTTTACCCCAATTGTTTTTTGTCAGACCAAGGTTTTTTCATTGCTTAATAAGGCCTGTAGTTTGACAGTTATGCAAGTCTGACAGTGCTCATTTATGTTACCTACCGCATTTTTTTTTCAATTAAACAGTTGTCAGACTTGACCTTTGCCCAATCTTCTAACTGTAAAACCATTTTTTAATTAATATTCGAAAGGTCTAGTTTCAGTCTAGGGTAGTAAGATCCTTGCTCATTTATGTTAAATAGAATTTTTTTTCACCCCTTAAAAAATTGCGGGGTGGGTTCCCGCCCCGTCCGCAAGCTTTAAGACCATAGATTTCTCAATAATCGCAGTGAAATCTACGTAACCAACAGACAATAAACCGTGCTCATTATGTGTTAAACAAAATCGTCGCTAGCTCTTGGACTAAAATAGAATCACTATCTTTATATTAAGCGAAAGACCTTTTGCATCTGTGTTCAATCAAGTTGCGTAAATTGTCGCAATATGGGCGATTAGGAGGCGGACTGCAGCCCCCCACCACAGCGCGCACACTCGGCCTGTTGTAAGTGTATGTGTTAATCGGTGAAACGGCCGTCTATCCCGTAAATTGTCGAAACGCG
Organism: Xiphydria camelus; assembly: GCA_963678675.1. Lineage (NCBI taxonomy): Eukaryota > Metazoa > Arthropoda > Insecta > Hymenoptera > Xiphydriidae > Xiphydria > Xiphydria camelus. Next base: position 13,587,391 of record OY783193.1, on the reverse strand, counting down.
TTTGCTGTGAACTAGACGCTGTGAACAGACGTCTGCTTCAGAAGGGAGGAACTACAGATGGGAGCCCTGCTACCGCTCGATTAGTTCACGAAATCAGCACCCGCGATACGTAGAGGCAAGGCCAAGGTCAGTCGTACAGTGCGCACGCGTAAAGCGCATAACGCGCAGGAGAGGGACAGAGGAAGAGAAGAGTACAAATGGCCGGTTAGAGTTGGAGCATTGGAGTAAGTTGGAGATTGACCTGGTTGCATGACTTCTGCCCGCTGAGCGTATCTACGCAATTTACCAATATCTTTAAATGTGTAAGTAGAACTCACTCGATACTTGTTCGGTGGTTACTAGATTTCTCAACGTTACTAAGAAATAAGCATTCGCTAGAGATATGTATAATATGTTTTACCGTAAAAACCCGATTTCAGTAAAAACCCGATCTTCCTAGGAAAAACCAGTTTTAACTATGCTCTTTAGTCAATTCTAGTTTTTCCTAGTCAAAACTAGAATTAAGAAATATTATCAGTTGATTCTAGTTTTGACTAAACATATTGTCAGTAAATACTAGGTTAAAATATATATTCCATTATACGAGAGAGAGTGCTCGTACTTTGCGCTCGAGAAATAAAAGGCCGTTTTGAAACATACATATCTAAACCGCTCGCAACGTGCATACATGCAAAGATACGAGTGTGAGTTGGAGAGTTGGAGAGAGGGCTCCCTGATCTCACGCATCCGCACTGTGCGCCGGTACGATCACGCCGGTACAGATAGAGAGAGGGGGGAGGGATAGAGGGGAAGTGGAGGGTGAGAGGTGGAGTGGGAGAGAAGAAGAAGGAGAGGGAGGGAAAGTAAAAGATAGTTATTTAACACACAAAGTGCAATGGAATCCCCATCCTCCTTCTAGGCACTTACTTTTGAACGTGACTCCTGATATCTGCCGATAGGCAAGACGATAAATGGAAAGTGAAGCACTTACTCATCACTAGTAAGGCCCCAAAAACTTCCAACTGAGCCACCGACCACAGGAAGACAGGAAGTTTTCCAACGAGTCAGAAACTCACGTAGAAGAGCCCCCAAGACTGCACAATCCGCAAAACGTATTTTTCCCCGAGAGCAAGGAATTCTCGTGATATCGCTATAAAATTCGAAAAGCATGGGTTTACATTTAACGCATAAACTTCCATGGACTAACTTACTAGAGTATCAAAGAATATACAAAGATGCTGGAATAGAATTACCAACAGGAGAATGTGGTTTGATTCACGTAAACAGTGTAAAGATAAGATTACAAATTCAAAATCGAGAATATCTCAAAGATAAAGTATGTACCGCCAATGATTGTAAAACCGTAACAACTAATTTTTTTCGAAAAAATGATAAATCTGAATTATCTCTGGATAAGGCGCCGAGTTTAAATAAGTTTCCGAATTTAAATCATTTAGGAATCTTTGCGAATAATTTCTTGAAGAGTGTTGAAGAATTTGCTGATACGGAAAGAAAGAAGATCGAAAGAAAAATTGACAATTCAGCAACTGTAGAACATGCAGGTGGCTTTTTATGCAATAAATGTAATTTCTTTATAAATTTAGTCGAGCAATACAAACTAGAAACTTTGCTCTCATTTGATAATGCAACAATAACTTCCTTTTTAACATGTGTACATACACAAGCTATAGGAAATAATGTTTTATTCCTTGTACACCATGTAATTAAGGTGTACTTGCTTACAAATTTAATTTATGCTGCTAATGTAACTGATGAGCCAGACAAGTGGGGTTATATGAAACCAAATTCGCATTTTAGGAGAAATTTAGAGGTAGATTGCGATGGAAATACATTTTTAAATCTAAGTCGGAATCTTCTAAAAAATGAAGTTTATATGAAAGATTTACAGTCTACGAAAGAACTTTGTAAAAAATGTTTCCAATTTGTCTTTTATATATATTTGCTGCACAAAGAAGTTGGTATGATTGATTCAGTTGATACGGTTAAACCAGAAGAATTATTAAAACTTAACAATTGGGATTTTTTGGACGTGTGTGTAGATACCATAATTCGACATTAAAAGAAAAAATTATATGTATTACTGAAATAAAAAAAAATGAATTTGAAACATATTATCTTGTTACTTTTAATTCATTTTCCACCTCATTTACTTTTAGTAACGCTAACAAAAAAGAATTACAGTGTGAAAATACGAAATGAATTTGTTGCTTATAGTTAATTTATAATTAAATTTACATTTATCTTTAAAAATTGTATTAAAAAATATTTAAATATATACATTTTGATAGACATCGATCGTGTCTGTTGCAAAAAAGCAATCTATCGATTGCTCTCTTCTGCGATTCGATGTTATATGTCTTTTTTCTCACTCATGCCCATTTCGAGGCCTTTTCCAGCCTATTTTTAGACCGTAAGATGGCGTTTTTCCCGCGTTACCCGACCGGAAATCCGTAGGCTGTTAAAAGATTGTTTAGTCCGAAGTAGGTCCTTTTTCCAAACTGATAAACGCAACGTGAAATGAGCCGTGTATACTTCGGTTTGTTTTGTTTCGAGAAATGGGCATTCGTGAGAAAAAAATAGTATGTCATTCAGCTGAAATCCTCGGATTTTTAAGACTGTGTTTAGGTCGTAGCACGAGGCGCGTTGAGGGGACGAGGCTCGCCTTCGGCAGTTACATGAGGCTATAGAGGGCGAAACAATGCAGTCGCAAAATAACCAAACGTATGGTAACGGCAATAATAACTACAGTCGGTACGATATTTATTGAGTCAAAATTCCCAGAAACGATAACGTGGTATTCTCGGAACACAACGATCTGACGCTTTGCAAACAGTAGCGTACCTTCAAATTTTCGTACCTTTAAATTCCTTCCTTTTCTTTTTCGCCTCCATTGATTTCTTTTAACCCTGAAATACTAACAAGGACCATTACCATTGTTGATGCTTTCAAAAAGTCAAATTTATTAAAATTTCCCAGTCGCTCAATAAAAAGAAACGGAAGGGGGACCCTTTTTCTGAGGAATACGTGTGGTGTGAGTGGTGGGAGGACAACGTCACGTGACTGGCCACTCATTCATTTACTCTCACGAGGCGCCTTGTTAGTATTTCAGGGTTAATAAGAAATTAAACTGAAAATTCACAGGACACAAAGAAACGCGCTACGTATAAATCGACTACAAAACACGGTATGCAAATAATGCTAACTGCAATCTGCTACGGTAAACGCTGCGCCGCCAATGTATCCAACTCGGGTGCCGAATGGGGATAATTCCACCAAAATGACGCAGCAGTCTTCTAGGAATTCTAGCTCAACAAATATCGTACCGACTGTAGTAGTTCTACGAACAGTACCTAGACCTCACCGGGTCGTAGATTGAAAACGGTTCGGTCAAATTCATTGTCCTGGAGTGTACATACGCTACGCCGGGTGCTTGCAAAAGCTGAATTTTCAAGCGACAAATATGAGCGCTCGTTACGGTTAAACTATTATAGCTGGATATAGGCACTTGAAAATTTTGTATAGGAAATTGTGTCCTCTACAAAATTATTTATGTGAAATGTTGGACTATCTAGCACCGTTTTCGCAGCGTTCGCAGTTTAAAACTAGAAAACGTTATTTCATTTTCTACCTTCACCCATATTGAGGATGATTAATCCCCTGTCAACTCTTCCGATCGCGTTCCCCAACGAACTCACGATGCGCTGAAGTTCAATGAACATATGTACTGAGTTTCATCAAGATCAACAAAAGCATTTAAAAGTTATCGCGAGACGAACGGACAGACAGACAGACACACGAAAGCATGTTCGCTCTACCCTGCCGAACAGTAGACTTCACTACGTTCGGTCAATAAGAATATACGGGAAATATACTTTTCAATTTCAGAAACCATTCTCTTCTACAGCATCTGTGTAAGAGATAATAAATTTCATTCGTATAGTAATATTTTCTTAATCTAAAAAAATATTCATTTTATTTGAGCAGATCAATAAGAATTTTTTTACCTCAAATCAATATTCGCTTTTTAACTGCAGCACGAGTCGCCAGAGACATGAATGTTAATGTCATCTCTCAATCGCTCATATAGATACTCATAAATACCAATTTGAGTTCCTTCGTAAACGAATTTTTCAACGTATCTCATTCGGCTTTCGCCTAGATCCATAAAAGCTGAAGAGATACGCCATGTAATGAATCCGAAGCTGGGCGAGAAAAGGAACGCGCCCCGGGGGAGGCACGGTAGTATATATTTGACAACGTGTCTCCCCGGACGACCGTACGAACGAAGGCTATTACATATGTATGCCGCTATAGAGGAAATCCATATATTTTGGACCACTTAAGGGGATAGAGAAAAGACGCGCAGGAATGGAGATTGAGAGAACTAAAGTTTATGTGTGTGTACATATACTTTTAGAGTAAAATAGCATCTAATTTGCAGGGGAGAGTTCGTATGCTAACATATTTTTCGCACTACATGAGCAATCTGTATGTAGAATTAATGCACAAAATTTAACCAAACTTGATCTGACGATATACCTGCGAAAGAAATATCACTCGAGTCAAGGTATACCATTACGAATAAAAATGTTCATTCTGCAGGGGTAGTTCGATAGGCACAGATTGCGTATTACGTATTCACGAATCACGTCCGGTAAATCTTCCACGCGAGCGGCCCTGTCAGTGGCTGTTCGAAACCTCGCCGCACCGTCCGGAACTACTCCGGCCCCCCTCTCAACATCACCCTAAGCGCTCCAGGGAATCCCGGGTGCACCATTTCTCAAACATATGCGTACATATACTTTCGCGTGCTCTGTCCTCTGGTATTTTTGGCGTTCTGTTTCTCACGTGTATTCAACGAAACCGATCGATTGTACGTACTGGCATCTTACAGATCGCGTGGCAAGTTTTTTCTAAAGGGAAAGTTCTATCAAAGGTAGCTCTAAACTACTCGGGAGTAGAAACGAATTTATTATACTCCTGGTAACACGGATTCTGCAGCTCGTGAGTTTTTAAAATGTCATTTTTAAACGTACTATAATCAATCAATTCTATTACTTTCGTTAATCAGGACAAACGTCATCGTATGTATTGTAGATAATGAGCGCATGAGAATTAATTGTCCATTGACTAGTATGTTTAAAAATGAAATTTTAAAACGTCCGTGACAGAATCTGTGACGCTGGAAGTAGGTATATCAAGCCAACTATCCTGTGACTACGATGTATTTCCTCTCGCAGCGATGATAGTGTCTTGGGAAAAGTAAGATATTAAAAATAAAACATATCTCAAGAAATAATATTCCGCTAATTAAGTTTACCCCCCTTTCTATTAACTGAAACAGTTCAAATTGTATCTAACTCTGCTGTATAGATTCGCTAATGTGCCGAAACAAGACCACAAATGATAGTTCCAAGACTGCCAAGTACCAGCAGACTCCAAACCCCCCCCCCCCCCCCAACAATTTAAATCCGATATACGAAACCGCAGAACATTAGTATGAAACAAGGAATTACGCGATAAATGTCCCTCGATGAAGTGATTCGATATTGCACCTATAATTCCGGGCTTCAAATTTTCCGCGGTATCAACGCGGATAAAGATAAACAAAATAGAGAACCGGGGTAGGTTGCAACAAATTTTATATCTCATTTTTTCCTTATTTTACTGAAAATTAGAATTAGTTATCGAGAGTTATATAATATAGTTTAACGTGTTGAGAATAAAATTGTGGAACATAATTGAAGTTATTTAGAAAATTAATGGCGTCGTGAAGGAGAACGTTCGGGGCATGTCCCAGTAAACATTAAGTAATATTTACGTAACGGATATATCAACATTTCGGACTCATTTATATAACAGTGATATAACTGTAGTTATCACTAAAATCTTGACATATTCAGTACGTAAATATTACTTAGTGTTCACCGGGGTTGCATCAATACTTGGGTATGTTCAACCACTTCATTTCTTAAAGAACTTTTCAATACTTATTAAGTTATTTTATTACCATATAATTCGTTAACAAAACTCATCTAATTTCTCTGAAACACGATTAATACAAATAAAATAAACTTCGTAATTGGCACATAACACATGTGACCACTTCAAATATGTTTTTTTTTTTGTAAAACTGACAAGATTGTACCGAAACCGAAGTGCTTCCTATACTGATAAGGGTCCAAACTACACTGAAAAAAAGTCAGTCTTATGACAGTGGAACAACTACACCGTAAGGTTCGTCATATTCAATCTCACCGATGATTGAATGAAGCACATTTTTTTCAGTGTACACGATTCAACTAAAAAAGCATGTAATTTATCTTCCGCAGGAAGGTTTCTTATTAAAAAAAATTGATGTATTGCAACCTACCCCGTTCTCATCTACATAGGTACTACCCACATGAACACTCTATGCTTCATCTCCTTCGACGCATTTTCCCGTTTCGACGCGATCCGCGAGATATCTACGAAAGTATCCGCCCGTCTTATCAACCCGTTTAATCGGGGAATAGATTCCGCGCGCGCACATTGACGTGGTGAGAGTAATACAGCCATCAGCACTCGACACATCGCGCCGTGATACACCTGCACTACGATGCGATAAGAAGCATGATGCATCGTGCGAATATAAGATCGCATACGCCTTCCCTTCGACGCCGGGCGCCACGTGAACGAAATAAAGAACGCACGTGGTACCTGCTGGTGACGCTCGACTTTTAATAAGTACGCCTCGTTTAGGTGATTATTCACGCGACAGCCGCTGTCTCACGACTGTGAAGTGTTCGTCCTCGATTGGTTGTGCATACCTATACCTCCCCCCGTACCGGTGTACAGCCAGTATGGTGGAAGTGCAGCAGTGAAGCCGCAAAGTCAAAGTATACAGGGTGAATCATTGAATCTGCGACATAGCAAATTATGATGTATACGATTTATGGAACTATACCGTATGTCTGACGGCAAGCGCAACAGGAGCTGTAACCTAAAATTTGACTTCGGCAGTGTTTGGAGGGTGCTCAAGTCACTCACAAATAAGAAATAATTGACAGCTATCGAGAAATCAGACATTTTGACACTTTTCGCCCTTACGCTGTGCGAGCAGCGTTTATGAGTGACTCGAGCATCCTCCAAACACTGCCGAAGTCAAATTTTCAGGTCACAGCTCCTGTTGCGCTTGCTGTCAGACATACGGTAGACGTAGAGTGTCATCGTTGACTGGCCATGATTGGTAGGAGAGGTTAACCAGAATCGGCAAGTGTAATGATGAAACTCTTAAATTGAGGTATAATCCATTCGCGACATCACTGTGAAAAAATGACAGATCGAAAAATATATACCTAATCCCTATATAGTTTCAACCACATGCTCGAAATTGTTGGGAATACTTAACGCTATTCGGGAGAATATTATTCGTATTTAATAAAAAGATATTAGGATTATTATAATACGACAAAACTTTTGTCTTCGATCTTGGTATCCCTTCTGCAATCACGAAGAGTCCGGTAAAGCAGTCAGCGACATAGGAACCTCACGAATAACAATAAATATTAAAAGATATCGTATCTGTATATATCGATACCTTAGTTCTAATAGGTCGTATGCCACATTTAGACAATTATCCAGGAGACGATAAAAACGTTTGTTATTCTTTAGAATAATCATTATAACAATTTGAATATTTCATTATCAAGTGATAATATCGATGATGAAGAAATATTCAAATTGTTGTAACGATTGTTCTAAAGAATAACAAACGTTTTTATCGTCTCCTAGATAATTGTCTAAATGTGGGATACGACCTATTGAAACTAAGGTATCGACATGCAAGCTTTCCTAGTTTTCAGAACTGAGATGTTCTCTATTGAAATGCGCATATAATTCGAAGGAAATATACATAGATAAGAATTATATAATTTGACGTTTCGTCAAAGATTCTTCAATAATGGAACTCGGAACAGGGCCCCTATAACTAACCCCACAACAGTATTATGTATGAAAAGTGGAAACTAATATTACTAGCAATCTCTCTCTCTCCACGACACTGATGTCGCAGATGGACTATAAGTACTCCTGATTTTGTCATCAGACATAGAGTGAAATCTAATAAGAATCAGATCTGACCGATGAGTTTCATCATTGGCAGTTGCCGATACTGCTTAACTTCTCCTACACGTGGTGACCAATCAACGATGACGCTCATCGTCTACAGTTCCACACAAAATCGTGTACCATATTTACTATGTAGTAAATTCAATGATTCACCCTGTAGATCTATACGTATACGCCAGCCAACGTTATAACAAGTTCGCAACCAATAGGAGGTGCTCATCCACACGCAACGAAACAACTCACTCAGAGCTATTGTGTATGCAAGGATGGAGCTAGATATGCCAGGGAAGACAGAAATCCATATGCGAATAGTAAACTAGTTACGCCTAGTTTAGATCTTTGCTGGAAGACGTGTCGTGTACGTGACGTATGTTCGAAAGTTGGCGCACGCTTCTTTCTCATCTCATTGTCAGTGCCGATACGTCTTCATAATGCAACCTCGTTAACGTGGTGTCTAACTGTCAAGGAATAGTGGGAAAATGTAGGGGTAAGTCAGGGAAAAGTTAAAGAGCTTAAAGAACTTTCTGAAATTACTTTATTACGGAGATATTGATTATTTTAAGAATACCAAAAGACTAGCTTTCCACTCGCGACTTCGTCCACGTTCATCTCGAAATAAATGGAAATGTTCATGGTTTTAACTAGAAAAATAACGGAATTCCCATATAAATTTGCATCCCCTTTTTTACCCCCTTAAAGAATAAATTTCCAAAAATCCTGAAATACGTCTGTCTTAATTTCTAACTGAAAGGCTAAATACCAATTTTCATGGATCAGACTTCGCAAATGACGGATTTTCATACAAACTTACATCCCCTATTTTACCACCTTAGAGGAAAAATTTCGTAAAATCCTTTCTTATTGAGCACTTACGTCACAAAAGAAATGCACTGTCCAAATATCATGTAATTAGCTTCAACGATTTCGACTCGGCGTTGATGAATCAGTTAATTATATAGATATCCACTCTATGCGTTTTCTCGCGCTCCATTCTGAAAATCACAGTCATTAGGTCAATAGTAATATTATGTGTAGATACTAGAAAATATTTTTTAACTCCATAAAAAGACTGATAAACTAAATTTTACTGTGTTTACAATTACAATTAAAGAGGTACACAGAAAGGTTTTCGAATCTTCCTACTGTGTCGAAGAACGATTTTTCCTTCGAAACTAGTAAACTGTAATGTAAGCTATCACGATTTGATGTTTTCAAAAGAAAGATCGTTCTACCGCGATGTAAAAACAGCTGAAAACCTTTGTGTGCCTTTTTTATTGTGTACACAATAAAATTTATTGTGCCGATCTCTCCGTGTTCCCCATGCAATTTGTCCGAGAGGATGATTGTCATGTCTAATGATGTATGGGGTCTACATACTCGTATGTGCGAGATCCAAGAGGGAAACTATTTATTTTTAACTGGAAAATTTGAAGAGAAAAAATCAGCGAATTTTACTTTCAGACTTTATCATAATAGATACCATAATTAAGCTTTTCTATATTCAATTTCAGTTCCTCAAAAAAAATACATATACGATAACATATCAGTAGGTACCGATGTTAGATTCTCCAATAAACTATAGGTAATTCAACGAACAACAGAAGAATTCGATTTCCTCCTCATCGCACAAAAGCATCGCGCTATCGACATTTATTACGAAAGATCCCAACCCCCAGAAAACCACGTTTTAACTTCCAATTTCTTTCCCCCACATAGAACTATATATTTCACAGATAACTGCAGACTTTACGTACCTAGGTTCACACGCACTACGTGCAACTCTCCGCGCGCAGCGATATGCACTACGTATCTGCAAACGACATTTAGAACTATAGAGGTCATGTGCTTTTTCCCGCGCGCAAGTTCAACGTGCGATGGTCATACGCAAAAGTTTCTTTCAACGGCTCGGTATCACCCGCGTCCGTTCCCCTCTGCGCGTTCATCACACACACGCTACTCTCTTACTTCACCCACCACTCCACCGCCGCGCCTGCTTCCGCGCAAAACCTATATGTACTATTATATGTACTAGAGGAACGAGCGGATGGAAATCCAAACTAGCAAACTAGATGGGTAGGTATATCCCGGAGCAGCCAAAGGCAGAGATATCAGACGTGCGATGCATCGCTTCCAGCGCGCTCTGCTGTCGTGTGGCGGACGTGTCACCAGCGACCGCCCCGTGTATACCTTACATACCTACCTACATATACGTTCCCATTCTCTTGATGAAGATAACTCCCTGCGGCCGACGAACGATAGCGCGCAACCGCGTCTAACGTCGCGCCTGCAAACACAAGGAGTGTCTTTATCGCTCCACGACTATTCCCACAGACCATACTCCAACAGTACACTTTGTGCTTGCTTATTGCGAGTAATACGGCTCGTTAGTGCTCTCGTCTCACGCGCACGGAGATGCGCTTCGGAGGAGGGGGGAAGCGGCTGGTGGTTGTCCCCTGCAAACGTCGCGTGCTGCAGTCAGCTGCATTCTTCATCGAAGTGGCGAGTTGTTGCGGAGGCAAAAATATTCATTCTGATTCCTTTGGGCCGCACGAATCGGGGGATTGTTTTTTTCGAGTATCCAAGGGGGGCAAACCATTATTGAAACGTAGGACTTTGATAAATTAGAGCTTTACTTTTCTGCTACGTTCGTGTAGATGATTGTAGATTTGCCAATGAGGGATTCTTAAAACATTTTCCTATGTCTGTACCATATGAGACTAAACTTACTCGCCAGGAAAGAAACTTCAATCACTATTATCTCATCACCTATGAGCTTTCAACTGATATTTGTATAATACTTTTTTGAAGATTACGTTTTTATCTACTATAAAGTCTTATATCGATGTGGGCAAACAATTCATAAATAATGAGACAATAGTGATTGAAGTTTCTTTCCTGGCGAGAAAGTTTAGCCTCACGTAGTATACCTGCTGCATTCTAAAATACAAATCTCTTTCAGCTGTTTATGAGTAAAAATAGCGAAAACTTGCAAATTGAATTATTTTAGAACTCTTTCTCATTACTCGTGCTATCTGGGAAGTTATATCAATACATATATTCATAAATACGCCCAGATAACAAAATTTGCAGAAGCAACTCAGGAGCAATCATGTATTAGCAACTGTTGCAGTCATGTTGTCTTCAATATATGGAAATCAAATTGTCATCTTAGCTTATTGGTAGCAAAATGATAGCAACAATTGCTAGCTTCAAATATCACAGTAAATCACTAAATTGGGTATTGAAATCTGACTTCAGTTTATGTTTCGGGCTGGTCCGCCATTAACAAAACTGATTTTGGTTTGGTTGTTGCTGCTCAGTTAAGCGTTTTTTTTTTCAATTTTGTAGTTTTAGGAAATATGAAGAGAAAACGGTCATTATTAAATTTAAAAACAATGTTTTTTTCACAAAATAGTTGTGGTGGGGGTTTTTAGGTATGAGGAATTTTATTTTTGCTAAAAATATCCGCCAGATGGCGCTACAGATAAGTTTCCTATAAACTTTACGTATTTTCGATGAAAGATCATGCTTGTTTTATATATTTTCATACATTTTCTTACTCTTTCTGTTTTATTTGCTCCTTTTTTTTGCAAATAATAAAAATTTTAAAAAAAGAAAAAATATTTTTAAAAGTGTTTATTATTTATTCTTAGTCGCTGTCGCTACTATAAATTACAGAGCGGGTTTCTTCTTCTTCGCCTTCAGCAGCCTCCGCTTCTATTTCACTCTCCTCGTCTTACAATTAGGCCGTCAGATAGTGACAGATTCTGGTGCCCCATTTTCACATATAAGCCTCGAAGAGGGTTGAAAAGTACTTCGATTTTGAGTAGAATGAAGGGAAATTAACGAATGGTCCCTGGGGATAACATATGCAAAATTAAATTTTTCTTAACAAAAAAATAAAAGGTGTCTCTTGCCCATTTTTTCACGCAAGCCTTGTTCACTAAATGATTAATTAATAAAACCTGGCTTCGGAAAACCAAAGGCTTGAGTGTTGCAGGTGGCTAAAGGATTGAAATAAGGGCGTAATCTTGTAAGGAAAAATCGAGGTTCTGACCGATTTTCCCACACAAGCCTTTGATTTCCGAAGCCAGGTTTTATTAATTAATCATTTAGTGAACAAGGCTTGCGTGAAAAAATGAACAAGAGGTACCTTTTATTTTTTCATTAAGAAAAATCGAATTTTCCATATGTTATCCCCAGGGACCATTCGTAAATTTCCCTTCATTCTACTCAAAATCGAAGTACTTTTCAACCCTCTTCGAGGCTTGTATGCGAAAATGGGGCACCAGAATCTGTCATTATCTCACGGTCTATCTGTATCATATGCGTCAGCATCACGTCTGAAAGTCCAGCATAGATCGGCGATCATAGAATTTAATTTCTTTCCTTGATAACGTGCTAAAAAATGTATGGAATATAAAAAAAAAGACAAAATTTATTACATTAATGTTATAAACCGTAAAAGCATTCTTTACCTTCAAAAGGCATGCACACTTGGTGAAATCTCTCACCCTGTTCATCACTTTCTGGTTTCGATATTCAAAATTTTATACTTTAAAAATGAGTAAATGAAACAAATAATGAGAAAATGTATGAAAATATATAAAACAAACATAATCTTTCATAGAAAATACGTAAAGTTTATAGGAAATTTATCTGTAGCACCCTCTGGCGGATGTTTTTAGCAAATATAAATATCAGAAATGAATTCCTCGTACCTAAAAACCCCCACCACAACTATTTTGTGAAAAAAAACATTTTTTTTAAATTTAATAACGACCGTTTTCCCTTCATATTCCCTAAAAACTAAAAAATTGAAAAAAATGCTTAATTGAGCAGCAACAACCAAACCAAAATCAGTTTTGTTAATGGTAAACTAGCCCGGAACATAAACTGAAGTCAGATTTTAATACCCTCTTCATGACCCCCAAAATGACTTACAGTGATATTAGCAAAATGTTAGCATGAGATGATAGCAAATGTGCAACAATAGTTTCCTCGCTCTGTTCATTGTAAACGTATTCGCATAATGATGGCAAAATTACATTAACAATTATTATTATCTGCTGTTTCCGATCTGATAATCAGTTCGTTAGAATTATATTATAATTGTCCCTCACAGCACGACATCTTTCAGAAAAGTTTCAGGAACATGACGAGCATGATCCGACGTGCCAGAAAAGTCTCATTGTAGTCTTACTTTTGTAATATTTGAAAAGATTTCAGGGACGTTACTTTATTAAGTGGGCACCATTTTATATACAACTTTATTATTCAATGGCATTGATTTTATTCGAGAAAATATTTGTTCCATGCGAGCAATTATTTCTTTCGAACTGACTTCGCACTGCAGCGAGACTATGTATATTAGGGGAGAAATAATTGCAATTATGTTAACATGTTCACATCAAAGAAAAGTTTTCTCGTATTGTAACACGGGCTCCATTAGGCTCCATGATTTATCTACATTTTATTATCAGTTTAAGTACAGTAATACGGAGGATAATATTATAATATTTTCTAACTCTAAAGATCCACAATTCAATAATTTTATATCAACAGTTGATATAAAATTGCTGTAATATTGTTGCAAAGTTTGCTTGCAACATTGCAGTGATGTTGCTGTCAACGGTTTTCGTCTCCTTTTGCTAGCAATATTAACCCTGTGTTAATATGGTGAAACAATGTAATATGAAAATTGCCTTTATAGTTGGGGTATGACATACCCCACCGTACCAACGGAGGGTTAAAGCAGATGAAGACACACCTTGCTGGCAATGCAATAGCAACTGTTTTCAGTAATTCAATAGCAAGATGCTAGAAAAATGTTATCTGGGTAGAAGACGTCTTTGAATGTCAAGAAGAAGAGGTGGTAATGATGAGGTTTCCCCGCGGGGCAACGGGACGGTTTTGTAGCCGGAAGGATATGAAGCGATGCTCGAGAATACATCGAGGTCTGGCTAAGTACCTGTGCTGTATGTAGCTCCTACTTCTACTTCGACGAAGTACCTAGGTATTTGCCATGGGAGTGTTTATCTTTCGTACCCAGATAAACTCTGCGCACAGCATCACATAACCCTCTGACAGGCGCGTGGGGTGCATCCTACACCCCAGGTAAATTCTTTTCATCGCTAAAACCAGATAAAATTTGTTGAACACTACCTTCAGTAACTTTCGAAAATTATGTTGAACAACTGATCCACTCCTTCCCGTACGCGTATCTATACTGTGATCATCGTAACACCTGTGTGAAAGTAATTGGGGTGTTGCTTACACCCCACGCGATTATTCGCGTTACATTTTTTAGATTGTAGGCCGATCGAAAATATAATAATAGTAAAGTATATATTTATTAAATCTCATACTTTTTAGCTGAAATATTTATGAACAAATAATCAAAGCTAACCTCACCTCATCCAAACTCAGCTAACGAAATAACAAATAAAATTATTATGTAACCGCTGGAAGCAAAGACTTAGTACTTCCGTATCGGCTTCTTCTGTTTCTAATGCAATATGACGTTGATTTTTAAACACATTTAATTTATAAAAATGTTTAAATAATAACATGTTTCTTTGGTGTACAGAAATCATGTAATTTAGATGAAAACATACCACTACTTTAATACTTTAAGCACAAAAGTATTGTACTTTCCTAGTAAAAATATGTGATTTTCATACGGCTGAAGTAATTACATCAATAAATAAATAAGGTTTACAAATATAGTAATTTTTCCATCCGTATACTCTGCATTAAAACACTGTATCTTAAAAAGTAGATTTCATTCATTGCAAATACAATTTTTTTATGGGCGTCTGGATGTAAAGATGATGACATTTTCTCCTAATATTATATAACTTTTATTTTAATTAATTAAAATAGCAAATGAAAAGGTGATACTTATGTACTATCTCAAGATATGTTCAAACATAAATAATATTTAGTGCAAAAGTCAAAATGTTGAAGTGATTAACGTTAAACGCATAAATAGTGTAGGGTGTGCCCTGCACCCCACGCAACTATTGGCGTCTCAGATTCTGACGCGTCTATCGAAGGTTTAATTATATATAGTAATAGTATTTTTGTACCACAAACTGTGCTTTCAAAAAAATAATCCTGGCCTATGGGAATATTACTTGCGCACTCAAAATCCCGCGCGAAGCGAACAATCGCTAGAGAGAAAATCCTCGATCCGGAGGACTCTGGTGAGGTACTTCCTCGCACAGTTCTAAAACGCAATCTATACCTACCGCAATACCAATTATAACTTTCAACTCCGAGGCCCCTTGCTGTATTGCTAACCTATCGCGAGGCAGCGCGGAAGAGAGGCGATAGTTTTAACTCTGCGAGGATATAATACGCGATTCGGTTTTAGCAAACACCATCGAGCGTTGTTTCATTTCACCCGAGTAGGCGTGGCGCCTCCGGCGAGTGCTCGCCGGCTAAAGTTCGAATATTCGCGCGGGGAGCTTATACTTCGAATCCACCGTTCGAATCCTGTAAATCCTGCGAGCTAAACAAACCCGAGGTCGCTCGAATAGCTACAAATACGAATAACCGGTGCACATAAATCCCGCGAGCGAGCTTTATTCGAGCACGCACCGCACGATGGCGGATCGATTAGAGTTGCTGGTTCTCGGAAGCCCTTGTAGCAGAAAGGATATAAACTCGATTGTAAGAGTTCCTTCGCGACGGGCAATTTTTATGATTTTTCGAAACATTTATCGCGCCACGTATATTTTACGGTGATTATTCGAACTACGCTGGCTTTCCCTATCCTCGAATCAAGCTGAATTCAACACACTGAATCGACTTCTTTATTCGGACGAAAGACCGATATCAATACCGAATGAGCTCAGGAAAGGAAGGTAATTCGGAATACGGTATTACCAATCGTAATTTTGAATACTTATATTATATCAATTGAACTATTACACACCATCTAATTCGAAATTATACCTACACTGACAGTGTAAAAAAAATGTACTCGAATTAAGGTTTCTCGAGCGTTATATATAACTAAAAATAGTGAGAAATGCTTGAAAATGATTGCATTCGGTAGATTTAAGTAAAAAAAAACATTCAGTTAAACTTTCAAGTCTTTTAAGAAGCTCGTTGCAAAGATTTTTGAATAACAAAATAACATATGTTCTTATGGGTTATAACCAACAAACCGCGATATTTCTGAGAAAAATGGTGAAAAAATTCTGAAATTTTTTGAACAGCAAGTTTAATGAACTAAAATCATCTATACCAATTTTCACGTTCATTAAGAAGCCCGTTATTTTTTTATTAATTGTTCTTTATAAATTTAACCTTTGATAAGTCAATGTGGCAACGTTGCACGACGTACAGATGTTTTGGGCTCCATTTTTGAACTCACAGATACACACATACTACTGTACGTCAAACATTATTGCCACATTGCACGAAGAACATACTTTAGAGTGTTACTGTACTTCAGTGGACTATCTTTTAGCAGGGAAAAAGCCCCTGTACCGCTCGAGAAACCTTAATGAAACATATTTCTGAATCAAATTAGTAACCATTCGAATCGAATAAATGTGTTCTTAAACATGATGAGTTAATAAATTAATTCAAAAATACGTTTACTCTGATCAAGTGAATTTTATTCTCAGTTTACGTGTTAGATATTATTTCAAAAAATTAAGAAGTTTACTGGATAGCATGCGACATACTTTTTTGTGACAGAAAATAATTAAATTAGTTTAGAGTTTATACATGGAAATTCCAAATTATCAACCGCATTCTAAATTACCTTTCTTTCCTCTACATTGTAGTCAACAATATTAGATTCAGGTAAAATTATCAGTTATCCACATCATTGATGACCAACACTCATTTAGATCGTCAACTAGGAACAGTTTTTCCGCGCTGCTGCCTTAACTTAAGAGACTATACGAGAACAAGAATAAGGAAAACCAGGGCGAATTATGACTACTTATTTTTGATGGAAACATTTTTTTAGAAAACAATCATTACACATCTTAAATTATATACTTTAATCTAACAGTTCGGTGAGTTTCATTTAAAAATAACTCAAACAAGGATATGACAGTCATGTACGTAAGGCGGTCTTATTTAAAATAGTCCCCCGTATATCTCAGCAACCTTTCCCGAAAATAACTACAAAATTTATTGTAGGATCTTGCAAGAATATTTAAGATCATACCTACTAGATCAATGAAAGAATCTTGTAAGATCATACAAAAGTAATGCAAGAACGTGTCAGAATCCTATAAGAGACTTACGAATCAGCAACTGTTGTTATGAATTCGATTATGCAAGATTATACGAGGGCAGAGTGAAAAATCCGATACTTTTCTAGTAGATGGTGGTATGCCCCAAAGTCTGTTAAGTAGCCCCCTGCTACGGCGATGACCTTTTCGTTTCATGAGAATTTCTTTCCAGTCAGCCATTTTTTCAAGTATGGAAAGACAAAGAAGTCGCAGGGAGCCAAATCCGGTGAATAAGGTGAATGCGGCAGCAATTTGAACTTCAAATCGACCAATTTCGCTGTTGCAACTACAGACAGCAGGTGCAGGTGCATTGTCGTGGTGGAACAGAACTTTTTTTTCGCCAAATAGGGGTGTATACTCATCTTCGCGATCGCACCGCCATCTACTAGAAAAGTATCGAACTTTTCACTCTGCCCTCGTACAGGGCAAAATGTAAGATTCTTACAAGAGAGGCTTACACGATAACTAGTAATGCCGCGTTTATACATGCATGGATTTAGTGGCGCCAGTGGTCGCGCCAGTTCCACTTACATGATTGCAGCATACTACAGACTTTTTCTGTCTATGCATGCAAAGATTCAACTTGTATGCAAGTCGATGTTTACACTTGCAAATTTAATTTACTGGCGCGCCAATTCTTATTGGTGCCACTAAATCCATGCATGTGTGTAAACGCGGCATAACTCTAACTCGGTCCTTTCAAGATCATAGGATGAGCCGTTGAAAGCCAGAATGATCTAAGTCACATTTCATGTAAGCTGAGATTATTTGACTGCAAAGTTGAGTACAATTTGAAAAATCTGTCTAGATGATGCAAAACAGATCTTTACGATTTAAAATATCTGTGTGTATCATCTAGACAGATTTTTCAAATTGTACTTAGCTTTGCAGTCAAATAATCTCAGCTTACATGAAATGTGACTTAGATCATTCTGGCTTTCAACGGCTCATATAAGATCCATGTAAGAAATTGTTAATCATCCAAGAGATCCTTAATAGGATCTTATAAGATTTTTCCACAAAAAAATGCTACATATAATATTTTCATGTGACTTCCTGCAAGACACAGTCACATCATGTATGACTCTTGTAGGAAGCTTGCAAATTTAATATATCCTATGAGTCCTTGTACGGATTGTTTATGCATGATCCTGGGTCTTTCTGTTCCAATTCTCTACAAGAATTTTTCTTGGATGATCATGTAAGTTCCTGCATACGTTTTCTTGCAGGAATTTTCGGGAGGGACTAATAAACCGATTTTGCTGAAATTTTTACACAGACATTCTCGATAGAATTATCTAGTTCTTGTTATAGGATTGTTATAATATACATCATAGTTCATTTTTTATATACAAGCTAACGATTTATGTAGTCAAAATCACACGTCTATATTAAAATTGTCGCCATTACGCAAGAAGTTAATGTTATTAAAACCAGCTATGTCAAGAACTAGTTTTTTTATCTATATTATTTAGTTTAGAATAAAATTTTTATCTTTTGTTTCAGATGAATACCAATGAAGATATTCAAGGCACCACAAAAACTGTTTTCAACAAGACTGCCTTACGTACATGACTGTCATATTCTTAATTTGACTTATTTTTAAATGAAACTTGCAGAACTGTTAGATAAAAGTATATAGTTTAAGACATGTATTAAGTGTATAAAGCCCCTTAACGCATATGCCAAACGTTGCAGAACCTGAATGTTAACTCGTCTCTGAACTCCAATACGCCGAGGATACCGACGAATACCAATAATACCGGTACTCGAACTTCTACATCAGTCTGCAAACCGCCCTTGGAACTCCTGTACGCTACTCGCTGTGAACGGAGTCGCATTGCGTGTCACATTGAGAGATTCAACGAAATAATTCCATCGGGTATACGTATATCCGCCGGAGGTGAATGTATTAAGCTCGCCGGCGACGTCGACTCCGATAGTCCGATGCCTCTGGTTGTTTTCCTTCCCTGAGAGAATGGAGAGGTGGAAGATGCCCTCTCTCTCTTCGGATATATCAGCCTTATCTTGCACGCACAAAAAAGCAACCGTCTCTCCAGCGTTCCCCGGAGCTTATTTGAATTTTCGTTAAGGTCGCCGCGCGCGTACGGCTCTGTATCAATGTAATTCAACGTGGAAGAGTAACTTGTCTTCGACGGGGTCGACGACGTCGCGAAATTTCTCGTGAAAATTAAAGTTTCCGACCCCTCGCGTTAAAAACGCGTCCTCTCGCCGTGGGTATTTAAATCTTGTCGAGCACGCGGTTAGAAAATGCTCGCAACCATAACTATACGTATATACAAGTACATACATTATATACGCATATACAAGTACTCGTAGAGTTGCGGCACAATTTTTCATTAAACTACTAATTAGCGTGGCGTAAACCGTTCGAAAGTAAGTACGAGGGTAAATCAAATATGAACCGGAATTTTCTGTTTAGCGCGCCATAGACAATGGGAGTGGCGCGGCGTCTCAATATATATTAGGTAGGGATGCCAAGAGGAAGGGGACAAGTCGGTTTGGCGCGGCAGAATCAATGAACTATTAGTAGCATCATGTCTGAGCAAGAGGTGCACACGTCTGTTGCGCAACGCGTTATTATCAAATTTTTGACGCGGGAAGGCGTAAAACCTTCCGAAATTTGTCGTCGACTATCTGCACAGTTCGGCGATGAAACACTTTCAAAGACCCAAGTCTATGACTGGCACACAAAATTCTCAGATGGCCGAGAGACAGTACAGAACGAGACCCATGCACGCCGACCAAGGACGAGCATCAATCAGGCGAATATTCGTGCAATTCGTGAGCTGATTACAGGTGACCGCCACCTTACAGTATTGGAAATTGCTACACATGTCGGAATATCGTACGGGAGTGCTCAATCAATCATTACAGATGATTTGGGTTACCGAAAAGTGTGTGCAAGATGGGTTCCTCGCCTTTTGACGGAAGATCAGAAAGCAAACCGTTTTGCCGTTTGTGAAAGGCTGTTGGCACGATATCAAGCAGAGGGGAATGATTGGTTGGGACATGTTGTAACCTGCGATGAGACATGGGTGCACCATTACACCCCGGAGTCAAAGCGAGCAAGCATGGAGTGGCGAAAACCTGGAGAGGCAGCACCGCGGAAAGCCGTTTGTGCGCAATTGGTTACTGACACGACCTGTTTCATTTTTTGATGAAGGAATTAAAAAACTTCCGATCCGGTGGGAAAAGTGTGTAAATAAGAGAGGAGATTATGTAGAAAAATAAGATGTATTCAAATTTGTATTTAATGTACCATTAAAATGTTTGAAACAAAATTCCGGTTAATATTTGATTCACCCTCGTATATTGCTGTAAAATATTACAGTAGGGCCGAGATAATCCGACCCTCGGCTGATCTAAAACCCATTGTAATCCAATATGTTGTTTGTAATTATACATATAGATATTATCTATGAAATTATAAATTATTACGAATTTTGGGAATGTGTGAAGAAAAATAAATCGCGTTTAGATACGTATATCTGTAGCAGAAAGGTAAATAGTCGTAACTCCAATTTTACCCAATATTGAGTTAATATCATTTTCAAACTGCACTCTTTCAACTTGCTATTGTGGTAAAAAAATCGTAAGTCCCGTTTTATTGGTTCCCAATATTTTTAGTTTTGAAAAGATAGTATAGTGGGGTAAAAAGGAACACTTGTTTTGCTCACTATAGAAAACTTTCTTTTATGGACATACGATTGTTTACCTCTCTGCTACAGATATAAATATTTCCATGCGGAAACATTATTTATTATAAACTCAGATGAGAAATATTAAATGGATTGCGAATTACATATTACTTTTTAAAAAATATTGTCCGAATTCGGTTTTCTCACTAAATTCTCTCATTGCAGATTTGAAAAATTTGGACAAAATTATTCAGGTAGGTTACCTCGTATTTTTCCATTTTCCATTTTCAGCCTTATTTAAGCTGGAAAGACATATGCAGTACAATCAATAAGTCATTTGAAATAAAAAATTGAGGTAAGGCTTAATTTTTAATACGTTGTTTCCGGTGATCAAAAAGGTAAGATTTCAAGTTTCCGTATCTCCACCTGTATCCCCTTAGTGCCATCTTGAAAAAAATGTTAGAATTGATTTGTCTCATTTCCTTATAACGTTTCTCAACAGTCTCTGAGTTACAGCGACTAAAAGTTCGATACGCATCAAAGAATGAGTGAAATTTCTAAAGTTATCACAGGTTTTTCATGTCGTCTCAAAAATAGTAAAAAGTGGTATATGTATGCATCGAAAGAGTACCTGTCAATATAAGAAATATGTGTGTATTAGTTTCCCTACATTCGGATTATTTATTTTCCTTTTTACGATTAAAAATTGATATACGTTTTTCCTGTAGAATTCATAATTTTGAATGTTATCACGATGAATTCTTAAAAGTTAATTTCAAATTATGGAAAATGTATGAAGTTTCTGTTGATTAATAAAAAATTCCGAAATAAATTACCTATTTAAACGGTTTAACTTTTTTTTTTCAAAAAGGCGAATTTCTTAATGTTCGTTATAACATGCTCTCAACAAATTTGGCGTCCTCTACTATATTTTTGAGAACTAACTACAAAGTTGGACCTTAGACAAAAAATGTTGAAAATTTGGAGCTCTAAAATTGTTGTCCTTATATTTTTCCCTCCGTCGAATAAGAAAAGAGTTAAATCGATTCCAAAATAGTTATTTTCTTTATTAGGGCGTGAAGCGCTGTTTCTAACGCGCGCGAGTGTGAAGTTTGCCGCACGAGCGAAGCGAGTACGGCAATCACACTCGTTAGAACGACGCGAAACAACCGAATAACGAATTCAATTTTTTGTCACTAAGGGCCGGTTTTACCAACAGGTATAAATGCGGTATAGCGCTATACTGAGAATAACCATAAGGCTTATTGCTGGTACGCTTGCGTACTGGTTGTTCTCAGTATAGCGCTATACCGCGTTTATACCGTGTTGGTAAAACCGGCCCTAAGTGTCAAATGCGAGGTTGACGATTTCACGCACTGTGCAGGTTATTTCACGCACTGCGCAACTTTTCACGAATTGGTGTGTGAAAGATGATTTCACATGCGTCGAGGACGCCCATGAAACCGAGTATTTGACACTAAGTGACAAAAATGTTTTCAAGATGGCAGTAAAAAAATACGGATGGGGATGCGGAAAATTGGGATCTTACCTTTTTGACTACCAGAAACAACATAAGTTCAGCCCTATACCCCAATTTTTTTTATCTACTCCCTTCTTTTATGACAGATTGACTGTACTATAACATAAATGCGCCTCTCTATCTTTTCGATGATGTTATAGTATCGTAAAAAAAACGCACTTATAACTCTGCGAATTATTACTTTTCCGGGTATTTCATTTTTCGTGTGATATCGAATATGTATTGTACATACAGAATACAAATTGAATTTAAAAAAAAGGTGTGAGTGCCGTTGTACTCACGGAGGATGTGTAAACATCTTACAATTATCTGCGGTCCGAGTTTAATTGGAGAATATGACGTCGTAGTTCGACATAAAGAAGTTTAATTTTTCTATAATAAAATATTTATTATTATTATATTAGATTTATAACTTACTAGCAGCCCGTCCCGGCTTCGCACGGGTAGATTGTGGATTGATTTTGTCCGTCCACCATTGTTTAAATACATTACATATTGGATTTGACCTTGACCATGACCTTGAAGGTTATATCAAGGTCAAATTAATTTTTTTTTTCACGTTAAAATGTGTCCTTGACCATTTTTTTCATGTTACCTTTATTGTCAGCGGAGGCCAAATTTAGGTCAAGTATAGTTCGACTTTTTGAACACCCTGTATAAGATTTACTAACTCAGAAACCTTCGCGGATATGCGTCCAACTGTTCCCCAAATTTTCATCGCAATCGGATGAACGGTTTAGAAAGGCATAATAATCATCCGCACCGGTACTTTTTGAACACCCTGTATAAGATTTACTAACTCAAACCTTCGCGGATATGCGTCCAACTGTTCCCCAAATTTTCATCGCAATCGGATGAACGGTTTAGGAAGGCATAATAATCATCCGTACCGGTACTTTTTGAACACCCTGTATAAGATTTACTAACTCAGAAACCTTCGCGGGGATGCGTCCAACCATTCCCCAACTTTTCATCGCAATCGGATGAACGGTTTAGGAAGGCATAATAATCATCAGTACCGGTACTTTTTGAACACCTTTTATATAAGATTACTAACTCAGAAACCTTCGCGGGCATGCGTCCAACCATTCCCCAAAGTTTCATCGCAATCGGATGAACGGTTTAGGAAGGCATTTGATATTACCTTAAAGGTCACGGTCAAGGTCAAATCCAATACGACCACTGGGTAGCCAAGGGAAAATCCTTAAAGTTTTGTATTAAACATTTTTCTCTAAAATGTTTTCCCGTTGAGATAATCCAGCTTGCGCGAATAGTATGCGCAGTAGCGCCACACACACACTGACGCAGTCACATCTACATGGCTTACGTCTGACGCTCAATTTCCCAGGAAGGTCCTACCGCAGAGCCATAGCATAGATGTTTACACATCAAAAATATAAACATCTTTTTCATGCTAAGACCGAATTATCGGGGTCCATGCAAGTGGGTACTCCGTGGACCGGAAAATTCGGTAATCCGAACTCCACGTGTAGAGCAAAAGTCGGATTACCAAGCTACTACCTATAGGGCTCTAGCGTACTTCCCCAAACGTAGCTTTTGTTTGTGTTACACGTGTACATATAGAGAATGTACATCCAAGTTTCGCCAAGAAACCCAGCTTGGTGGCGCTGCTTGTATTTACCTTTTGATAACGATTTTCCACGGAAAGAATTTATTTGAATGCTTTGAAATCCACATTCTATTATAATTGAGGCCATGTTGATTAAATCTCATAGGTAAAACACTTCAATTATTATCCAAAATAACGTGTAAACAGCGCTTATACCACGGGCATCTGCTTAATGCTTGGTGCGTGCCACAGATGGCACTCTATCTGTTTTGTGCAGTTACCCAATCGCCCTATATTAATATGCTTCTGAACTACAATTTACTCTCGAATACGCTGCAGGCCACCTCAGGGATGACCAATGTATAAACAAAAACAACGCAATTCCGCGTACCTTCCCTCCCGAAAGATCACGACGAAACCCCTATATGAAAACGTCCGATCCCCAGGACGTCAATCTCGGGAGAAACCAGATCGTAGAAACACGGGTCGAGAGTCCTCGTGGTGCTATTCCTTCGAGCAAATTACAGAATAGCCCGCGCAGTCTCCTAATAAAAGAAGTATCCTAACGGGATCGCGCGAAAACCGGCGATGATCTTATCTCCCAACGAATATCGCCGAAACCTTATCGCGCTACGGTTCGGGTGTACCTATCCCGGGTGTGCGATAGTCCCTCCCATCAACAGCCTCGGGGAATGGGAGTGATAAAGAAGCCCGGAGAGTGAAGAGGATACGGTGTCTCTATCGCCTCGTGGATGAGTAACATGAGAAACGTACGCGTCACTTGACTCGCCCTTGTCGCGTTCGATAAAGCGAAACGCGATGAGCATTCGAGGAGTACGACTCGAAAGAATTTTGCTTCGTTTCATCCTTCACGTATATCGCGTGGAAGTACGATTCGTATATCGATACAAATCCTCTTGACGATATCACGTTACACACGGTGTATGTACATATCGTTTTACCGAAGCTCTGCGTTAATGCGCGGTGGAGCAAGAAACGCGTTCCTCGTTTGCACCACGCAGCTGAAATAACGTAGCGTTGACCGAAGCTCCAATTAATCTGGCTCGAACGAATAATGCGGAGGACGCTTTCTGAACGCTACGGGGACGGAGTTAGCGCGGGCGGGGGTGCTTCGTTTTATCGCCAGGATGGTAAAAAAGGCTTTTTCTATATTTACCGAGAGGGAAACGCATTTCTCGTTAAGAGTGTACCTACCGGAGCTTTCGCGGTGTGGCAGTTTTTGTCGAAGCAGATGCTTTCTACGGTCGAGAAATTCTTTGCGGAGAGGGTATTAGTAGTACTGATACTTATTTTGTATAACAAACGAGACTCGATTGAGCCTATTGATTTTTTGATGCCGAGTACCACTCGGTTTATAGAATTTACCTGATGCTTCGAATTTTTTGAGAAATTCGAACCACTTCTGCGCGCGTAATTTTGGAAAATTGCATTTGAATGTGGAAGGAACCACATTGACTAATTAATGGAACTCTCTAGCGCGTCAGAGATCGGATCGAATTATATTTATAGAATCCTTAATGCTGAATATGATCTTACGTACGAAATTGGTCCCGTTACAAAAAATATAGCTTTTGTTACATTCAACTAAGTTTCTCTCGAGAACCTGACGTGGTAAAGAAATTCCTCAAATTAGTCTTCGTCGAGTATTAAAGAATCTATCAAAATCTTTCGATCCAGTTTACGATGCTAAAAAAGAATAGTAACCCTATTGAAAAGATGCCACAGATTCCCATAGATAATTTCTATGGAAATTTGATGTGCTTTTGACACAGCAATTTCAGATATCCATTAGAAAAGTTTGAGGACGAATAGCAATGCATTGGATTCTATGTGTATCTGAGATGATGAATAGGGATTTACCGAATTTTATATGTATCCATAAAAAAAATATATTCCCATAGATAATAAAGCTGTACACGCCATTCTATTATATTTGTAATTACTCGTATAATACTAACAGAACCTTACAAGATGTAAGGTACCTTATTTGTTTCTACAGGTATACAGTATGTCCCGTGGATAACGCAAGTATTTGAATTTCCCTGACATTTGACTTTGGTAGTACTTGGAATGGTGCTGTAGTTAGAATTGGCTTCAGAAGAGTGCGCTGCGTTCTTACGAGCCGTGTTTCGAGAGCGAAAAGTGTGAAACGTCTGATTTCCTGGGAGCTGTCAATTCGGGAGATCGAAGCGTCTAACCTCGAAATTAACTGAATTTGTAAAAAAAATAATGGTAAATAATGTGTAGAAGTGATGAGAAATAATCATACAGGTTTCGCGGAAACACGGCTCGTAAGAACGCAGCGCACTCTTCTGAAGCCAACTCTAACTACAGCACCGTTCCAAGCACTACCAAAGTCAAATGTGGGGGAAATTCAAATACTTGCGTTATCCACGGGACATACTGTACATAGAATCCAATATAAGAGTATACCCATTTATCTCTTTCTCATTTTTATGAGAGGATACCTGGAATTGCTATGTCGAAAACACATCAAATTCCGATGGGAATTCTCTGAGGATTTTACAAGTTTTCTATGAGAATCTATGATACTTTTTCAATAGGGAAGGTTAAGTGTCCCAATTACCAACCATATCCCAGTTACGGAACAAACTCTCAAATATCTCTTTATTTACTTATTGTACACTATTCAAGTGAATATCTTTATTATCCCTTACTATTTAAATAAATATTTCTACTAATTGTGTGAAGGCCCATCAGTTTCGCAATTTTATTAATAGCGCTCAATATGTAAGTGGTCGGTAATTAGGCTTAACCCTTTCGCTCACTTTTTTTAATTCACAATAAAATTCTGAAATTAAATTCTCTGTGGCTAGATATTTTTTTATAATTTTTAAACAAGAGGAAATTTTTAGTCTGTCTGTTTTTGAGTTTTATGATGCATTCAATAAATTGAAAACACTGATTTTTATGGCTAATTTCCCAAAAACCAGGAAATTTGATTGTTCAATCACTAAATTTAATCAAATTTATTGCTTTCTAAATAAAATATACTAATCACCACTCAAAAATATTACAGTATTTTAGAATTATATGGTAATCGCACGACATACGTCTGACCTCAAACGGTAATAAAGTAAACTGAAATTTTTAAATCACAGTTATGCTTCCAAACCGACAACATAAATGGCGACACGGAGTTTTTACTTGATAGCAAAGAAGTGAAATAACGATGAGACAGTTGTTAATTAAGCAAATAGTTTTCCAGATGGCGTTTAAAAATGTTTAAAACTGGGGTGTATTCATTTGAATACCTGGTGAGCGAAAGGGTTAACTGGTCGGTAGTTGAGACACTTACCTTACATAACGTGCGTTGATATCGAAGACACGAGAGAAAAATGAACGTCAGTCAATTTATGTTAGTTATATTCGTAACAGACACTTTATTTCTCACTTATACTCTCCATCTCCCGATACCAAAAAAATTGAATATTTAACACAACAGTTTCACCGCGTTATATGATATCATCACAATATCAGCATACGATTATTTACCATGGTATAGAAGTGGGATCAACGGTATGTACAATCAGTTCGAACCTCCTATAAAATGTGCAGCCACTCTGGGTCTCTTTTACGTACATTAAAAACTTCCGCTTTACTTTCTGCAGACATCATGCGGGGAACTCCCGCTTTATATATACCTATATATATATATATATTCTCAATATACTTCTTCTCCAACGTGGGACGATACGCCGGACCAACGTTGTATTCGTTCTATATATTATACAATTAGAAGTTCAACGCTTATTACGCAGCGATTCGAATCGGAAATCCAAAATGATTCGTCGATTCGCACCACCCGAACACTTTTACGCGCGCATTACGCGTGGGAAAAATAACTTTTCGCGCGCGACGAAGGCTGAAAGTTTCGAGAGCGCGGTTAATAAAATATGCCGTTGGGTAAAATGCGCAGCGGCGAATTTATTTAACGCTTTTCAAAAGCTTCATTTCTCGTGCCTGCAAAAAGTTATATTTACAACTTCGTTCGTCGACAACTGAGCAGCGGCAGAGGCGCAACGGATGGCGAACTTTTGCCGCTATTCGCGTAGAGCGGCATATGCGAGACGACTATACGACCTCACGTCCGTCTGTTAATACTCATCCGTGTATTTTGCAACAAAATAACGAAACGGTTTGCCCACTTTCCGTTCGGACACGGCTTAAAATAGACGTCATTCCGAGAACGTATTGAGGGATTAATAAATAAAACTGTCGGACATCGTGATCGACGGTTTTACCCATAATCCAGGAAATTGTGATGAATACTTAACACGCGGATTCTGTGATCGCAATTCGGAATGTTCAATTGCGCACGGGAAATACATAATCGACAGCCGGAGCAGCGTTTTACGCGAGTAACGGAAATCGTTCGGCGTCGTCCACGGGAAAAACTATATTAAAAATCGCATTTACAAATCTAAAGTCGTCGATTTCTTATCTGGCTAAAGTAACAGCGGACGACGCGCAAACCCAAGAAGCTGAAACGCCTGTCCACCCACGTCACGTTAATCTTTTCCGCACGTAGTCGTGCCCCTCCGTAAGGTCAGATTCGGACAAGTCGGATTTGCGTGAGCTCTGGTTAACGCGCTGTGATATAAACAACATTGCAGTCACCGCGACTCGATGGACCACTCGCCGCGTACGATTCTCGCTGCTCGATGCTTTGATCGTTCTATCCGAAGTTTAAATACGTACGGAGAGGAGAACAACGCGCTAACGCGAGGGCGGAAGGGCACTTCGACTCCCCGAGCCGATGTTACCCAGCGCTGATCCGAAGTAACGACAAATAAAACTGGCGCTTTATAACGCGATGTTAGGTAATATTACATATTATATACAATATCGCGGTAAAGAAACATATTATGTACACCATCATGTAATCCCTGTGCATTATATACATACATTACTTTCAACGCCGCGATTTTACCAATAAAGTCTCATATACCGGCACGTTTTGGGCGCACCATTGCTAAATTACATCGCAGTTTCGTTAAACTCGCGTGGTGCGAATAATATAATCAATAAAACTCATTAAAGTACGCTCTAGCGATCTCTCACGCGTCTCGCTCATGCGTCATCTTATCTCGCAGTACTTGGCTGTAGCAATTTATGCAAGGCTGCGTGCTCCAATCGCAGGAGAGATAGCTGCTTATCTTCCGCGCTTACCCTTACACCCTTCCGTGTAAGCTTCACGAGGGGTTCGGGTCGAAATGCGGATGACGAGCGCACTTCCCGCAATTGGAGCTCGACCCTAAAGCGTTCCGCGAATTTGGAATCGTTGCTGGACGAAAAAAGAGTGAAGGATCGCACAAAAATCCGAAATTTTTCGACATCTTAATATCTAAATAAGTCGACATTATAACGTATTTGACAGAATTGTATCAATTCATGAATTTACTGTGATCGGACCAAAATTTAATAACATCTGTGGAAAAGAATTAATTCAATTGAACGCTAATATTGGAAGAGAAACTCTGATCGACATTTCAGCCATATAGGAGAACAATGAAAATGAAATCTAAATAACGATACCTTAAAATCCACTTTCGTGTGCCTTCTTATCAAATAAACCTGCGATTTTCACATTTCTCGTGAAGAACTTAATTTCCATTGGGTGTACTCGGACATCCGATAGGCAGTTTATAATGCATATTTTAAACTGGTGTGTATTCAGAGTCCGATCGACGGTAGCACTCCTGCGGACTGGCAAATTCGTAAAACCGCAAAAGCTTTCCATCTTTACTCTTTCGACTGCGAAAGTCACGCTTTGTAGTTATAGTTACGCGACTAAAAGAGCATGAAAGAGAAAAGGCGAAGAAAATTAGCGCTATACCGCTATCAATAAATTTCCTTAAAATATCCTTTGTAAATAATTATGCTAACAGTGGTACAGCTCTAATTTAAAAAAGTGTACATCAGTTTCGCAGGCGCCGTTTCGAGATTATGTACAGTTCAAGTTCTGTTGCAGGATTCACAGATAATAAAAAATGCTACACGTTGCTAAGAAAAAGCTCTCTTTCGGAAAGTAGAGAAAGGGAGGTGTAATTTTCGCAACCGATTAACGGAAAATAAATATTACGTTGAAATTAGAACGCACCAACGACATATTCGCGTAACGCACCCCCAAAACTCTCTCTAGTACGTTCTATTTTATTTACAACAGCATTAGAACACTGTGGCGGTACTAATTTTCCGTGCATGAACCTGGCGTAAAAATGCAGGATGTAATAACTTCGTCGACGTACGTGAAGAGGATACTATTGAAATAAGCTATTCCCATCTATCTACTTCGACAAGCACCCCGTTGGTGTCAGGATATACAACGTATTCTGTTCTAGGAGGATTGAAGACGATAACGAACGCTGTCGCTATAAGATGGTTGATCGCTTTATCTAAAGTACCTTTCTATGCGCCCAATGTGTGTGTGTGTGTGTGTGTGTGTGTGTGTGTGTGTGTGTGTGTGTGTGTGTGTGTGTGTGTGTGTGTGTGTGTGTGTGTGTGTGTGTGTGTGTGTGTGTGTGTGTGTGTGATGGGATTGTTGCGTGAAATTCAAATATTTCGTTATCGTTAATAATTTACTACTTTTCTGTTGAAAAACTATTAATTTTTAGGGATTCCTTGTATTCAAAAACTACTTTTTTGTGAGATAAATTTTAATCTCTCTACCTTCCATCTGTACGGCTATAATTAACAGCTTTCTTCGATATCGCAGCAGAAGGACGTTTGAGTATTTTGAAATATCCTTTTTTGCTAATATATAGGAAAGAAGGAATACACGACGGCGTGTATTTCAACCACGATATCTACTTGTCGATGAGCTTCTCGCTTAGCTTGATATATAACTTTTTTGTAGGTCTAAATGCGATCTTCAAAAAAAAGTTATACGAATTTCAAACTAAAATGCGTAAGAAAGAAGACAATTACTATTGAAATATATGCCATTATGTACTAAGATATTATCATTCTTTCCGGTAAATTTCATTATTGTTTCCACTTTTCCACGACTCAAGATGCGTCTGATAAAATGAGTACCAAGCAAACGTAAAAGTTACCTCAGTTCCACGCAACAACCCCATTCATACGTATAAAAATTGCAAAGCTCACACTGCACGTGAGTCTCTTGAGTTCGTTGAAAAAATATCAAGTATCATTTCTTTTAATTCCCGGCGGTTACTCCAAAGTCGAATATCTCTTTCTTCGTAATGTCATTTTTATTACCTACAGTCTCGAAGTACGTTTATTATAATTCATCGTCGATATGTCTGCCTTTACTATGTTTATCCCTGGCATTGGCACCTTCGCGTTTAACCGAATATTCCTCCCCCGACTGATAGTCAAAGTCGCGCACTTCCGCGGAACCGTACCGCGCGCGAGAAACGTCCGATTTACGTTGAAATTCTGAAAACGATTCGGTCGCTTTACCTTCGTCGTCCGTCGACCACGCGGGTTTCCTGAACTCCTCCAAAGGCTCCTCAGTCTTCAAAGCCTCGCCCTCGCCGATGCCTTCTTTGGTATCCGGTTTCGTTTCCTTAGACTCTTTCGTCGCGACGCTTCGAGAGTCGCTGATTTCCTGTTGGATTTCTCGTAACAGTTTCCGCTTCTCGTCCTTGGAAACGACTTCCGCGTTCGCGGATCTCGATTCATCCGCGTCGCCCGCCAGAAATTTAACGTTTGCATCCTCTCCCGCCGCGACGTCTTTGGGAATTGTCTTCTCGCTGCTCTGCTCGGGTATCTTCGTCGTCTCGCCGAATTCGGAATCCTCCAGTCCCGCGATCAGAAAGTCCGAATGATCTTCGGAACTCTCACTTTCACCGCGTTCATCCGCGTCGTTGGTCTTATTCGAAGACGTGAAATCTGTGATCGATTTTTCGGCATCGTGAATTTTATCGGTCCGCGACGAAAGACGATCCGATTCCTCGTTCTCTCGAACTTCCTTCCGCGTCGACTCCTCATCGACGATCCTCTCTTCGGCTTCCCGCGTCTTCTCGCTTTCCTCCATTTCGGGATGCGCGAATCCTTCGTGTCCCTTCGATTCATCGTCCGCGAGTTCCGCGTTGGCAGGTTCACCGTCGATCGGCTGTCTCGTAATTTCCGTGGGACTTTCCAACTCCTTCCTTAGCTGATTGGTGTACTGGACAACACTTTGAATGTGTTCCGAAAGTTCCGCAAAGTGCTCGGCACTCTCGTTCTGTCCATCGAAGAGCTCGCGGAACGAATCCTTCAGCAGCGCGTAATTGTCCAGTAATTGCATCTTACCGGATTCCAAGAGCTCCGACAGCTGCTCCACTTCCGGATTCATCGACTTGAGGGTCTTGAATTTCGCGGCGACGGATCGCAGAAGCAGCATGTCGTCCGTCTTCGACTGAAAGTGCTGCTTAAGCGCTTCCATTTGTCGGCTATCGATCAGCTCCTCCAAGCTCACCGCCGCGAAATCCGGCGCGACCTGGCTCAATTCCCTCATGAACCAGAAGAGCAGCCGCGACAGACTGCCGTTGCTGTGAACTATCGCGTCATGCCTGAGACCGCGTTTCAGCTGCACCAACTTGTAGTGATACTTTATCACCGAGCTCTTGATGGTGTAACTGGAATGTTTCTTGGAGTTCGCAAATATCTCATTGACGTACGCCTGTTTGACGTTTCGCCATTTCTTTTCAAACTTGGATTGATCGCCCTCAGCTACTTGCGGCACTTTAACGGGAATATACAGATTGGCGCTTATCTTTACGTCCGTGTCCTCTTCGAATGGTCCTTCGGTAACTACTGCTCGAAAATGCGCAAACTCGTAGCGTACGATTTCGCCCCGCTTTTTATCGGGAACTTGGTCGATCTTCGCCGTGCCGGTATCTGCCGTTGTACCAGTGCTCGCAGAATTCTGTTTCAATAAAGATCACACCAATTGCCCGTATTATTACACAAGAAATTATAGAAAGTCCGATCTCTAATAAAGTCACGGCTAAAGGGAGTAGGGATGATGGATTGGAAGCATTTTTGATAATTTTATTTGGGTACTTCTGTTCCGCGCGTGACGAAATTATTCATTCTCGAAATAAAATATGATTGCATGCGACCTATTGATTTGGAACTATTTCGTATGATATTACAGGATTTAACACGATTTCAGAAGCAATTTTAAATGATTTCAAATCATTTTTAAACGATTTCGTGACCTCCCTAACAGAAATTTTTTTCTATCAAATCTCTGCCAAATTTCTGGGAAAAACTCAGCCGAAAGTCTGCCGTTTCTCTGCAAATGTTCCAATTTTAAGAGCTGGCAAAGATTTCGGCAGAGATGGCAAAGTCGGCAGATATTTTGTTAGAGTTCGCAAAAATTTCATCAGTCTACACAGTTGGTAGAGATTTTGAAATATTTCTGCCAACTTTGCCGACTTTGACGAAAATTTTGCCTAATCTGCTAAATTCTCTGTCAACTCTACCAAAATATCTGCCAATTCTGCCGAAATCTCTGCCAGCTCTTAAAATTGGATCAT
Organism: Xiphydria camelus; assembly: GCA_963678675.1. Taxonomy (NCBI): domain Eukaryota; kingdom Metazoa; phylum Arthropoda; class Insecta; order Hymenoptera; family Xiphydriidae; genus Xiphydria; species Xiphydria camelus. The sequence goes on along the minus strand of OY783193.1, from coordinate 13,553,711 downwards.
TCACAGAGAAATTGCAGACTTTCGGCAGAGTTTTTCGCAGAGGTTTGACAGAGATTTGACAGAGACAAATTTCCATTAGGGATTAGCAGCCGCACAGATTTCGATGATCTTAAACTTGATTTCACTGGCTTTAAACAGTTTCAAAAAACCTCTCTTATGATTTATTTGTTATTTAAAGCGGGATTTCTCGAGGGAAGAGTCTCTCGACCAAAACGTTTCCTATCCCTTCGTTACGTTCTACGGGGGAAAGATTTTGGCTTCTTGGAACTATGTTACCTGATGTTAGATAAGAAGCAAAAATAAAGAATGAAAGTGTAAAAAATTGGAAAGGAAAGCTCGAACTTTAGGGGACTGAATTGTAGCAACAATTCACTCGGGGGTCTCATTTGGCATGCAGCGTGATGCATAACTGAGGGAGCTCCTTTCAAAACGAAATTACATAATTATTCTAACAGGCAACTTCAATGAAAAAGACTTCATTAGAGACTGGACTATAATAAACGTATAGCTTCGAAGTTGAATAAAGTGCGATACATTTGGCCGGCAGGGCGGTGTAACGGTGAAGACTATGTAATGTGGCAGCTTTATCTACGTGCACCACAGTATAACGACTGTGTAACTATTGGCATATAGGACAGGGAAGGACCGGACAACGATAAGTTGAAACGTGGTAAACATGGAAAGCAGCTTTTGGTTCGTTGTATCCACGTGGTTGGCCTCGTTACGTTAGCGCATAGTTTAATGCGAAATCGTGTACCCGCTGACTTAGGACCAAACTTAAATGTAGATATAAAATGGAAATTTACGCATTTCATGTATATATTGAAAATACTTTTTTTTACAAAATACACACGAAATGGTCATCTTTCATTTCCCGTAATAGATGTTTCATCGCGATATTTACAAGTATTTCACCGACCGAATGTGCCGCACTTTCTCACGCTCGAGAAAGTTAGTAGAGAGAATTGCACGAATTTACCAAACACCGAATTAAAGGAAACATAAGGATTTGGAGTCCATTCATGATAAAAAATCAAATGTTCAACATTCACATAAATATTTTTAATCTTGTATAAGATTGCATAAAAGAAAATCAGTAAGTATATGTATAAAGCCAAGTTTCTGTATGTATGTACGTTCGCTTATAATTCAAGAACTGCTAGACCGATTTGGATGCAGTTTTTGTATTCGGCGTCACTTTGTTAGGATTTTAAGCGGTAAACCATCGTGCTATTTCTTCAGGGGATCATTTAATAACTGTCAATTCTTTGAAGTAATATAACACGGAATCTCATAGTGATAAAACCATACGTAGGAATATACAACAGTAGACTCTAACCTGTGTGAACTATTGATAAATAGTTTACAGGATTGTGTTCACTTTGGCAAATCCTATTTTGGTATAGCCTGAAGTCTACTGCAATATAACGCGTCCTGTATATTATTTATTCACAATGATCTTGTATATGTAAAAAGTGCAAAACATTTTATGCGTTCTTCGCTAAATTCTTTAAAGTAATTGTGGGAAGGTTTCAAAATTAAAGAAAAATTTACCCGAGACGATACCGAGTCATGAAAACAAATATACATAAAATAAATGCTAAATATAATATTTAAAACATATTTTAAACAACATTATAAGGTATAAGAGATAAAGTCGAATACCACAGCCTATATAATCTTTACAGTAGCTCCATACTTTGAGTTTTGAGTAACTGATTAATAAAGAAAATGAGTAAAAGAAAAGCAGGAAGAGTATAAAGAATCAACAAAAAGAGCTTGGTATCCGTTTTTAACCAAGCTAAATATAATCTCATATTCAGTTGCGATGCTACCTCAACCTATTGTAATAACAAAAAGAAATTGGTGCTTCCTTCTTGACGTATCAAAAGAGCTCTGCACCCGCGTCATTGTCAATCATCACAATAATAAGGACTTATGTAGAGCTACCTTGAAGGATAATACTGTGATGTGAGAATCATGCGTGATGTTTCTACATTCCTTAAATTATACGTAGGCGCGCTATGATGTCAAATGCGCATGAAAGAAAAAACATTGGTAAAATCTTCGAAACAGCAATACAATGCATAACAAAAACAATCAAAAATTGTTCTCGATCAGCAGACTCTCTTATTTCAATCGCGATAAAAGCCAAATATAAAAGTACTCGAGCAAAATCACTGCCAGAAGCCAAGGAATACAGACCTGAGGTGTCATTTGCCGCGAAAGAAATTCCTGTAGAGAACCCTTGAGCCGCTCGAACATAGACAAATCAGTCGGGGCTTTCAACTGAGCTTCGTCCTTGGTGAAGAAATCTCCTGCGTTTTAAACATTACGAAAGATATTATATACGTATACACGTATAAAAGTATTTCTCAAAGTATTTCTTTCCTAAATAAAAGCGACAGCCGTTCAAGATCTATCACAGAACGAAAACCTTTCGACGACATTTGCAAAAATCGAAAACACATTAAAATTGAGTTTCTTCCCTTGCCCTCAATCAACAACAAAAAAACTCGTTACATAATAAGCAAACCAATTGTTCAAGATGAATCATAAAGCATGAAATTATAGGGAATCAAAAAAAGGAAGAATCGTTTTAAAAGAGACTTCACGCTGCAAAATAAATAATTTTACAGCACGCAGGTCTGGAAACTCAGAGTACCTCGACTTATTTCTTTAGAGCACAACTTTCACTTTTTTTTACCAATTGTCACAGTAAGATCGCCGTGGCTTGCCAGAAGCGCTCGCATTAACTCGCTCCCTTCCACGCTAAATAGGAAGACAACGGGGATCTTCACGTCGTCGCTCTCCTTTCCATCACCAGACATCGCGAATAGCGGCGAAGTCGCTGCGCTGGAGCCGACCACGTCGTCGAATACTATTCCGGCGATAGCACCTGCCTGTTGAATTCTTCGCGCCTGTACGAATGATAAAAAAAATTATTCCTTCAAAAACATATTAAGCCATAATACGCGCGGTACATTATATGGTAGAAAAAACAAAACGCTTTTAAGTTTTAAAAACACTCCAATCGCCAATTTGAATCGGGATACAAACCTTTTCTATGAACATGCAGTCGCCGCGACCGATGAGTGCTACTTTTCCCGACAGAGCATCCGCGTTGGTGAGATCGGTACAAGCCGCTATAGGAGTCGCTATTGCGATATTGCCGGAAATTTTATTGGGGCTTTTCAGTTCGGGACCAAAATGTGCGGGGCCGGCTAATAACGCAATTTCTTGCGGCGGTTGCGTATCCGGCTTTGTGAACGTAACGACCCGCGGACTCGTTTCCATTTGCTGAGTCTGCATCTTACTAAGCTCGACCATTTCTTGCATGAATAGTAGACCCTCTTCCGCATCTTGCGGTGTTTTCGCCTATACGAAAAATATCGTATCGTTTTAATCGTTGAATCAATGCTTGCGAACACAACGAAAGATGTACAATTTAAAATAAGGGTACGTTACGAACATTGCCGAATGTATGTAGGAGTTGAACACGCCCGTCTGCCAGAGTTAAAATCGTAATGCCCATGTCGCTTAACATCGTCAAATGATCCAAACTGCCTGCCTAAAGCAAGAAGGTACAGATTCTGATAAATATGTACGACATTCGACTACCGTAAGATGGGGCTGCTTTACTCCAAAATGAAAAGAAGTTATACAGGGTGTTCGGAAAAAACACCGACACAGAAATAGGGGTGATAGGTTACGTCATTACAAGTATTTTGATATAAGGGACCTATACCCGCAAGCGCCCCCTTCTGGAGATATCAACTTTTCAAGTTTATAACGACCGAGGTTGATCAAAGTAGAATAATATTGAGTTTTTTGTCTACCTGTACAATTGAAAAACAAATGAAAACTCCTTGTATCCGCATCATCTTCGAAAAGTACAAGGACTTGAGCCAAGCGGTTATCCTTTCCGCAAGCAGTTTGCGCAGTGGCACATCTATCCAGAATCGTTTCCGATGTTGCATGGACATGGGTGGCCGTCATTTTGAGCATTTGCTGTAGTACATTGTTTTTGTATCTCGTAAAATTAAATATTCGTTACCATCTTGATACGTTTCTTATTATTCTACTTTGATCAACCTCGGTCGTTATAAACTTGAAAAGTTGATATCTCCAGAAGGGGGCGTGTTTGCGGGTATAGGTCCCTTATATCAAAATACTTGTAATGACGTAACCTATCACCCCTATTTCTGTGTCGGTGTTTTTTCCGAACACCCTTAGAAGCAACCGGTGAGCATGCAATACGCATTCTCTACATTTCTTTTTGCTATCAGATTCTCGTCGACTTTCCTGAATTCCTTGAACACTTACTGTATTTAGTATGATTCGAAAAAGGCGGAAGTAATATAATAGAAAAACTTCGATTTAGAGCCTTTTTATCAGTAATTTCCAACATGTATAACAAAATATTGCGAAGAATCAACGGTCTTACTTGAAACTGTGCAGCACTCAGTCTTCTTCTGAGAGTCCTCCTTGGACAAACGTCTTCCACCATGTTTCTCAATGGTTGTCTAACGGAAGCTGGGAATAAATGCAAACTATTCGGGCAGGCTCTATCAAACTCATCTACCAGTACTACATCCTTTTCCAAATCCTGCAATGAGATGAAATGTAAGCCAGTCCGCGATGCTAAAGAGATTGAAAAACGCGAAGGCGAAGAACTGTTCGGGAACTTACAGAAGTGACATTAGTCCTCATTGCGGCTAGGGTCAAAGGTAACAGATGGCCTTCAGTGGTGAAGATAAATTCGTCTAAATTCAAGACTAGTTCGATTGGTTCGGCAAACAGTAAAAACAGGTACTTCAGGGTTTCGGAGAGTACAAAACTGTCCATTGTATCATCGTGTTTGTTCGTCCTAACGTCTGACACTGCCGCGTACCCACAAGGTACCCTAGCATAGGTTTGAAGACTTCTAAGTACTTTGCGACCAACTCCCAAATAGTAATGATCTCCTGTGGCCCTGTATAAAAAATATGTTGATTCTAAAAATTCTGGCCGCAATGGATGATGGCCCCAGTGTACCTGAATCAAGAAGTTACGATCAGTCGTTGCATCCGGTGATATTAAAGCGATCCGACTACGTAGTAACAAACTATAATAGAAGAGCTTACTTGAAAATCAGTTGTAAACGCCTCGGGAATGAAGTTATGCCTCTGCATAACTTGATAGAGCATCTCGTGAGTTTCTACGGCCGGCTTTATGTCGCCCTTCAAAACCTATAAAGAGATCATAAAATAGACAAAGGCGTGTATCCCTAAATACAGGAAACGTGTTATTCTGAAGCATGGTGTCCAGCGAAGTATGAAAAAAATTCCCTGACTTCTCCAGGATTTCCAGTCTAAGGGCGCCCGCAGACACGGCCACTCGTCGTCGCCACCGGTGGCCGCGACGAGTGGTTCATGCCGACCACTGCACGACCACTTGTGGTCGCCACGAGCGGCTCACGCCAACCACTGCAGTCGCTGCAAGACTGCACCGAAGTTAGCTCAAACAAAGCATCTGGTGGCGACCGCTTGCAGCGACTGCAGTGGTCGATGTGAGCCGCTCGTGGCGACCACAAGTGGTCGTGCAGTGGTCGGCATTAACCACTCGTCGTGGCCACCGGTGGCGACGACGAGTGGCCGTGTCTGCGGGCGCCCTAAAATAATAAATTTGCCCTAATTATTACGGATATGCATCCGGTGTGGAATATTATGCATCAGTCATTCTGTGCAATAAACTTTAAATTAAAGAATATCCATATATAACAGATATGCCAATTGAGAAATAAATGTGAAAATAATTTATTATAATTTTGCGCGAAATCACATTTTTATTATTTAATAACTTTTCTTAATATAAGAAAGAATTTCTAAATGTACGTTTAGTCATAGCAAACTTTATATGCTAACATTATTTCCATCGGTAATCAATATTCTTACTATTGGTAGAAAAAAAGAACTGATTCATAGGAAATCCTCACTTAAAAAATTTATGAAGTTTGAATATTTTATAAAATTCCGGGAAATTCTTTAATTTCTCTGACTTACATAATTCCCTGACAATTCCTGGTTTTCCAGAATTCCCTGACCGCTGGACACCATGTGCAGTATATGCCAGTTTATACATCTTTCTAAAAAAACAAAATGATAGGTTCATACCTGTAAACCGGGCCAAAATGCCAACAAAGCATCCATGAAATTTTTCGAATTAGTGTTCGGTCTGTGCATATGGACGTCCAACAACATTGGCCCCTGGCTGACGTATTTCATTATGGCTTGATAATGCTTATTGAAGCGACCCAAGTATTTTTCATCACCTGTACAAGTAATAGATCATTGTAAGAATGCGTATGTCAAAAAATATTCACAGTAAATATTAACTACATAAAAATAACAGTTGTATTTTTATCTTAACAGGCCATATAACTTTTATGTGGAGAAAAATCAAAGAAACGTCATTCGACAGAAATCTATTCAAGAAAGTGAAATCTTCGCTTCAATTAGATTCTTCCTTTAGAGTGTCTCTAAATTTATAGCTTCCACTACACTTCCCGCGCAGGCTTCGCATGAAATACTTACCAAGCAAAATATATGCCTTGAGACAATATTCGTAATACGAGTCTATACCAGCTCCCACACCCGAGTCTCGACGTACCCAATCCCCCGAGTGCACGTTCAGTACAGAACCCATCAAATCAGTTCCCCGGTGTCGCATTCGCCATAACACGTCCATGGCTTTTTGCGCTTTTTCCTAAGACCAAAATTGAATTATTCTTTGTAAAAATCTAACGTTTATTCAGAGTTACTTACTTCGAAAATCGGTTCTCCGGTTAATCTGGACAAGGTTGCCATTTCTAGGATCATACTGCCAGCACACGCGGTACAAGTTTCTTTGGATACTTCAACGGGAATGCCTTTCATACCGTATTTCAAATTTATCTACAAATATTTAACATTGGTGAGACGTTGAATAAAACGCATCTGATAGTAGTAATTGTGGATCCGGTTTTAATATTCCAAATTTACGATGTACGCATGTAATTGATTACCTACCCTGCCGTATGGGATTCCGGTGGTAGTATTAAATGCGGGTAGAAATCTATAGCCCAAATCTTTAGCTAAATCCAAAAGTTCGCTTTTGTACCACGGCATTATGTCGGCTCGTTGCTGCAAGTATTCAGCCAATATGTGACCGCTCAAAAGCCCCCTGTAGCCAGAAATTTCCTGAATTATCTAAACCGCGATAACGATTAAAGTTAAACCATTCTAACAAGAATAATATCAAATAAGAGAAATCGAATGAAATGGGGTGGTGATTCAATTATTTGTTATTCTTTCTAAAAAATGTTTTCATGCTGAACATTTCCTAACACCTTCACGGTACATCCGTAAAAGGAGAAAACCAATAGCGTAGCTTGAACGCTTTTTAAAGAAAAGTTACAAACAAAATAATGCGAAAGACGGTGCAGACTGATACCTTTAAACTATGTAGTATTCAGATGCTAACTTCGTGTTCTGTCCAAAAAAAAAAAGAATTCAATCCGTAGAATCCAGATTCAACTGCTGAATATTGAATTTTGCAAAATCGACTTGAATGATTTCGAATACAAATCAATTCGGAAGAATAAAACATTTAGCGACTGAGTTCAATTTCTACGCATTGAATTTATTCTTTGACAGGATACAGCTGCATACCATATTAAAATGAAGTCGAAATTATGAAAAACTTTCCATCGTCTAAATCCCGATATAGCTCAAATTATAATTAAATAACGCGGCAACGAAGCTGATAGATCAACAGACGTAAGCATTATAATTATAAGTTATATTAAGGCGTAGCAAAGGGCACCTAAATGAACTAATCGAACATTCTCCTTAATCTAATTTGCAATGAGCAATTAAAAGCCATCTGTACTCTTTTAAATGGTCTTAGCTATGCCCCCGCCCCAAAAATCGACAGTGATGGTGTTGCATGCAATTACCACGTGACTTATGCAGTTTAAACGCGTGATCGGTAAATATTTTCAAGAAAACGTGGCGCTTTCAATTTACAAGTTTTATTTACAGTATTAGTATCAATGCGACTATTGACACTTATATCAATGATTAGTTCCCCGGGTACATTTTCCGCCGAAATATTCATCAAAACGATAAGATTTTCACGCCGAATACCTGTTAACCTTCACTACCTGAATGTATGTAATTACATACGAAACGCGTGAAACGTAATACAAATTTCATATGAAAATCAAGAATGGCCGAGCGTATTTCAAATATTTGAATGGAGAGTGTACCCGGTTATTGACGTAAGGATTAACAGTGTAAAACGTGCTGAACAGTAGATGCGAATGACATGAGCGACGCGAGTGATACGAGTGACGTAAGTGATATGAGTGTCCCAATGTGGACACGTTTTTGCCGCCTACGGAATCCGAAAAGTCGTAGGTTTGCTTAGTAATTTTTTGTATCCCCCTCTTCCTTCAAACTCAGAGTCCAATATGAATTTGCAACAACCAAAACGTGAAAATAGTGTAATTATTGTGGTGGATCTAAAACACATTCACTGCCCAGACCGCCCCAGCGGCGTTGACCTGACCTGGCCTATATACCTATTATTGGGCAGTGAATGTGTTAATACTATGTTATACGGTGTGTAAGTTTACCAAGGGCCACATCAACTTATTTCCGTTACTTGTCATTTTTCGAAAAAGTCTTTCCAACAAAAGTTATTTGGTGTCGAGGGGGACGTATAATACATGTAAGTGGTTTTTGATGACATGTGTTATTTGCAAAATATGAAGGTCACCTTTTTTTCTTTCAAATGGAACTCAACATATTTGTTCTTATAAAAGTTGTAGAGCTCGTCGAGATAAACAAAAAAGATATAAGGTGAAAAGCCCATTCGTTGGACCGTTTGTGAGATATTGCCGCCCAAACTAAAAGAGTAGTTGCGCTCCGCGCGACCAAGTTTCTCGTCTTACTCTTAATTACTTTTATACTTTAAGCAGCAATATCTCGCAATCGGTCCAACGAATTGGCCTTTCACCTTATACCTTCTTTGTTAATCTCAACGAGCTCTATAACTTTTATAAAAATTAAAATGTCGAATTCCATTTAAAAAAAAAAGGTGACCTTCATATCTCATAAATAACGCGTCATCAAAAACCACTTACACATATTATATCTCCCCTTCAATACCAAATAACTTTAATTCAAAAGATTTTTTCGTAAAATGACAAATAATGGGAATAAATGGGTGTTGCCCTTGATAGATCTACTACCTGTGCACGAAAAAAAAATACCAAAACGAATTGAAAATGACAACAGCACTTCGTCCATAATCTTTATCCTCGTACAGCAAAAGACATATCATACCCGAGCATCCTGATGTTAGTTTCGAACAGGGAAACTACAACGTCTGTATCGAATTTTACATCCCTCACGACCAATCTTACAGCATTTTCGAACTCCTCCAAATCGCCCAGTACCTGCAAAAGTACCAGTGGAGTTGCCAAATCAATATAGAAAGGGAGCTCTTTCTTCATATTTCGAGATGAGATTTTTCATACTCACTACAAGGGTATCTAACGTATCCACTAATGTCAGTGAAAAACTGTAACAATTTACACGATTAATAAATACAAGTATGCACGATATAGGATACAAAAAATACATGATTCATGCAAAGAAAGAGTCTCACTTTCCAAGGGTGGAGTCGATATCACCCCTATTTGGTTCTGAGCCTCTATACCTTCCTTTACAACTCAGTGGCATTAACTCATCCGCAGGGTATGCGTTATCCTGCAATATTATAATGTAAAGGAATAAATTCATGCAATTTCCATCTGAAATATTACTGGGGAAAAACGATACATACCATATATGCATGATACGCATGATAGAACATATCTCTTGCCTCTTCCCTGCAAGTAAGAAACGATTGAGTGATTAGGGAATAGTAAAATAGAAATTAAGGTCCAATCCAATCTCTCACGCTTTTCCAAGCTATACGATATTTACTTGAGCTTTTCACGTTCCTCCTTGCTCATATATTCCAATGGATCTTCGTCAGAAGCTCCCATCGACACTCGTATGCTACATCCAAAAAGCAGCAATCCATAGATAAGCGTGTCCCATGCCATTTTCTCTCCAAAAGTATACATATCTTCGTCAAGATTGTATATTCGCAATAATGCACATTGTTAGTTCGCAAAGTTTTAGCAATCGGTTACATCGATTTTATCTCACAGTCGATTTCAAAACGTCCCCGCACAATTGATAAATAAACAGCATCGGATCACACGATTCGAATACACATATATCGATCGATCGGTGCAATCCCTCGAAAGACTTTAAATTTCATTAACGTTTTTAATCGCAGCTCGAGCACCTCTTTCAAAATTAATGATAAATACGTAGATTCAAATATCGTCGCACGTATACTTAAATGCTTCCTTTGCGTGTAGAAATATTATCCAGTAAGAGCTTGGCACGTAGCAGCACGGATCAGTGGTAGTAGTAAAAATAAATTATCGCGTGTTTTGCAAAAGCGAGGAAAAAAGGTTTACTACGTCCGCAAAACTAGGTTACAAAATTTTCTGAAAGCGAGTGGAAAAATAACGAACGGTCAGTTTTCGAATTCAACCGTTTAGGATAGTGACTTTTGAGCTAAACTGAGGAAATTTGCAAACCAGATGGCAAGGAGTTTCGACTACACACTTCGGCAGAAAAAGATACAGACTGCGAGTTGTACAGCTGACTACATATTTTCATCAAGGCCAAGTGATGTGGCTCCTGTCAGCCAGCTCGAATCAGTATCTCTCGCACGGATTGACGAAATATTTCATCGCGAATCACCCTGCCTCACGGTACCCAAAATTGTCGGCATTTAAAAAGAGAAACTATTAAATTCGGTACTACATCGTTTTTCCCTCGTTTACTTTGAATTTTTAATAAGGGATACAGATTTTCCCCATTTTTGACCACCGTGAGTCATAACCTTAACCTAACTTAAACTCTGCAAGGAAACATACCTCTCGAGGAACAAGAGCAATCAACTTGCAGAGGGCAGCTGCAATCAGGTACAGTATCTAGGAAATAGATACAGGGTCAAAACGAGACAATCTAGCATAGCAATTGTGCGAGTGCGAGAGAAAACGCCGATTAACTTGGATGAGCACATGAGAGCTTCTCTGTCGCACAATCGAACCAATAAGCCCGAAGATAGAAAATGAGCGATAGAGAATCTTTTATGTGTTCAATCAGATTAACTGGCGTTCTCGCTCGCACTTGCACGTTTCCTATAATACAGGGTGTTTCACCTAACTTGACCACCTCAAATATCACGGCAGTCTTTGATGATATGAAAAAGTATTGAGAGGAAAAATTGTTCGATACAAAAGGGCAAATGGTACTGTTATTAGAAAATAGTTTTTTTTTCAAGATATCAAGGTCATCGATATTATTTTAAATGGGTCGACATATTTTCATTACCAAAGTCTTGTAGCTTATAAGAAGACCAATTCAACAACTGTTAATATGATGACCTTCACTTGACCTTGAACGAGAAGAATTACGAAATGCGTGCCATGAATTCCAATACTTGTTCGAAGACGATAAATGAATGAATTTCAATGTCATTGGGATTGTGTGAAATGTTATTGTTTCTGATAAGGACAATCGCAGCTGTTTGAAGATTAGTTTAATTTTCCCGAAAAATTGTCAACTAAAACATGAGAGCAGGGCTAAAATATTCAAGAGCTATCGGTATTATTCTAGTTCAGACCATAGGGGTGAAGGTTCCTTTGAAATTTGTGCAAAACCAGAAGTCAATTGGTCCAACAGTTTTTGAGAAAAACGTGTGCCCGACTTGAAAAATGTCGTTTTGAGAAAAACGCGTTTAAAGTTGATGACTACCTGCTGCGCCCCAACGCACCGCAGCCTTTAAGCCTCTGTAACTATGGGAGTTCTACGAATTTCAAATTAGTATTTTTAAGACACATTCTGAAACCCCCAAATTATAAGAAAATGCAAAAAAATCGAATTTTTGAAGCGTCTAGACAGTAATACCCCCTTAAAGAATTTGTTATTTTTACTCATAAAGAGCAGAAAGAGATTTGTATTTTAGAATGCAGAAAGATTATAATATACATAAGAAAACTTAGATTTCTTACCGACGCTACTAAAGAGTTCATTTTTCCTATTCATAAAAAGTTGAGAAATACCTAGGTTATCGATACCTTAGTTCTAATAGGTTGTATCCTATATCGGAAAGCGGCGACTTTTTACCGCTCTCTTTCCCTCCTTATCACGCCTATATCACGTATTATCTACATATATCGGGTCTTTGCTTTAATACACGCCAGTGGAGCAGGTTGCATATCCGACAACCAAGACTCAAACCAAATAGACGTATCAGTCTGAGAAACATCGGTCACATCTGAATAGTGGTGAAAGTGACAGACGCTCCGATATAGTTTGATAATCGCTTGCATTTTTTCGAATAATCAAAATTTTTCGGACTGATAGTTCCATTTGGTTCGAGTCTTGGCTGTCGGTATTTCGACCAAATTACAGGAAACCGCAGCGAATCGGAGGCGCCAACCAATATGCAACCCGCTTCACTGGCGTGTATTTAAAGCAAAGACTCGATATAATATTAATAAATAAGTGATAATATCACTTGATGAAGAAATATTCAAATTGTTATAACGATTAATCTAAAAAATAACAAACGTTTTTATCGTCTCCTGGATAATTGTCTCTAAGGTATCGTTATACCCTTTCTCGTAAGAAAAAGGACGGACCGATTTGATAAAAAGCTCGAGCGAGATCGAGTCCTCCTTTCTCGCAGCCTGACTGCTTTCAGATAGCAAGCATACAAGAAAGAGTACTTGTACCAGTTGATCTTTTGGAGACTCTGATCTCCAATAGTCGGAAGTTGGCAATATTGGTGGATCTTGAACAAGTAGTTTACTCGTGTCAACAAATTCAATCTTGTCTAACCCGCTGGAATTCGTTATTTTATATGGTATAGTAGGTATGGTATTCTGTAATACTAATGTAGTAGCGTTAGGAGCATCTTTACTCTTGAATTTTTTTTGAACCTTCATAATATGAAATTTTACGTCCTGGTGTATAAACAGCAATACCACCTAAGCAGTAGAAAGTCCTCTTTTCGTCTAAAGTACTGGCATTGTGATCCGTATTATCAAAAACCCATTGAATAAAAGTGTCGTGAACTTTCAGTTTGGGAGAATCCATTACTACGGCCGCTTCATAGTTTTGTATATGATGATGTGAAGCATAAACTCCAATTCTCTAGATAAAAGATCAATGATTAATTTCATTCCAGTTTTTCCGTAGACGTAGGTCCCAACTGCGAAATGAAGATTTGACATGAAAGATTTCCAACGAAGAGCAGATACAATGGAATGTGCAATACTGTTGCGTTTTACGGTCATGCGATGATAATTATCATTTTGTTCACAACGGGCATTTTCACAACTTTTTGTACAACTGTAAGTGCATGAATCGGAAGATTAGAGTATTAAAGTAATGTAGGTAAAAAATGGGTCATTAAAAAAATGTTTTTCCATTATTTTTGAGATGTTAAAAAAGGCATTCGTATTAAAGCGTCGCAATTTCACCGCCATTTTAACTGACCAATCAGAGTCGGGCAACAGATTCCCCACCATTCACAAACCCCTTGCCAATGGCTTTAGTGACGTCACTAAGGATTTCGTTTGAATCGAAGTCAAACTTTAAACGTTAAAAAAAGAAATTAGTGCTCAGGAAAAAAACACGTCTTATTAATAAGCACAAAAAGTATTAACGAATGAGCAAAAAAATCGTGAACATGCCCATTAAACAAATCTCCAAGAAAGGTTGTGAGTAATTGCGGTACTTCCGTTATGACGTCGTCTAGAATTTGTCAAGCTGGTGAATCAGCTGGTCAGTTTTGCATTCGAAATTCATTATTTCTTTCCTTAGCATTTTTGCTGCAATTTTCAAAAATTTTTTGTTCTGCAAGTCACTTACGGAATTTTCGTCACAAAAGCAATCATTACATACCTTTGTAATGTTAGAACCTTTGTAATCAAAAATAGTACCTTTAGCACGGTGCTGTAAAATATACATGCCATCGCCGTACTTTGCTTTCAATTTACGACAGAATGTCCTGGTTGGTAGGCAATTTTCTCCCATAATCTTTTGTAATTGAGACAAGAGAAACTAATGACTGTTACTAGTTTCGATAAAATCACAAACCACTTGAAAAACTGGCTCGAGATCGCGGCGAAATCTTTCCATTTGTAGACAGGTTTATTAGATGGAATTACTGAGAACCGATCGTAACATTTCTTATGGTATCGTGCTTCCACATCGACCATCGACGAAATTCCTTTTAGTCCTTGAATTATATTTAATCCTTCATCATCATTTCGTCGCCCACTAATGTCAATTAATCGGTCCTTCATGTAATCATGCTTCACGATATGCATTAAGTTACGAGCAGAATGTTCAGAATTCCATTTTTTAATGCAGAAAAAACATAAATTTTTGAAATCAAATTCATTATCAACATCAGAAGGTGATGATGATTCAGTCGAAGTAGGTACTCGCTGGTGTTGACAAAGTAGAGGGTTTGACTGTCGTTGCTACCGGAGTTTGACGACTCACTGCAGGTTTCGATGATGCTCCATATCTCTTCCGACAGACATTATGAAAATCAATCGCTGTCTTACCAATCCATTTTTTCCACTTATTATCTAGCTTTAATTTACTTTTATCCATTATGGTCTGCAAGCCTCTTTGCCGCACAGTAATTACATTGTCGGTATTCATCGGCTTATCACAAATGGTGCAGACAGGAGATGATGAATCCATCTTCGCCGCTAATAAGCTGAAATAATTATAAAATCAACAATAGTACATAAGGATCAATCGGTTACACTTTGAAAGTGTTGTTAAAATTGATTCTATGTGGTCAAGAAAAATCAGCTTATAATGCGCTCAAAAATATTGAATATTCTACTTGTTTGATTGTAGAATGACTGAATACAATTATTTCTCGCATTGCAAAGAATAAAACTTGATTTTAAAAAACAGAGAAGACGTTTTTCTATTTTACAATGTTATAATATGTATCAATTTATTATGAAAAACTATGAAATAAAGATTGAAATGAATTGTTTGAATTCCAAAGTGCGAGACCAGTGTCAGGTTTTGCACACTTTGCTATACATGCTTTTTAGCCCTATGTAGGGGAGAGCGGAGCTAGTTGTAACAGGGGTAAGTATTAACAGCCGTTTTATAGGATGATGCAATTTTCCACGATGCATAAAATCGCGTTTGGGAAAGCTAAATGTCGCTGACAGCCATCGCAATCGACCAGTCAACTGCGCGTCTTCACCGGGAAGAGTTCTATGTGTGATGTGAAATTCTAACACATACGATAAGTTTGAATATTCATTTTCATAATTTTTATCTGTATGTTTTATTATCATACCTTATGCAACATGTGTCTACATAATACTAGATATGTACATAAGTCTTCCATGGTAACGAGCATGTTTTATTAATAATATATGGACCCTATCCATGTTATTGAAGTGAAACTTCTTTGCTGAGGGTTGTAAAATCGCGCGCGCCGGAACAAAATACCATCACGAAATACACACTCCAGCGCTTTTGACCGTGCGTAGACTAAGGGTGAGGACATACTATTGTCACGTCACGTGAGCTCACATGAGCTCACGTGTCGCTTGAAAAATGTAATTTAATATTTTATCATGTATTCAAATCCATCAGACATACTGCTGTCACGTCACACAAAACAAATGGGTTAAGATATCGGTGATTTTATTGTATCATGCTACGTGTTATCACGTGAGCTCACGTAGCATGACAATAGTGTGTCCTCACCCTTAGGTTTGTGTTAATAGGTATGTGTTCCGTCGCAAGGGGACTTTATTTTTTATTTTTAAAAGTCATATTGTCATTATTTTAAAATTCGTCCTTTCTATTATTATTTCTAGTATTATTCCTAGTATCTTTCTAGTATTATTTCGTCCTTTGATTCACCAAATATGAATATCAGTGTCCAGATTCTGTAAATCGTTATGATGGCGCGTAACAAGTAGTAGGTATCATTTCTTACCGCTCACTATTATCGCAACCTAAATAACGCACTAACCTAGATCAAATCTGTACGTCGGTCGTAACGGCGAAGCGGGAGGTATGTTTCGGCGAATATGGGTTGCGAATGCGTTCGCAGTCCCGCACCTTTCCCTCAAAACAATCTCGCAGTGTATCTAATTTATTGTAAACCAGGGTAAATCACGGAACTACTGTATTTCTTTGAATCCAATATATCACCAGTAATATTGTGAGTGCAGTGTTAAATCATTTGAACTAACCGATACGGTTTAAATCCATCTCTTCACGTGTTCGGTCACTAGTCGTGTCATGCAGTAGTGTCTTCGGGATTTATGGCCCCGAGATCTAATCCTGATCACACCTGTTAGAATTATAGGCCTGAAACTGAAAAATAAATGAAGCAAAAATCAATCGCTGTTTAGAATGTGCAGAGGGAGTCTGGTTTGCGTTGCTCGAGAGGGTTTCTTAGAGCGATGAAAGCCATTGTTTATATTACATGCGTGTGTGTGCGTGTGTGTGTGTGTGTGTGTGTGTGTGTGTGTGTGTGTGTGTGTGTGTGTGTGTGTGTGTGTGTGTGTGTGTGTGTGTGTGAGGCGATACAGTAGCCAGTTTTTTCTCTGTCCGGTCGAGTTCCGCCACTGTGCTACTATCTTACTACATACCACCCGGTACCCGGTTGCCAGCAGCCACCCCGATACTGGATAGGTCCACCCAGCACGTCTGAACCGGTACATATTAGTCAAAGAGGTTATGGTCCGTCAGATAGTGACAGATTCTGGTGCCCCATTTTCGCACACAAGCCTCGAAGAGGATTGAAAAGTACTTCAATTTTGAGTAGAATGAAGGGAAATTTACGAATGGTCCCTGGGGATAACATACGGAAAATTAGATTTTTCTTAACAAAAAAATAAAAGGTGACTCTTGCCCATTTTTTCACGCAAGCCTTGTTCACTAAATGATTAATTAATAAAACCTGGCTTCGGAAAACCAAAAGCTTGAGTGTTGCAGGTGGCTAAAGGGTTGAAATAAGGGCGTAATCTTGTAAGGAAAAATCGAGATTTTTTGACCGATTTTCCCACACAAGCCTTTGATTTCCGAAGCCAGGTTTTATTAATTAATCATTTAGTGAACAAGGCTTGCGCGTGAAAAAATGGGCAAGAGATACCTTTTATTTTTTTGTTAAGAAAAATCGAATTTTCCATATGTTATCCACAGGGACCATTCGTAAATTTCCCTTCATTCTACTCAAAATCGAAGTACTTTTCAACCCTCTTCGCGAGAGAAGGGTTCGAAAGAAGTCTAAGCGCGAAGTGATTGTTCGTTGTATCGTTAAAAATGTGATTGGAAATTTTGTAAGACCGATTTGACCAATTATTGCATTGTGCACTGTTGTACGGGCTATCGAGATGCCAATCGGACTTAAGGGGTTATACGCAGTCAGAAGGCCGAAAAGTACCGATTTTTCAAGAATTTTTCCTGGGAAGACATTTAAATTTATTAACTTAAAAATTTATATATATATTGTGACAACTTTTAACTTTACTTTCATATGTTTCATTTGTCAAAATATTTATTTTTAAAGCTGCTAGAACCGATCTCTGGGAGCTCCTCTAAGAAAAAGGCGTCTTGCGGTGAGCACGATATTTCTGGATTGCATCATCTAAGATGAAAAAACCAAACAAATTTCGTTAATATAAGGTATTATCTAGTATTTAATCGAAGGAATAAGCAAAATATTAATTTTTGACAAAATTGCGGCTACTCAAAACAAAAGTATCGATTTTCGACATAAATTTAGACCTTAAATTGTTCATAAAATGGAAAATATTAATCGGCCAGAAGAAACCTTCGATCAATTACTAAAAAATAGACTTAAAAAGCTTGTGTAAAAATTTTAGACTGATCGGTTCAGCCGTTTCCGAGATATCTTGCTCACCGACTTCAAAAACGCAGTTTCGAGAAAAACGCGTTTAAAGTTTCAACAGCACGTTACACATAGTAAAAGGACTAGAATCTATGGTACGAACTGCACACTTATCACATAACAAAACAATTTTAAAACCAAGTCCTCGTTCAGAAGCAGTTTCAAACTTCACAATTCCGTCACAGATTTTACACTTCACATATTTAGAAATTGCCGCAAACACTGTAATAAAGTTCAAAATTCGATATTCGACAGACGAATCACGCGGAACGAAGATTTCTTCTTGCATTTTAAATTTTTTCGCTGAGGCACTAAAACTACTTTTATCCGTCTCAACTGTCTCTTCGGATTAAAAATATTTCTTCGCTTTTTTGGTCTCGACTTTTGCACCTTGGAAGATGCTCTCTTTTCCCTACTACACTTCATTTTCACAGAGAAATCACAACAGAAAATATAAACGAGCATACGAGTTTATTGCTTGGCTTCGCTATTTAGACTGATTACTTTTCAATATAACAGTTTGGGTATCTGAAATAAGGCATAACGATATCAAAGCGCATTCCAGGTAATTATATAATTAGCTATATAGCTGCCGCTATTAGTAAAATTAGCTACCGCGCTACCGCTTGGGCCTCTGCTCCTACTTTCTGACGCTCCGAGATGTCTTTGCAAATGTACGTGTAACTTCGAGAATAATCGTCGGATTGACATGAAATTTTCCGTGTATGTACATAAATATATGTACATTACGAAAATAAAATTTAAAAAAAATCGATTTTTTGAAAATCCTGACTGCGTATAACCCCTTAAGTTATTCGATTGTACATATACATATATAGATATGCGCATTACACGTGCACCCCGCCTGGAAATTTTAAAGCCTCAGGCATGTACGTATAAGCGTCATTATATTATTCATTATTAACTGTTACATATGACAATTAAGTAATCTACAATTAATAATTGTAGATTAGTAGATATGCGCACGGCCGTCAAATATATTGTACTTTTTTTAATTGGCTGTTCGGGGAAGCGGAACATTTATCTCCAGTAATGAAAAGGGACTTATTTTAATTATTGTAGGTATAACGTGTTCCTAATATCTATATTTCTTCTGCATACTTCGAAAATTTGTCTCCTTCGACGCAGGGCGTGTGCTAGAGCAACTGACCTGAAGTGACGGGCGTCCTTAGTCTCATCGTCCGTTGAATCCGGTCTCGTTTGAAAATCCTACGAAAAACGCTCGAAAGCCGCGAGATGCGAGTGTTGTGAGTCTCTGCTCGGGTTTCTCACGATATTTTGGTATCTATTTTATCAATTTCTACCGATCACATTTCAATGGACTTTAATTATGTCTTGCCTATTTCAAATGAGACAAGGTTTGTAATAATTTCAGAATTAGATCGCGCAGCGAGAATGAGTCCGCAGTCTTTTCATCGAGTCCGAACCGACGGCGCAACCGAATCATCGTTGTTATACATACTTTCGCCCGAGCCCGCGCGGATTCTTCAGGCTACACTGAGAAAAAAAATTCTTTGGATCAAAGACATTTTATTCGGGTTGAAAGAAATATTTCTTTGTATAGCTCCGAAACTATATTTTTTTAGTCCAAAGAAATCTTTCATCGAAAAAGCAAATATTTCAATGAAAGATATATTTCTTTGGTCCGACAGAAACAGTTGTACAAATGAAGGAGCATTTATTTCTTTTGAATCCTTGTACCTTCGATTCGAACTGTGATGTTATTTGGCAAAAGAAGTGCGTTTTTGAAATAAAGAAATATGTCTTCGGCGTAACAGAATATTTCTTACTAACTGAGATATCTATATTTGCTTCGAAAAAAGTTGTATTCAAGACAATTACTCGCGTCTTTCGCGGCAAGAAATAGGTCATCTAGTCAAAGAAATATGTCTTTGGCATAACAGAATATTTCTTACTAACTGAGATATCTATATTTACCTCGAAAAAAGTTGTATTGGAGACAATTACTCGCGTCTTTCGCGACAAGAAATAGGTCATCTAGTCAAAGACATAATAATTTAAAGTGTAAAGAAATATTTCTTCTAGTTGAAAATATAATATTCCTTTGGTCCAAGTAAAATTGTCTCTGATCAGATGAACGCCGTATTTTGAAGAGAGCTAGATATTTGACTGGAAGTAAAACGCAACTGATCCATGCATACGCAGATTGTTAAAAGCGCCGCTTGCCAATGGTTTATGACTGCTCTGCGAAGAAGGCTAATATTTACAAGAGACTATTGGGCCGGTCCTGGAAGCACTGTAGTAGTCCAGGAAAGTTGTCGTTTGAAAAAAAAAAATTCCGGACAAGCTGATTTTTTCAGGGTTTGTCAGCGACTGTCTCCTAAGTGTACAATTAGCAAAATCGGAAACTTTCCCCTTGGACTTTTGAGGAATAGGGGCTATTTTATTGAACCCCAATTCTTCGTGTACTGGGCGCTACCTCAAAAAATAATCAAATTGCAAAAAAAGTTCATAAGGAAAAGTTGTTTGTACATTTATTATGAATAACTTTCATAAGGGACAATTTGCTGAAAAACAAACTTTTCAAAAACCACCCCCAAGGGTCCCTACTATCTCCTACAGTTTTCGAGAATTCTGACAGCGATTCTGACGACGACGACTTCACTTCACACGAAGCAACAAAACAAGCAGACAACAGTAAATCTGAGGCGCCAAAACCAGGCCCATCAGACAAAAGAGGACGATACGAATACCTAATTTAGATTTTTTATAACATTCATTTACATGGTCGTGAATTCCATAAAATCAGTTTCATCGCATCCATCTGTTTCTTTTTGGGGAAATAAATACATATCAGAACGAACGTTGTATGTTTTTTTATTATGGACAACTTTAATATTGCTAAAATTCGCAGAGCTAAACCAAAATCACAAAACTACCCCAATTCTTCGTGTACTGGGCGCTACCTCCAAAAATAATCAAGTTGCAAAAAAGTTCATAAGGAAAGGTTGTTTGTACATGTATTATGAAGAACTTTCATAAGGGACAATTTGCTGAAAAAAAAACTTTTCAAAAGCCACCCCCAAGGGCCCCCCCCCCCCCCTCCGGAGGCGGGAAACGGCCGCTAAGTCCGAAAATAATACATTTATAAACAACTTTCATAAGACAAAGTAATAGAGAATGTTCTTATGTACAATTTCAGTCTAATAATTTTGTTATAGCATAATTTTCAAAAAACAGCCCCTATTCCTCAAAAGTCCAAGGGGAAAGTTTCCGATTTTGCTAATTTTACACTTAGGAGACAGTCGCTGACAAACCCTGAAAAAATCAGCTTGTCCAGAATTTTTTTTCACGCTATGTACGGCGATAGGTACAACTTTCCTGGACTATAAGCATTTTAGCTAATCCTCTCTGAATTTCCGCAAATAACGTTCAAAGTTAGGTGTAGTTTTTAGCATGTAAAATGTGGCTTTAATTGTAGTGATTTTTATAGATATCTAGTGCTATAATATCGCTACATAAGTATTATCTAAGTCAATTTTTAAAATTTGAAAGGGATTTTAGAGCATTATAACTATGCATTTTCTAATTTGAGCTCGTTTCAACACCACCCATGAGGTAGAGCTCCCGGAGCGTTATTTTTAAATGGTGTCCCTAATAGGCCTAATCCACTAACATGTTTTTTTAATTCATTTGTTAGGTCCTCTCCATTTAATATCTTCTTAATATATATAAAATATCTCGTCAGGTGGTGCATTGAACCAACCCTGTCCATGGCAGTTGGAGCACATGTTTGAACAATGTAATCCAAGTCTAAGACATGCACATCGCTTACCACAACCCTTTTTACAGCTGCACGATATAACTTTCAGAACAGAAATCGGAGCCGGCGCCACGGTAGTAAAAACTGGTGATAAAATGTTGCCCATTTTTTTCCAACCCCACTGCGCGTTGACTGTATATCTTTTCCTCGCCAAGATTGAATTTGGTGAAATACCCGGTAAGAATGCTGTTTTAATGCTGCAGATGTTGGTGGCAATCTAGATAAAATTACGGCATGATTGGATTAGCCAACCAACTTATTAAAATAAATAAATCTGTAGCTAGAAGTTTCTTTCCGTTCAGCTTTATATAACGCAAGTGTGAATTTCTCACCAGCACTTTCAATTTGCTCTTTCGGAGATTGAAAACTATTGAAAATATATACATCTTCCAAATCCTTTCTCTTGTTTAATATGTTTACGATTTGAGATTTGCCTTTTCAGAAAAACGCAAAAGTGGTATCACAACCACTAAACGCATGTGCAAAAAGAACAGTTTCTTTAATATTTTTACTAACATTGGATGATTGCATATCAGAAGATCTATAAATCCTTTTCTTTATATTTCCTTGGGCTGGTTTCAAAAACAAAATATCCTTATCTTGAGGAGCAAGAGAAGAGCAATATAAGAGAAAGAAGATCGACATCCTGACCAACTACAACTACAGTGTCGTGTTGACTTGATAGATCGATGGCGGTTGTAACGATTAGTAAGTCAGCATCGTCTAAAGCAGTAAGAGTATTAATATTTTCAGAATTTAGCCTCTCGACAAGTTGAGAAATTAAACGATCTTTGTTAGCTATATTACTTAACAATATCTTTTATTGATCGCGTATTGGTGTATTTTCACTGAATGCAATTGTAGCCGAAGTGCGCTTCAGGAGTCGTTTTTGTCGTTCAAGACTTTGTAATAAGTTACATAGTGACCATAGTGTTTACGTATAAAGTTAACATAGGCCGAGTAAATGTCACGAAATGTACTCTGTTTTGGCCATGCCACACGGTGAATCAAATTACCACCATCCACTACAAATTCGCAATGATCGCTCTAGTCAGCAGTTCGTTCTGGAACTTTGTTAAAAATTTCGTACAAGGATAAAATAATAATAATAATAATAATAATACACATTTTTAACACTGACTAAAATCCGTAAATAATCCACCGTAATGCATACTACAAGTTTGTGTCACAAGTGCGTTGACGCCTCGCTGAACTTGACATATTAATATAATAATAAAATTTTAACGGCCTGCTAAAAACTATCCTTAACTTTAAACGTATTTTTCGAGAATTCAGTAAGGATTAGCTAACATATTTATAGAACAATTTTTGTGTAGAATTTAATGGCAAATATTTATGGTTCTATACATTTTTTACGTTTGAACAACGGTTTACGAGGAAATTGAGAAAAACCGACATAATGTACGATCCGGGGGTGGTTTTTTGCAAAATAAGGGATGTTGCGGACACTGGACAATTGGAAACTTTGTAGGGTTTTGTTCCTGATCCCATTACGAAAATGTATACGTAATATGAAAACTTCATAAATTATTTCTCCTATTCCATGTTTATACGTCTAATTTACGTGTACTATGACCACTATTGTAGAAACCACTACTGACCACTGTAGTGTTCAATCCGCTGTAGTGGTTTTCGACAAGGGTGACAATTAAAGAAACACATCGAGCATGACAGTTCATTTTCACGTTGAATTCTATTCATTGTCAATGTCAACACATCAGCCGAATTTGTATCCTTTATTTCTTTTTATTATTTGTTAATAAAAAAATATCTACATCAGCCGTATATGTCGCGTACCGTTTACAGAAAATTTGTACACTCTCTCTCTTTACTCAAGTAACGCCGGTCCCGAGGAAAAAACCGACGAGCGCACTCTACTGCACATGACGTGTACCGTTCGGTATACGGTTTTCGGCTCGGTTGGAACAGGGTTTAGCGTACTTTACTGGGGCCCCTTTCTCGAACTCGCTCGTATCTTTGCGTGCACGCATCTTAGCGAATAGACCAATCAGGATCAAGTATTCCGTTGTCCGTAACCCCACCACAACGGAATACTTGATCCTGATTGGTCTATTCGCTAAGATGCGTGCACGCAGGTACGAGCGAGTTCGAGAAAGGGGCCCCTGTACTGTTAGGTTACGGGACCTTCCCCTCCTTTTTCGACCTCACCTCAGCTCACTTTCTGTAAAATTCAACGCGGCCAACAAGCACGTCATTTTTCGGAGGTTGTTTGCTGTGCATATTTTGCTGTGCAAAAATGTCGAAAAAAAAAGAAAAAACAGTGTTTTGTGCATTAGGTCAACGACGCAAGTGTGTTACATTTCTCTCACGAGATAATCAGCCTGACGCTGAAGTTGTGTTGGAAGAGTTTAAGAAATTATGTGCTCGCGATCCATCATTGTTTGATGATAGTAAACACAGACATTATCATTCAAAAAAAACATCAAGCATCGGACATGTGGTATGATGCGGATGACAGCATAATTGATGACCATAATGAATTGAATATTGTGCTGGTGCTCCAATGCAAATGATATTGCCAACAACTAACCTAAAAGACAGCACAGGTGGGAAGGTTATTTACACAGAACCTCCAGTTGACAAGGTGGATGAACTTTTTGAGACTGAAGAAACTGCGATAGTCATCTCGAACGAGTTGAAAAATACGGTAAATAAATTTTTATTTCATGTTGGAATAAATTTTGTTTTCTCAATCACCAATAAAGTGAAAACAATATAATTCTGGATTTTTCATTTAAATAACTAAAAATACCTTTCCCTTAGAGATATACACTCATCATTACTTCAATATTTTTGTTAGTATTAGTGCAATTTTTTGACGCGATGTGTTTATTTCAGTGTTTCGATTTGTGAGAGCTGGATTCATTGTGGATTTGAATACATTTCCAATGAATTTCTTTAATATCGAACTTTATAATATTACTCTGATGAGAAAAATTATTACATTTTCGATGTTTATTGACTCGCCTGTAATGCATTCATATTGACTATGAATAATTTCGCGCTCACATGTACGTTTGAAAATTATACATTTGTGGATAATTATTGCAAGACGTTTTTAGAGTCTTATATTCCAATACATCTAACCGTCTTAGTATAAGACGTTTGAAGTGTCTTATTGTAAGACACTTACAGTGTCTTAACATATTAAGATGGTATTAAACGTCTTAAAAGTGACCTCAAGTTTTAAGACATGTAGGTGTCTTAAAATATGACGGTTGAGTTAGTAGCGTTCTCCGGAAACTTTATATCCTGGTCCGTCGTGTTCTGCCTGCAGCGGTATTCATAGGCACTTACCGATACATCGTTCTTCGTTCGGATGCATTTGAAGCTATTGTTGGGGCAAGAGCAGCTGAAAGGAAAAGACGGAGTTATTAAGTTCACCGACGATACGAATAATCGCGCGGGGATCTCGTACGCGATTTTGAGAATTTTTTTAACTGAAAGTAATTTTATAGTGGGAATAGAAACCGAGTTATTGGTAACTGAATTGCACGATATGAAATAAATCTGTAAACGATTTTAACTGGATTTTTTTTCATATAATATAGGTAGGTATGTGCCAGCGTGGTCAATAGATATTACCGACGATATGAATAGTCATAAAACTGAGTCATTGGTAACTGAATTGTACGATATGAAATATATGTGTAAAAGATTTTTAATGTATTTTCCTCACTCATGCCCATTTCGAGGCCTTTTCCAGCCTATTTTTAGACCGTAAGATGGCGTTTTTCCCGCGTGACGCCGACCGGGAGTCCGAAGGCTATCAAAAGATTGCTTATTGTTAGTCCGAAGAGGGTCCTTTAACCAAATTGATAACCGCAACGTGAAATGAGCCGTGTATACTTCTGTTTGTTTTGTTTTGAGAAATGGGAATTCGTGAGACAAAATAGTATAATATACTATTATGTCATTCGGCTGAAATCCTCGGATTTTTAAGACTGCATTTAGGTCGTAGCACGAGGCATGGTGAGGGGACGAGCGTTCTCGCCCTCCCACCATACCTCGTGAGATACGACCTAATTAAACACAGTCTGAAAAAACCTCGGATTTCCACCTAATGACATAAGATACTATTTTTTCATATAGGTGGGTAATTTGGTTAAGCAGTGTTTATGAACTCACGTGTTTCGCATGAAATATTTGATACTTAGCATGGAAGGGTCGCTAGCGGCGTCATAAACGGCCCATCCGCAAGACATGCTACGGCAAATTAGTTGTACAGTCTTGTCGGCGGCAGTTTCTATGGCACGTTTCGCTCTTTCAAGGTTATCGGGGTTTGCTGAATGAGAGAAAAAATTCGTTATCTCAATGTGTCACGATGCATCCTCATTGGAAAATTAGTCGCAATCAAATATTCGAAGCGACGAAACGATTCTATCCGTACCTGGGAGTCCGGCCGCGTGAAGTTGCAGGGTCGCCAATTGCATTTCCAGTTCTGCTTCAGTTGTCTGCAAAGATAACAAGACGCTCGTTGTAAATGAATTATCGCAAACGCATCGTGAGATGCGCGTGTCGCCGAGATTCGATTTCGCCCAATTGAGGCTAGCGAAATTGTTAAGATCGCGTTATCGGTGCAGGTTCATTGACGCGTTGCGATATCGAATAAAATGCGTCACGGTAAGGGGCCATCCATATATTACGTAAAACATTTTTGGCCTCTTTTTGACCCCTCCTCCCCCCAGTGTAAGATACTGTAAGATTCCAGATGACCGCCCCCCCCCCCCCCCAATCTTACATAAGACGTAACTTTTTTTAAGTCATTCTTGAGCTTGCCGTTTATACTGCTTTCAAATATCAGATGAATATTAGGAAGAGATTGACTATATTTCGAGACGGTCCTGCTAAACAATAGCATCATACATAGTCAAAACGAGGATGCTGTACATAGGAGCTGTTTAAATAGACTCTTCATTATTGGCTATTCTCTAATCGTGTATCAACAGCGTCTTTTATCCGAGTGGAAGCCCAACACGATTGATGTAAAGTTTATAGTCAACTACAGTATATTTCTTTATGCACTTCATCCTCGTTCTAACTCTTCGTATCAACGGAAAACATTAGAAAACATATATTCACTCAGTTCAAGTAACTTCATTTTTAAACTTCGTTTAATAAAATATATCCTCAGTAGAGACGTCCTGCTCCTCAACCCACTCGACGTCCTCCACTCCCGTTTCACTATCTCGGAAGATGCACATAAGCTCCCGATCACGACGCAATGCCATTCGTGCAGGTCGCCTCTTCTCTGCTTGATCCTGGGTTTTGCACATTCTTTTGTCTATTGTTACTGCTTTATTTGATGCAAAGTACAGCGCTTCTTTCAATCTGTATTGAGTGATTTGATAGCATTTTTGGCTAGGAATTTCTCACGTAAGATGAGGTCTAGACCCCCCCCCCCCCCCATTGTAAGACACTGTAAGAAATATTCACCCCCCCCCCCCCTCCCCCTTAAACGTCTTCCGTAATATATGGATGACCCCTAAGGTCAGCGTCGGCTGATCTTTACTAGCTGAGAAAGCGAGAAAAAAGGAGAGAAAAAGGGAACGAAGAAAATAAGTTTATATCGCGCTACGTGTATTGCTTCTACGACCTGGGCGATCGCTTTGAAGGAGATTTCATGGTATTGTAATTGTTCGTTGACATCATGAATTATCAAGAGGGTGGGTTAATCAGCTGTCGCGAAATGTTGCAATATCTAAACGACGTCGTCATTTTCGCCGCGAGTATGTACCTTACTGTAGTTTGTCACCCTGCTAAAAATGCCCGATAGAAAACGATAGAAAATCGCAGAAATGATTCGAAAATATCATGGAGCGTGAAACCAATCATTTTCTATCATTTTCATATTTAATATTATAGAAAATTATACAGATCTTATGTTGATCTTATCGTTTCTTATAGTATTCAATGTAAAAGTCATTAAAGAAACGATAAAAATTCTTACTCTATGGTATTTTTAAATCTTGTCTATATAATATTCTATCATTTTCTGTCGAAGATTTTTAGCAGGACAGGCCTCGATACTTTCCCGAATCGAATCACGCGATAATGTAAAAATGAATTATAATACAGCGATCTCTTCGACAAGGGATACCATGATGCTGCAGCCAACAGAGTCGGAGCTATAGCGAGTAGTAGATACAGTCCGCCTGCAATATGCTGTGTTGTTCCCGGTAAGGCGGCGAACGTATGGGGATCTTCATTTGTCAAACTCAGCGCAGAGGGCACTGCAGTACTTGGTACATTACGCGGATAGATACAAACAAAGAATGAGTGACAAATATTTTAATTGGACAGTAGCTCAATTAAAAGGTGAATTAAATCGTCGGGGAGCTTCTTTGCAAGGAAAGAAGAAAGATCTTCTAGACATGTAGAGATAAATTCCAAATCACATATGTGGATACAATCCTCATAACCTTAACAATTTCATTATTTATGAAAGAAATCATTCGAATACACGTATGGTAAAAAAATGATCAGTTAGATCATGAGCAATATATTTTTTATTTCAGATTATGCTTGTACAATGCAAATAACTATTTTAATTTGCCGAACACCTCAACTTCAAATGATAATAGCAGTAGTTTGGATCCAACGTTTTGGTCACCAAATTCTTTATAGCATAAAAACATTAATGCAGATACCATCATTTCTTGGTATACCCACAGAACGACGTGCTTTCCAATACGTATACAGCATAACATAATGTAATAGGATTTAAGGTAGTTGGACCGCTATAACACTTTTCGCGCAATTTTTTAAAAATTTTGTCAGATTTTAGATTATAAAAAAACTGATAACTTTTCCTTATAAATGA
The DNA here is from genome assembly GCA_963678675.1 of Xiphydria camelus. Taxonomy (NCBI): domain Eukaryota; kingdom Metazoa; phylum Arthropoda; class Insecta; order Hymenoptera; family Xiphydriidae; genus Xiphydria; species Xiphydria camelus. The sequence goes on along the minus strand of OY783193.1, from coordinate 13,524,963 downwards.
AATCATTCTGACGTTTAGAAATAGAGATATTCGGTTTTTATTTCTCCATTGAAATCAATGAGAGAGACAGAGCCGTCTGGAGCTTCCGCAGTCGTGCGCGTGCGGGCGTGCGCGCGGCGTAGTACGGCCCTGTCTCTCTCATGGAATTCAATGGAGAAATAAAAACCGAATATCTCTATTTTTAAACGTCAGAATGATTTTATTCATAAGGAAAAGTTATCAGTTTTTTTATAGGTAATCTAAAATCTGACAAGTTTTAAAAAATTGCTCGAAAAGTGCTATAGCGGTCCAACTACCTTAAACCTCAAACGATTTATAGATCACAATATACGTAAAATACATTTATAGATATCTAATTTCATTATTTTTATGCTCCAACTGCTAGACTACAGATTTCGAATCATCGATATATGTGTAATTTTTAAATAAATAATTCATTGTTGTATTTAATGGATTGAAATGCGCGCGGAAAAGCCTAGGCAGTGGTGCTGCCGTCAAGTGGTGAAGTTTGGCAGTGAACTTCCCCATTGGGACCGTGCAACTGCTTGGAGGGGATACGGCGAACAATCGTGCGCAACTAGTGGTGAAGGCTTGAAGTTAGTCGGCACGTCTCTCCATACCTATAACACGTTGACTGCCAGCCACCACCGCTGCCGGGTTAAAGTACATTATATGGCAGTCAATGTGTCTGAAGGTGAATAAACCGGCCCTAAATGTTATACTTACTATTTATTGCAATTCTATACATATAAATAATTGCTATAAAATACACCTGATGAAAAACATTCATATTATTGTTCACTAATTGGTTTTTCCGAGGATTTCTATATTCTTATCATATTTGATACTATATAAAAGTGCCGATTTTTCGCCGACTGCTGCCACCAGATGTCACTGTACGGGTGTTGCACGGTCCCAATAACGGGCCGTAGGTACCTACTAGCTGCTAACTTCAGCCGTCCGGCTGTATCGTCGCAAGGATGCGAGGTAGGTATATAGTTTGCTGTATTTGAACGAGAGAGAGAGAGAGAAGAAGAAGAAGCGTGTATTGTGCTCTAGGGCATGCCCTCTAAGAGCTCACAAAGGTAGATAAAAAAACATAGTGACTTAATAATAACTAATGAACAAATAAATTAATGAATACACTAAGAAAAAAAAGATTAAAAATGATTCTGTTAGAAGGGTAATCTGAGTACGAAAGGGAAAGTGGATCGAAAATTATTCTAAGGAAGGTTAAATTTTATACCCTGGAAGGATAATTTTTGATCTGTTTTACCTTTCGTACTCAGATTATCCTTCTAACAGAATAAATTTTAATCTTTTTTTTTCTCAGTGTAGGTAAAATGAATAATCTAAGTAAGCACGAGTAAACAAAAAGTATGTAAAAATAATAGAATAATGATAAATCTAAACAAAGTTGACTAAGGATAAAATAGGAATGTAAGTAGCAATAACAGCAATAATAAAACAATAATAAAACTATGTAAACAATAGTGAAACAGCAATAATTGAACTATCTACAATATACCATCTAGACCTCGGACAATAACCGGTGAAAAAGCCTTTTTTGAATGCAGGGGCAGACGTAGACTCCTTAAGGTTTCTGAAGCGTTATACTAAAAATAGTGAGAAATGCTTGAAAAAGATTGCATTCGGTAGATTGAAGTAAAAAAAAAAATTCAATTAAATTTTCAAGTTCTTTTAAGAAGCTCGTTGCAAAGATTTTTGAATAACAAAATAACATGTGTTCTTATGGGTTATAACCAACAAACCGCGATATTTCTGAGAAAAATAGTGAACAAATTCTGAAATTTTTTGAACAGCAAGTTTAATGAGCTAAAATAATCTAGACCAATTTTCACGTTCATTAGGAAGCCCGTTATTTTTTTATTAATTGTTTTTTTTTAATTTAACCTTTGATAAGTCAATGTGGCAACATTGCATGACATACAGATGCATGACCAGATGATTTGTGCTCCATTTTTGAACCTACAGATACACACATACTACTACTACGTACGTCAAACGTTGTTGCCACATCGCACGAAGACCATACTTTAGAGTGTTACTGTACTTTAGTGGACTAACTTTTAGCAGGGAAAAAGCCCCTGTACCGCTCGAGAAACCTTAACCTTTAGAGCCCGGGGAAATTTCAGTTAAAATCGACTTTTTTTTAAACGTAAAATTTATAAATAAAATCAATAAATTTCCTATTTGGAGGCCCCGACTTAACTGCTGGTCGATACATCGACCACCCCGGACGCAGGGCAAAATCGACTTTGGATCCAACGGAAAAAAAATTAGCAGGAAAGATTATCACTCAAAGTTTGTTACTCGGGGTTTTTTTTGGGTCGCTCATTACCATGCTGATATCCAAATCGGTCTATTCTCAAATCCAAAATGGCGAATGCAATATGGCGGCTGATGAATTCCAGAAATTTTTAGAATTTGAGGATCATAGCCCGAAACTTGTTACTCGAGGGTTTTTTGGGTCGCTCATTACGATGCTGATGTCCAAATCCACCTGAGAAAGGACGAAACGTCCGAGCTTACCTTCGATTTTCCCACGGCGAAGGCATCGATCACCGTCGCGCACCATAGAATCGCCGCCATGCTTAACACGATTAGATGTGTTTTGAAGCCCATCTTTGTCACTAGTTGCGTCGATGGTATCGGTTCGACGTTTCCTTCCTCATTTCAAGTTCCCAACGCGGGAGATATCAGAATACCGCGGGAGGAGACCCTCTCGGCCCGGCTGTCGTGGCGAGCGACGATTTTCAACAAATGGGCTCAAACGGCGGAGGAGGCGAGTGAATTTCGATGGATCTTGATGATGAAGATGGTTGGCTTCGAAACGAGACTACACTTGTATACCAGTAACATGAACTACGTATCCAGTACTGACTCTATACATAGACTGTCTTCGCGTATAATGAGGCGCTTTCGAAGCGTCGAGGGTTTATATAGGCTGGGCTAGCCGGTGCCGCGGTGGGGGTAAGACTAAGCACTAGAAGTTATAATAATAAGTAATAATTCTAACTCTTAAGTTGCGATTTGAGCAACAGTCGATAGGAGTGGGGGGTAGGGTGGAAAGAGCCAGAGGGAGAGAAAGAAATATCGAGGGAGGGGAGGATTATGTGTCGTGGAGAAAGGGGAAGGTGGGGGAGAGGGGGGATTGTTTAAATAATCATTACCCCTGTTCGACGACGTCTCCGCGGCGTCGTAGGGGAGGGAACTTGGAATTTTTCGAATTTCCGGGGACTTTCGGGAGTTCAGGGAAAACCTGAGAGAGACAAAGAAGAAGCATAAAAGTCTAGTAGAGTGAGGGGGAGGGAGGGAGGGAGAGAAAAAGAAAGAGAGAGAGAGAGAGAGAATGGAGAGAGATGGTGAGACTTCTGAAACGTGCGAAAGACGATTGGCAGTTCATCACGCTGCTTCCCGCGTAAAAAGAAGTATAGCTGAAGTATATGACGAAAGTCTGGGAAGAATTGAACTAAAAAATGTATGGCTACGGATCGTATCGCAGATTTTTAACCGAAAATTTTGTTCATATCGGTTGAAAAGTAAAATTTACTCGACTCTCAATATAACTTTTTGATTCAATTCTGTCTAAGGTATGGGCTTTTCATTATAAAACTGTAATGACTTGTTCGGTACTAGAATATGGTTCGTAAATAATAATCTGAGAATTTAATAAAATAATCAATTGAAATAATATCAACTAACAAGAACAGACATCGATTGCAGTATAACCCCGTACAAACAACTGAACTCTAATTGAAGAGCGCATCGTTTACCGGCAGAAAGGCTAGGATACGCTCTGTAGCCATACTTTTTGGTTCAACTTTTCCCAGACTTCCGCCTTTAGCAATACTTTTTCTGTATGCGGGTTATCACCGATGCTCGTTGGATTTGAGAAGATAAAATGGGATTCTCTGTGGCTGTCGTTGCCACGAATGTTAATGTGATGATCATTTTAGCGCTGGCAGATAATTATACTTGAAATCATCATCGATACTCGGCGTAATTCCGGAGCTTCGATTGTCGCCGATATTACAGAAAACATTTACTTCCGTTCGATGGTTCGCGAACGAATTTGTCGATGACTCGATAATGGTAGTTTTGAATCTTTCGCAGCGTATCGTATAGTATTAGATCTGTTTGTTAATTTGAATATACTTCCACCGAAGTCTTAGTAATGATCAACTAGCTCTAACGTATGGATAACAGTACTATTTACTTTTTCGTAATTCGTAGAGCACGCCGTCCTATTTATCGATAAGAGCGTCGGTGAAATATTTGGCGAATACGAAATTTATCGCTCCGACCAGTAGCTGGATATTCCTCTGATTACCAGAAACGCAGATGTAACGTCACGTCCCGTCGGTGAATTCGATTGCCGAAACGTTTCGTCGGAAATATTCCGCGTTTGAATTCAGCTCCAACGTAACTATACGATAACGTAACTATACGAGTTTCACGCATGTCATGCGATAGAACGGCGACAATATGACACACTTATAGATTTGCAGTTTAGTCATCGCGAGTAATCGCATATGTATATTTCGGGGCCAGACGGCGCGGAAACCAATGCAATCGCGCGACTATTTCGCTCTACGACGATAACTCGACGAATCGAGACGTAATCGCGACTCTCTCGCCGACGATTAGCAATCACTCTAGATCACTCATTTTGCGTATACATACAATGGATATCGTACGCGCGAGATTATCCCCTCAAAAGTACTTCCACATGACCCGGGCAAGTCGCCGCGATTTACGCTCAATTACGAAACGTCTCGAGATCACACGCGCAGAAATATTTTCAACGGATGTCGTGGAGTGGAGACGTGTCGCGCGACACCATTCCCCCCCCCCCCCCCCCCCCCACGTGGGTAAAACATCTTTTCCGATCGTTACGAAAGCTAATCGCGGGGAAAGTGGAAAATGCCCGCGTTTGGAAAGGCGATGCGATATGCACGGAAAGAAAAGCAATTTTACTGCTCCATATCCAGTGGCGCTGAGACTGCAGCAGCTCATTTTCAAGAATTTGTACAGAAGGAACTGTTCGATGTACTGTTTAAAACAGTAAATAGAAAAACCTTCTCTTTACAAATTCTTGAAAATAAGCTCGCATCTCAGCGTTACTGGATGGAGTAGTAAAAATTGCTGTTTTTTTTCCGTGCGGTACCCGAGTCAAAATTTTGCCCCTATTTTAATGGCCAGAGCGACTTTTCAAACCTATTTTGATGCTATATGATCATCGAGCTTCTATTTTGATGCTTTTCGAACCTATCTGTAAAATTTGCTCCTGCTTTGATGGCCACACCTCCACTGGGTAGAAGCTATGGCATTTAAAATAGGGTAGGTATCGTCGCGAATTAAAATTTTGCTTCTATTTTGATGGCCAGAGCCCCTTTACTGTGTCAGAGTTTCGGACTTAGAATATTTTCAACATGACGAACGGGACTTTGAAAATTGTCGGTCTCCTGCATGTAGGGACTTGAAAATTTATTTGTGAATAAATGGACCAAAATTGTAATTTGTTCAATCATTAAATCAATAAATTATTTGATTTCGAGTCTCCAGAGTATGTTGAGCAAGTTATAAACTATATTGTGTTTATTAAAAAACACAGATTATTATAGTGAATCGAAAACAATCAATTAATGTAGGATGAATAAACATTCATATAATTATTTATTTATTAATATCAATTTGCGTCTATGCAAGAATATTTATCAAAAGATATAATCATAAATTTAGAAAAATGTTGAGAAAAGAACAATACAATTATAAAATCTTATTTATTCGAGCTCTTTCTTATTGACTGGAAAAGCAACATACATTTGTACATCAAACTTCAATGATGTACGGTATAGAGATTTGGGGTTTGAGAAAATGGTGAAACCTATAAAGAACGCAAGCTAAACTGGTGAAAATGACACATTAGGGGTCAATAGAAATACACCGGACTACATATGAAGGATGGAAGCAGGAAGAGGAAGTATAGAAATTGAGAGTATTAATAGGGCAATTAGATATTTAGGGAGAATACTAGGGATGGAAGATCATAGATGGCCAAAGATATGTTTGAAGGAAGAGCTGAGAAGCATAGTGAATAAAAACCCATCTAAATGAGGCAGCCGATTGGCCAAGTTATGCAGAGATGTAGGAGATGGTGAGCTAATGGAAATGATGAGAACAGAGCAAAACAAGGAGGGATTAGCGGAGAAGATGGAGCAAGTGGTGAAGGTTAAAAGAGATCGGGAATTGTAAGGGGATTGGAGTAGGATAGATAGGTCCAAGTATTGTAGCTACTGCAAAGAAATAAAGCAAACAGTAGAGATAGAGAGCTTTTGGGTTGACAGGAGGTGGCCAGGATGGATAAAACAACAGTGGGCACGTATAAGATGCGGAAAAATGTAGGTAAATATGGGAACAAAGGCTATAAGGAGAAACCATGTAGGATTTGCGGAGAGCGATCTAATGAAGGTGATTCGGTACGGCTCTTCCAGTCTTCGTCTTCTGCTATTCGAACTTGCTGGTACTCGTGTTCTTCTAACGCTTCGGAATACTTTCTCCAAATGACCTCTCTGAACCCTTCCATGACGTACTCGAGCTCATTCCAGGGTTCGTCGTCTGGGTAGTCGTTGTTAAATAATTGTCGTAGGTGGAACACATTGTCTTCCGAACTCCACGTCCATTCCAAATATTTTTGTACGGCAAGCTGATTCAGTTGTCTTGTTGTCGGTGGATATGGATATTCCATTTCCCCTTTGAGGTTTTTATTTTTGGTCAGTCATTTTCAATTTAATTTTGGATTTGGGTTTTAGAAGTTGGTTGCTTTTGGTTTGGAATTTGGACTTTAGAAGGATTGGTTTGTTTACGTCTCATTGCTGTCCGTCAACGGGACATTCTCGTACCGTACCGTATACTATGGAATGTACTCTTCATTACGTGAAAACCATGTAAAAACATAACTCACTTGGGCACACAAGAACATCGGTCTTGATTGCAGCAACATAATTTTCACTGATGAATCTTCCATTTAGGCACATAGTGTTATCATAAGAGCCCGCCCTGCTAAAAATATCTGATAGAAAATGATAGAAAATTGTAAAAAAGATTCAAAAATACTAAGGGCCGATTTTACCACACAACAGGTATAAACGCGGAATAGCGCTATACTGAGAATATAACCATAAGGGGCTTATTGCTGGTTATATTCTCAGTATAGCGCTATACCACGTTTATACCGTGTTGGTAAAACCGGCCCTAAGAGCGTGAAATCAATCATTTCTTATAATTTTCATATTAAATACCATAGAAACTTATATAAATTTTATATTGATCCTATTGTTTTTTATGTGTAAACATCTATGCTATGGCTCTATGGTGGGACCTTCCTGGGAAATCGAACGTCAAGGGGCCCATACACTGTCAAACATGTTTGCGCAACGCAGGTTTGCGCAACGCTGCGTTGCACAACTGCATCATCCATACACTGTCAAACAAGTTTGCGCAACGCTGCGTTGCACAACTGCATCATCCATACACTGTCAAACAAGTTTGCGCAACGCAGCGTTGCTACATCATCCCTCCAAAACTCCCTATTCTGAATAGTCGTCATTATCACAAGTGAACCTGGATAGGAGGATAGAGGAAGAAGGATAATTTGTGATAGGACGGATGCGCGTTTCGATAGGGCGACGCGCTTCCTGATGGCTTCATTTATGATAGGTCGACACACTTCTCGTTAGCTTAATTTATGATAGGTCGACCCTGGATGGTAAACAAAGGGTGCTCGTAGGGAAGGCAAAGAGTATTCCCGCGAGTCTATTGAAAATGAGGAAAAAGTTCGAGGACCCCGTCCCCCGCCCCACCCGGGGCGCCGGGGAGCCCGTTGCGCAAAAGATTTCAAACACTTTTGAATTTGGTCAAACATTTGCGCAACGCATCAAAAATCGCCATACACTGTCCAGCAAGTTTGCGCAACGCTGCGTTGCGCAAACTTGCTGGACAGTGTATGGACCCCTTTTAGGCCTTCCGCCCACGAGGCTACTGAGAAGCGACGCGATTGGAACCCAAATCGCCAACGAGTCGCGTGCAAGTTGCCGCCAATGCATTTAGGTAGAAGTCCGCTCACGACGCTACTACAAAGTGATTAGTTTGTGATGCGTTGGCAATTGGTTTCTAGCAACTCGGCCTGCTGGTCGCCAAGTGATTACAGTTGCCGAGTTGCCGACGTTGTGCGTGGACGTGCTAGCCATGAATGAACAAACGTTAAATTTGAAATTCGTAGGGGAAGTAGAAAAATATCCTCTATTGTACAATTATAAGTTGCCCGAGTATTCCAGAAAAGACTTGTTAGAGAAAACGTGGAATGCAGTGGGTAAAGAAGTAAATTTAACAGATAAGTATTTAGTTCAGAGATTTATTATGAATATAGTATTAATTTATACAGTATAGTATTAATCTATACAGTATATTATTAATTTATACAGTATAGTATTAATTTATACAGTATAATTCCACTGCCATGGAAGCGATGCACGTCGAGTAAGAAAATGGTTAGCCAAATAATTTCTTAAAGCATAACCTGAAGACTGAGCATTTATTTGAATGTCTTGTAATTGTGGTATTGCGTTATTAACAGATAACGCCTGATTACGTTCAAAATCCCTAGGGGTGTACTGAACACCTTCTCTGTGACGAACATAATTGTGTAGAACACAAGCAGCTTTCACAATATGATTGACAGTTTCTGGGTTTCGACAACGTATGGGAGTATTCAAAACTTGGAATTTTTCGGCCATCATTCCGAAAGCGCATTCAATCGTTTTTCTTCCACGACTTAATCGATAATTAAATATTCTTTTTTTATTGTCCAAACCGCGTTGTGGATACGGTCTCATTAAATAACGCGACAACGGAAAGGCTTCATCGCCTACAAAGTAGTAAGGAAAGTTATTACTTTCGCTTTCATCATCGGGTAACCGGGATGAAGGCGGAATATCAAGCCCTTCATTGGCAATCCAGTGTTTCATTGCAGACGCACGAAATATGCCTTCGTCGCTATTTCGTCCAGCATAACCCGTTTCAATAAATGTAAATATTCCGTCAGCGTCACAACACGCCATCAGTACAACAGAGTGATAATGTTTGTAATTGAAGTTTTGTGATCCAGTATTAGGAAACTTTTCAATACGAATGTGTTTGCCGTCAATGGCCCCTATGCAGTTGGGAAGTCCCCATAATGAGTAAAATCTTTGTGCAATATTTGTCCACTGATCCCTTTTAGGTATGCTCATGTATATTCCCTGCAATCTGTTCCACATTATCTCGGTAGTTTCTGCTACAATTTTCGAGACTGTGTTGTCGCCTCTAGCGAAGTATAAGGAAATTGCCACAAATGTAGATCCTGTTGCTAGATACCTGAAATATAATATTATTGTCTGTTAAACTGTAGATTTTGTTTGGCATTGTTCTTGTAAAAGAAATTGTCCATCATAGATCTCGCGTCTAAATATTATCAAATTAAATTCGTATCCTGCACGTTTATCTCAATATCTCTCTTTTTGTTCCAGTAAGCGAATGTAAAGAAAAATGGAAGAACCTACGTACAGTATTTGTCCGTCATATGAAACCTACCCCAAGCGGATCGGGATCGAAGAAAAAAAAACCGTATTATCTGACTGAAGCAATGCAATTCACACTACCATTTATAAAAGCAGTAACAGCTACATCGCATGGAAATCTTCCGTGCGTTGACACAGACCCTAATGACATTCCAGAAAATGAGGAGGATGCACAATCAAAATCTCAGTATCAATCCCAGAAGCAGTCCCATTATGACCAGTCATCCCAGAATGAAGGCCCATCACAGCCTGAACAATTAGTACAGCTCGAACAACGAATTCAACCTAAGCAACCTCCATCAAATTCACACGATAGCCGTCTACAAAGCCGCTCTACTCGCAAACAAAAACGTTCTATCAGTGAGGTCGACAACACATTTATAGACTACTTTAAAACGAAAAAAGCTGCTATTACTTCCATGTCAAGCGGGCGTTCAGACGCCAAAAAAATGTTTCTCCTTAGCTTGTTACCTGAGCTGGATGAAATGAATAACCAGCAAATGAAGATGTTTAAACGGAAGGTTTTGCAAGTAATTGATGACATATTAAGTACAAACCCCCCAACCCCTACGTCCTCACAGTCTGGCGTTTCCACTCCTCTTCCATCTCCTGCTTCACAAACATCAGACGAAAGTGCAACTGCCTATTATGAAAGAGCTCATCAAGAATTCGTAGGCGATCCAATACTCCGGTATCAGATCTCCAATACTGATCAAAACTTGCCACAAATCACAGAAGATCGACTACTGCAGCATACTCTCGACAATAATAGTCAAGAAATTCAACAAGACACACAACAAGTATACCCCCAATATCCTTCTACGCATATTAAACAGTTATAATATGTTGTAAATCTATAGGCTTAAATAAGAAATTCAACAAGACACACAACAAGTATAACCTCAAAATCCTTCTACACATATTACACAGTTATATGTTATAAATCTATAGGCATAAATAAGAAATTCAACAAGACACACAAGTATACCCCCAATATCCTTCTACGTATATTACACAGTTATAATATGTAAATCTATAAGCATAAATATATTAGTCTACTGTACCTTAATGTTATTAGTATCCTTTCCTCAGGACTGACACATTCTCTCATATTGGAATTTCTCTGATGAATACCGGGACTAACTATACGTACAAGTTCCAGATAACTTTCTTTTGACATTCTGTATAATGCTCGAAATTTGCTATCGCTGTACACGGCAGTTCTTTTACGGCGACAAATAGCCGACAGTTTATATTGTTTTCAATATAGGGATGAATCCAAAACCTTCTTTGATGTCGCCTTCGTCTATAGTAATGATAAAGAACAACATCCTCATCACTGTCATCTGACATTATTTGCTTCTAGTGGTACGAAACGAAACTGCAGACGTTGGTCACTGCGTACCGACCGGTAGAAATCACGGCACTTTCGCGTTGCTTCGTGTGCGAAACCAAGGCAACTAGTTGCTAGTGATTCCAGTTGCTTACCAGTTCCAGTTTCTTTTGAGTAGCCTCGTGGGCGGAGGGCCTTAGACGTCAAACATGTTTAAAGTTTGTCAAACATTTGCGCAACGCATCAAACACCGCCATACACTGTCCAGCAAGTTTGCGCAAACGCTGCGTTGCGCAAACTTGCTGGACAGTGTATGGGCCCCTTCAGACGTAAGCCGTGTACATGTGACTGCGTCAGTGTGTGTGTGGCGCTACTGCGCATACTATTCGCGCAAGCTGGATTATCTCAACGGGAAAACATTTTAGAGAAAAATGTTTAATACAAAACTTTAAGGATTTTCCCGTGGCTACCCAGTGGTCGTATTGGATTTGACCTTGACCGTGACCTTTAAGGTAATATCAAATGCCTTCCTAAACCGTTCATCCGATTGCGATGAAACTTTGGGGAATGGCTGGACGCATGCCCGCGAAGGTTTCTGAGTTAGTAAATCTTATACAGGGTGTTCAAAAAGTACCGGTACTGATGATTATTATGCCTTCCTAAACCGTTCATCCGATTGCGATGAAAATTTGGGGAACAGTTGGACGCATATCCGCGAAGGTTTGAATTAGTAAATCTTATACAGGGTGTTCAAAAAGTACCGGTACGGATGATTATTATGCCTTCCTAAACCGTTCATCCGATTGCGATGGAAATTTGGGGAACAGTTGGACGCATATCCGTGAAGGTTTGAGTTAGTAAATCTTATACAGGGTGTTCAAAAAGTACCGGTACGGATGATTATTATGCCTTCCTAAACCGTTCATCCTATTGCGATGAAACTTTGGGGAATGGTTGGACGCATGCCCGCGAAGGTTTCTGAGTTAGTAAATCTTATAAAAGGTGTTCAAAAAGTACCGGTACTGATGATTATTATGCCTTCCTAAACCGTTCATCCGATTGCGATGAAAAGTTGGGGAATGGTTGGACGCATGCCCGCGAAGGTTTCTGAGTTAGTAAATCTTATACAGGGTGTTCAAAAAGTACCGGTACGGATGATTATTATGCCTTCCTAAACCGTTCATCCTATTGCGATGAAACTTTGGGGAATGGTTGGACGCATGCCCGCGAAGGTTTCTGAGTTAGTAAATCTTATAAAAGGTGTTCAAAAAGTACCGGTACTGATGATTATTATGCCTTCCTAAACCGTTCATCCGATTGCGATGAAAAGTTGGGGAATGGTTGGACGCATGCCCGCGAAGATTTCTGAGTTAGTAAATCTTATACAGGGTGTTCAAAAAGTACCGGTACGGATGATTATTATGCCTTCCTAAACCGTTCATCCGATTGCGATGAAAATTTGGGGAACAGTTGGACGCATATCCGCGAAGGTTTGAGTTAGTAAATCTTGTACAGGGTGTTCAAAAAGTACCGGTACGGATGATTATTATACCTTTCTAAACCGTTCATCCAATTGCGATGAAAAGTTGGGAAATGGTTGGACGCATGCCCGCGAAGGTTTCTGAGTTAGTAAATATTATACAGGGTGTTCAAAAAGTACCGGTACGGATGATTATTATGCCTTCCTAAACCGTTCATCCGATTGCGATGAGAATTTGGGGAACAATTGGACGCATATCCGCGAAGATTTCTGAGATAGTAAATCTTATATAGGGTGTTCAAAAAGTCGAACTATACTTGACCTAAATTTGACCTCCGCTGACAATAAAGGTAACATGAAAAAAATGGTCAAGGACACATTTGAACGTGAAAAAAAATTAATTTGAGCTTGATATAACCTTGAAGGTCATGGTCAAGGTCAAATCCAATATGACCATTGCGTAGCCCGGGAAAAATACTAAAAGTTTTGCATGAAAAATATATTTAAACAATGGTGGACGGACAAAATCAATCCACAATCTACCCGTGCGAAGCCGGGACGGGCTGCTAGTAAGTTATAAATCTAATATAATAATAATAAATATTTTATTATAGAAAAAATTAAACTTCTTTATGTCGAACTACGACGTCATATTCCCCAATTAAACTCGGACCGCAAATAATTGTAAGATGTTTACACATCCTCCGTGAGTACAACGGCACTCACACCTTTTTTTTTAATTCTGTAGCCGTTAAAGGTTTTCAGCAGAATGTAACAGATTACTATAAGCCCAAGTAGCAAAAGATATCTGTCAGACATCTACAAGATGTCTATATGTCTAAAAAATGACACCTATATTTGGTATAAACATGGTTGAAATCTCTAGATATAGATAGCGCGTAGATGTCTGACAGATATCCTAAGTTGACAAGAATCGATATTCTGTGGTAAATATAATAATTTCATAAAATATAAAATTAATAATATTAAAAAAAGGAATTATAAGGCTCTAGAGGATTTACTCGTTCTCTAATAAAATGCTAGCTGCTAATTCGTTTTAAAGTTTTTTTTATTAAAGGACGAGAAGACTGATATAGAGCTTTATAATTAAGTTTGTTTAATAGTATTAACTTTTAATTTTAAACAATCATTATATTTACTATAGAATATCGATTCTTGTCAACTTAGGATATCTGTCAGACATCTATATGTGTCGTCTATATCTAGAATTCAACCATATTTATACCAAATATAGATGTCATTTTCTAGACATATATGTAGACATCTTGTTGATGTCTAACAGATATCTTTTGCTACTTGGGAGCGGGATGATTTTTCGACGTTCATCTTGACGCATCTTACCGACCGTGAACAATATTTTAGCAGCGATGTACGTATCCTGAAAGACCGTTACTGATTTGCCGCACATAGAGAAAACAGTTTCTTAATAGTTAATAAACGTATACTTGAATATGACGAAATAAATATTTTGTTGATATAAAAAATTGTCATGCATTAATGAAATATTTATTTCCCTAAGGTCAAGTCAACTTATACCAGAAAAAAAGCACGTATCTTTTCACTGTCATTGAGAAACGTCGAAACTCGTTGCTATACGAGGAAATATCGTAAGTTCTTGTTGTTATCGATGTTATTTACGGTTTTTCTTTGCATATCAACATTTTACGATGTTTTATAATGATAGTGAAAAGATATGTGCTTTTTTCTGGTACTGTTCGAAGTACGAGTATACGTTTATTAACTGTAAAAAAAGCTGTTTTCTCAGTGAAGGCATCTCCTAGCAATCCTACTGCTACAGAAAATGCATACATGCAGACGGTTACTGATGGACTTGTCACAAAAATCAGGCACTTGCTTACAAAAGCCGCTGTCGCTAAATTTATGGCAGAAAACGTACAAATTTTTTCAGTAGATGCTGTCATCAAACTTATAGCAGAAATCATTCTAATGCCCATAGAAGTGGCTGCAGGCAGCCATACGGCAGAAAATGCTCAGGTGCTCGCGCAGTCGCCATCGGCAGATTTACGGCAGAAAACGCTCAGATGCTTGCAGCAAAATCTGTTGATCATTCTTTAGACTGATGACGACACTAACAAGGAAAGTCATTGAGGCCGCCGCTTCCGATCTTGATGAAACTCCGTAAATGTAAAGTTTATCGAAAAATAAGAGACCCCTATTTTTTATAGCTGCCTAATTTTAGTTTAAGGGGGTCAAAAGGACCCCTGATCTTTCACCCCCTTCGAGCTATCTCCGAAACGAAGCAAGATAGATGAAAAATTTTAATGTACTTTTTGTTTGGTTTTTTCAGTGTAATAAAATGCCCTAAACAGATTTTGGATAAACGCATTATTTTTCAAACAAATTTTTTGATCTAATTTTTCGAAATGTCGATTTTGTCATATGGACAAAAATGTAGGAAATTTTATTACAAATTCAACCACACACACATGTATGATAAAATATATTTCCCTCCTACAATTTTCTAAATTTCTAACTTTTATGTTTGAGCGGGTTACCAATGGCAGTGACGAGATTAGGTCATGTATAGACGTAGGAGGTCAGGTTAGACGTAGGTTTAAATATAAAAGTGGATTTATTAATTATTCTTATATATTTAAGTAATCCTTTTCCATTATAATTAGCTTTATTGTTATTATATGATGAAAACATCATTTGTGACATTGTAGACACGCGTTATTCATTAGCGTGTGTGTAAATATCCTTCACTAGACCACGGTAAAATTCTCTTTGCAAATATAATCAACCGAATCAAAATAAAATGGACCAAAATTGTTCAGAAATCTTATTAATAAATCCGACTGTTAATTTATTTATATTATTTTCCGTGTGTGTGTAAGTAATTAAATATGTATAATTTTTTAAAGAGCAAGATAACACACGTTAGATTAGATCGCTGAATTTTTATACTTTTTTGTTAGAATTATTTTCTTCTTTAACTCATCAAGTGATGAGTTCAAATAAGTTACCGACTTTTGAGAAGATCGTGGAGGATCTTGCTAGCGGGCGCATACCATTGCCGTCTCTCGAGACACCGCTGGAGCTGATATTCCGCACGACAGGGCCATCCATGGCCGAAGTAGAACGAGATTTGCTAAAACGTGAGGAGTACTGGAGGAAACAGTACGCGAAGAAGAAAGTTAAAGAAGAAAATAATTCTAACAAAAAGTATAAAAATTCAGCAATCTAATCTAACGTGTGAGTTGTCTTGCTCTTTCAAAAATTATACATAATTGATTACCTACACACAAACGGAAAATTAGATTTAAAAAAATTCTTTTCTTTCTTTCTTTTATTAAAGATTTATTTTTTTGAAAAATAATGCGTGTATCCAAAATCTGTTTAAGGCATTTTCAGGCAATAAAAATTACACTGAAAAAACCAAACAGCGCGTATACGTTTAAACTTTTCATCTATCTCGCTTCGTTTCGGAGATAGCATTTGAGAGATAATATTCTAAAACTCCAATCCCTTACTCATAATCAGTTTCCTTCGCCATGGTTTACTAACTTCATTAAATAGTCGTGGTACAAGAGTGGATATGTAGACACGAAACCTCCTGAATTTAAACATCTTGTAGAATTTTGTTATGCACAGGACTCGGAATTACGATGCCACATATGTGGCGATGTTGCCGTTATTACGTGTGCTTGGTGTAAGAAACAACTTTCTATTCAACATTTTTTCACGGAGTACCATTATTGTCATAATTATGAGCCATAGAAAGTTGAACTTTATTAAATGAAAGAAAAATGGCACTAAAATACATAGGGGGAGGTTACACGTTCAGTCTTGCATCAGTTCAGTCTTCGACCTTGGATTGATGGTAGACTGACAGTCTGTATTTAAAGTAATGGAATACCCGTCAGTCTGATCCATCAGTCAACGCATTTACACGATCAGCTTTCATCAGTTCAGTCCATGACTGTGGTAATACTGATGCCAGAGACTGAGCGTGTAACCTCCCTCATAGAAGTAATAACCCCCGACCTATCTCGTCACTGCCATTGGTAGTCCGCTCAAACATAAAAGTTAGAAATTTGGAAAACTCTCTGTAGGAGGAAAATATATTTTCATACATGGTTGAATTTGTAATAAAATTTCCTACATTTTTGTCCATATGACCAAATTGATATTTCGAAAAATTAGATCAAAAAAAATTTTTTATTAATAATGCGTTTATCTAAAATCTGTTTAGGGTATTTTTTTACACTGAAAAAACCAAACAAAACGTACATTTAAATTTGTTATCTATCTCGCTTCGTTTCGGAGATAGCTCGAAGGGGGTGAAAGTTCAGGGGCCCGTTTGACCCCGTTAAATTGCGCAGCTGTAAAAAAATAGAGCTCTTATTTTTCGATAAACTTTAAATTTACGGAGTTTCATGAAGATCGGAAGCGGCGGCCTCGATGACTTTCCTTGTGTAAGCGCTACAATTCTGTTTTAAGAGTCTCGCATGAAGTTGATGAATTTTGCTGCAAGATTCGTATATTTTCCACGCTCACTTGGTTACCTGGGATATATCGTTTTCTATCGGAAATTTTTAACAGAGTGATCTAGCTACTCCAATAGATTACACAGGTTTACAAAAAAAAAAAAAGGTGTGAGTGCCGTTGTACTCACGGAGGAAGTGTAAACATCTTACAATTATCTGCGGTCCGAGTTTAATTGGGGAATATGACGTCGTAGTTCGACATAAAGAAGTTTAATTTTTTCTATAATAAAATATTTATTATTATTATATTAGATTTATAACTTACTATCAGTCCGTCCCGGCTTCGCACGGGTAGATTGTGGATTGATTTTGTCCGTCCACCATTGTTTAAGGTATTCCTAGCGCGTCCCAGGTAACACACTAACGTCGAAATGACGTTTTTTGAAGGTCAGTTCTGACGTCAGATGACGAAAAATATGACGTCATTTTAACGTCGCAAAGACGGCTTAATTGCACATCCACACGACGTCAGACAAATCACGTAATAATGACGTTCTACCGTACGTTGTGATGACGAAAAAAATGACGGTTCTAAAAGGTTAGGTCTGACGTACACCCGGCGTCTCGGATTATGTCGCTGGTGACTTTTTTTAAATGTTATTTTTAAACGTACTAACCAACGAACAATTAATTCTCATGCCCTCATTAGCTACGGTAGTGTCTACTCTCGTTAATAAAAGCATGAGAATTGATTAATCATTGGTTAGTACGTTTAAAAATAACATTTAAAAAAAGTCACCAGCGACAGAATCCGAGACGCCGAGTATATTCATCGTGAGCGGTCACCCATCCAGCTAGTGTCCGCACTTTTCGCTGCTTAACTTCGTTGATTTTTTTTTTTTTTTTTTTAATAAAGTTCATTTATTCAATATCACAGTCTCGTGTTCATATTTACAAGGTTTGTACAATATGAGGGAATAGTGAAGCCAAAACGAACTTAAGAAACGGCTAATCGGTTATAAAAGATTTCTTATAAAAGAGATAACGCACCTGGCTGAGGATTTTCAGCACTCTATACGTAAACGGCGGTGTATAATACTAAAGATATACTACTAATACAAAATAACAGTCTTAAGTGTTAACTATAAAAAAAAAGGCTCAAGAGTGGATCTATAGAGCGAGCAGTCAATTGTTCGCACGGGAACTATTATCGCTGTAAAAAAAATGAGGAAAAAAAACAGCAAAACATTTTCTTAAATTTTATACTTAGCCTAGGGAAGGGAAAAAAACCTTCCTCTTTCCTGGGAGGGGAGGAGAGCAGGAAGCGAAAATCAGTATATGCCGCTGTCGGTTCAGCGATAATTATCGGATACGCGTAACCATTCAGGCGGTCGCATTATGCGCTGGACGGTCCTTCATTCTCGCGGTTTCATGTGCGACTCTGCGAGGCTTTTCGTCGCTGCTGCAATTTGTCTATATGCACCGCTCCATCTGCTAGCCACCAGTGTTTTTTGGCGAGCCTGCTCCAGTCATTGCGGTCCACCTCCGGGAGGGCTTTGGAGTATTTGTGTTTTACTGCGTCGAGCATATCATCAAGCCTTGGTGGCAGTTTTTTATTTGCCTTGTTGCGCCTCCAGTGGTAGATTAGAGGCGTCCCGGTCTCATCTTGGATAAGGCCCATTGCATCAAAGTGCATGAAGTCCTGCGGTCGGTTGTATCCTTTGGACGCTGCTATTTGTGCTTGGTTGTGGTTTACCTTCGCGAGATTGTTAATCAAAGTGTTGGGGATTGTTCGTAATTTGGCCATGTAATCGCGTGTGAGTTTTAAGATGAAGCAGTCCACTCTGCTGATGTTTGCCAAGTTGTATGTTGATTTATTGCTCGTCCAGTGCACGTAGTTGGAGGCGGCTGTGCGGTGTCTGCCCAGTGCGGTACGGAGGCAAGATCTTTCAAAACATCTTAGCCTTTCCATCTCTGCGGCGCCCGTGTTCCACCACAAGGGGGCGGCATACGTTAGTAGCGAGCGCACGAATATCTGGTAGCAGATAACTTTTGCTCTTGAGGTGAAGAGTTTGTTGCGAAATAGTCCGTGCATGGAATGGAATGCATTTCTGGCCTTTTTTAGTTGGAGGTCCACGTGGTCTGCACCCCTGATTAGTTGATCGATTTGGAATCCTAGATATTTGACGGAACTCCTGTGCGGGATATCCACTCTTCTGTTGGTGCCCGGCACCGGCGTGCTAATGGAGAATGTATGGATGCCGCGAGCCTTCTTTTTTGATATATCGGTCATTGTATTGCGAAAGAGTATCGTTTCGCATTTAGTGGGATTTAATTTGAGGTTCCAGGTCGCGTAGTGATTGTTAACTTTGTCTGTTAGTTCTTCTAGTTTGCTCCGTATAGGCTCGATGTACGTGTCGGCTACATATATAATCAGATCATCGGCATATGCGATCGAATAGGTGTTGTTGTCTGAATTCATTTGAAATAAATTTAAGATATCGCTAGTGTATATGGCGAATAACGTGGGTGAGTTTACTGTTTCCTGTTGTAGCCCTTCGAGGATTCTGCCTGTTCTCGAGACGATGTTCCCTTGCGTGACGAAAAACTTTTTGTCGTGTGTCATGTTGTATATCGTCCTTACCAGATGTATCGGGAAGTTCTTTTTTAGTAACCTGAAGATGAGCCCATCCAGCCACACCGAATCGAACGCCTTTTCGAGGTCGATAAGTACTGCCCCTACTGCGTCCTTCTTACACACATGAAAGTTGATGTCCGAAAGAAGTTTGTGTATAGCGTGTACTGTAGAGTGTCTATGTCTGAAGCCAAACTGGTTGTTTGGGATAATGTTATGTGCATTGCAGTGCCTTGTGATGGCGTTGTTAATAATCATTTCATATACCTTGCTGATACACGGTGTGAGACTTATTGGCCGGTAGCTGGAGGGGTCGCTGGGCGGCTTGCCTTTTTTTAGGAAAGGCAGTACTTTTGCTGTCTTCCAGGCCTTAGGAAAGTAGTAGCTATTAAGTGCGTTATTAAAAAGTATTACGAGTTGGCGGATTATCTTGAGCGGCAGATGTTTTAGAATAACGGCTGGAATCTCTTCTACTCCGTATGAAGTTTTATTGGGCAGGCCTTTCAGTATTATAATTAGCTTCGGGGTGTTGCAGAAATAATCCTCATGTTGGTTCGGTTGGCACGGATTGTCGGCCGGGTTTTCTTTACTGAATGTAGTGATCGTGGCATTCCTCGTCTCTTGTGTCTCCAATTCTTTGACGAATTCAACACCTTTCTTGTCGACGTGTTCACGCAGCCTTGTCCCTGTGTTGAGATGTCTGGGGGAGTTGACGTTTTCATAGAAAGCGGCGAGCACGTTCAAAATATCCTCACTCTTCGTAATGATTAGTTCATCGTTATCGACCTGGGTGTTGTTACGGTTGTTGCTTATTTGTTCTAGTATATCGTTGTTATTCAGTTTGACGCGCATGTCCATGATGTTCTGGTTGTATAGCTGAGGCTTGTATATTTTCTTGATGAGCGGTAAGAATTTTTCTGATTTTTTATATTCGATTTTTTCATGTAGTTTTCTCCAGCGTTTTTCTGTTTCGACCCTAATTTCGTGTAAGATTTCCTTTTTCAGAGATGATAACGCTCGTTTAAGTTCTTTGGTATAGTTTGTGACCACCGCTGGATCAGTTCTTCGCAGTTTATTGTATCTGGTAAGTATGCGAGATTTGAGTTTATACATGTTAAATATCTTCTTACTCAGGAAAAGATTTTCCGGTCCCTGTTCCTTCTGCCGGGGGGTGACCTGCTTTATGGTATTCAAAATGCTGGATGTTATTTTTTCTAGGTGTCCGTCTATTTCCTCGGTCTTGAGATTTCTGTCTGTATGGCAGTCGTCTGTGTGGATTTCGGTGAGTCTTTTGGCGAATTTTTTCTAATTGGTCTTTTTGTAGGCGAACCTTGGGTGTTCGATTGTATTATTCGCGAACGTGTCTATCTGTGTATCAATTTTTATTAGTAAAGCCTTGTGATCGCTATCGAAGTCAGTTGTTTTTACTTTGCCTTGGACTAGGTTGTTAAGAACGAGTCTACTATCTGCGATACAAATATCGAGGTAGGTTTGCGCCGGTACATACGTTGGCTCGCATGGGGCGTAGAGTTTAGTCCTGTATTCAAACGCATTCAGGTTATTCCATTCGATAAGGTATTTGCCTCTATTATTATTGGCCCTATCACCTAGCTGTACATGTCTCGCGTTAAAATCGCCCGCAACGATATAATAGTTATTAGGATCATTGAGCTTTAATCTTTGAAATAACGTGTTTAACTCGCCCATGAATACGTGCTTGGTTGCTACTCGGTTCGTGGCGTATATGCTAATGATGTATAAACTTAACCTATAATCTAGATTTAATCTTATGATAGTGTATTCTATAACCTGATTTTGCTTAGAACTAGGGTACATTATGATATCATAGTTGACGCTTTTTTTGGTGATAACGGCTGTACCGCCTCCGCGCGAATGGTATTTGTCTCTATCATTACGAATTACCTTGTACGATGGGAAGTTCGTGATATGTAGTTCGTTCAGTTTCGTTTCCGAAATTAATAGGATATCCAGGTCCTCGTTCATGAGAAGTTGTAGAACGTTGAGTCTTCTGTGCATCGATGCGATGGAGTTTGCGTTCACCGCTCCTATTGTTAGAATGTTGGCTCTGGTATCCATTACGCTTCTGTGATGTTCAATTCGGCGATTAAATTGTCGATTCTCGCGTGTAGCTCGCTTCTGAGCTCTTGTATTAGTGTTTTTACGCAGTTCGCTAGCTCCATTTTTACATCCTGGATCCACGGGGGCATGCCGTTGTTTTGTCCTTGCACAGTCGGTCCCTGGTAATAGCCAGGATATGGGTATTCGTGTGTTGTTTGTGGAGTCCGTTCCGTGGTATGCGTTCTATCGCGCTGTGTATTCTGGTGCAAGGCGTTAGCGTATGATATGCCTGGCCTGATCGTTGACGTCGGTCTGTTTGATATGCTACTTCTGGTGGATTTATTTGACGTTTTCATTCTACTCATTACATTTATAGCATTTTTATAATAAGGACAGCCTTTATAATTGGCGGGGTGTCCTGTCTGTTTACAGTTCGCACACGTTAGCATTTCCTTATTATTATCCGTTGTGATTGCACAGTTACCCGGTTCGTGACTTAGGCTGCATTTGACGCATCTGAATTGAAGGTTACAATTAGAGCTGGCATGTCCGAACTTTTGGCATCGCTTGCATTGAAATATTTTTTGCTTCCTTAATGGTTCCCATCTCGCTGTTTGGTATGCTAGTGTTTTTATGCCCGTCAGTTCTGATATTTTATTGCTGCTATCGATCTGTACTAAGAATGCTCTGTTATTATTCTTATTACCGAATCGAGCTGGTAATACTTTGACTATTTTTAGGTTCGCTGGCTTTAACTTCGTTGATCGGTCGGTGTCCTCGAGTCCTCATCTGCTGCACGCTCCTGTGGTTAAGAATATTATTACTATGTATTAGTGTTCATATGAAGTTTGATGAATAAATGTATATTACTTTTCAATAAGAAAGAACTTGAAAAAATAAGATTTTATAATTGTATATTCTTTTCTCAACATTTTTCTAAATTTATGATTGTATCTTTTGATAAATATTCTTGCATGTCTATGCAAGAAATAAATAATAAATAAATATAAATAAATAAATAAATAAATAATTATATGAATGTTTATTCATCCTACATTAATTGATTGTCTTTCATTTACTTTAATAATCTGTGCTTTTTAATAAACAGTATAGTTTATAACTTGCTCAACATACTCTGGAGACTAAATGAAATAATTTATTGATTTAATAATTGAACAAATTACAATTTTTGTCCATTTATTCAGAAATAAATTTTCAAGTCCCTATATATGCAGGAGACCGACATTTTTCTAAGTCTCGTTCGTCATTAAAAATGACGGAAAAGTTCCGTCACAAAGACGTTGAATTTTGACGTCCAAGGTACGTCGTAAATATGACGTCCCTGCGACGTTAATATTACGACAACTGACGTCTGAAACCCTATACTGACCAGAAAATGACGTCTGAGACGTTATTCTAACGTCAGTGTGCTACCTGGGGTAGGAGCGATATTTAAGGGTACCACACACAGGCGGGCCCCTCATAAATCAGTAATTCTACGTCATATAATGACTCATATTCCCTATGATACTGATAATGAATAAATAAGATAAGGCCAATAAGTATTCAAGTTTATTATTTACATTTTCAAATTTTGGAAAAATATTCAAATTTGAAATCTGGCAACGTCGCATCACATGGTTTATGAAATGATAGGAGTACGGCCCTGAGTAGAATAATCGTATATCCGTGCAGCTCTGAAACATAACCTCTATAAATAACCGAATTCAGTGTATTGCGGTCAAATATTGCCGCCAACTCATACTCATCGAAATCTTTACTCATCGAAAAGAATTTGAATATCGAAATTTTTCCCATTTTTTAAAAATATAATAAAATTCACTTCTGTACCATTAGAGCCAGTACCTACAATTCATAACGACAATACTTCTCAGATGGCCACCGGTGGCGTTCAACGTTGCTTACTGTCGCGCCATCACTCGGCCATGCACGAACCCTATGATGCAACCGTTGCAACGCTGCCAATTCTATTTTAGGCTATATTCTATCGTCAAAACACTACGTTTTACTGTTTATGAACATCAATATCTTTGTCGAACGTTCGGTGACCTTATATTTTTATGATCTCAAAAGATTCTATGGAATTTTTTGAAGATATGAAAATGGTTTTATTTAATGTGTATAAGTTTAAAACATGTAGATTTCGGCATTAAAATGTGGAAAAGTGGAATCTTCCATAAGGTTACATGTTAAATTTTCGAATTTCAAAATCAAAATTCTTTCTTAAATGCCCGGTAACCGGACCTGAAACTTTACAAAAATAATCTTACGATATTCATTTCCATTCTACAAAAAAAATTAGCAATTTCTGTATTTCTTCATCTCGCGCTAGGAATACCTTAAATATATTTTTAATACAAAACTTTTAGTATTTTTCCCGGGCTACGCAATGGTCATATTGGATTTGACCTTGACCATGACCTTCAAGGTTATATCAAGGTCAAATTAATTTTTTTTCACGTTCAAATGTGTCCTTGACCATTTTTTTCATGTTACCTTTATTGTCAGCGGAGGTCAAATTTAGGTCAAGTATAGTTCGACTTTTTGAACACCCTATATAAGATTTACTATCTCAGAAACCTTCGCGGATATGCGTCCAATTGTTCCCCAAATTCTCATCGCAATCGGATGAACGGTTTAGGAAGGCATAATAATCATCCGTACCGGTACTTTTTGAACACCCTGTACAAGATTTACTAACTCAAATCTTCGCGGATATGCGTCCAACTGTTCCCCAAATTTTCATCGCAATCGGATGAACGGTTTAGGAAGGTATAATAATCATCCGTACCGGTACTTTTTGAACACCCTGTATAAGATTTACTAACTCAGAAACCTTTGCGGGCATGCGTCCAACCATTCCCCAACTTTTCATCGCAATCGGATGAACGGTTTAGGAAGGCATAATAATCATCAGTACCGGTACTTTTTGAACACCCTGTATAAGATTTACTAACTCAGAAACCTTTGCGGGCATGCGTCCAACCATTCCCCAAAGTTTCATCGCAATCGGATGAACGGTTTAGGAAGGCATTTGATATTACCTTAAAGGTCACGGTCAAGGTCAAATCCAATACGACCACTGGGTAGCCAAGGGAAAATCCTTAAAGTTTTGTATTAAACATTTTTCTCTAAAATGTTTTCCCGTTGAGATAATCCAGCTTGCGCGAATAGTATGCGCAGTAGCGCCACACACACACTGACGCAGTCACATCTACATGGCTTACGTCTGACGCTCAATTTCCCAGGAAGGTCCTACCGCAGAGCCATAGCATAGATGTTTACACATAAAAAAAAAGTCCGGACTATTTGACCGGACCATGGTATTCCGAGGTATTTTTGCGTCCTGAATCCGATCCCGAGGTCATCTGAGCCACATCACGTCAGAAAAACGAGATTTCGAAATAAATAAATAAGGAAATGGGACTGCCCTGAGCAGCACCCAGAGCATGACTCCAAGGTTCTAAGGCCATTAGGGTCAGTGCTGGGTCCACTGTCAATATGTCACAGTGAACGGATCGCCGAAATTGGATGCCTTGACAGAGAGATCGTAATCCGCGAGATACAACGATCATGGCAATATTTTATCCACTGGGGTGGTTCTGTGATAGTCCCGGTCGAGATTTAGGACTCCATTCCAATGTTTGGAAGGTATTCAAGACCTAAACAGCTACCCTCTCCAACTCAACAGGTCGCTTGAGAAATTGTCCCGGGTCCAGTTCCAAAAAATGGTCATTTTAACCTCTAAATGGCCTTGAAATCTCGTTTGCCTGACGTGATGTGGCTCAGATGACCTCGGGATCGGATTCAGGACGCAAAAATACCTCGGAATACCATGGTCCGGTCAAATAGTCCGGACTTTTTTTTTTTGTAAACCTGTGTTATTAGAGCAAACCGTAAAAGTGCATTTTTAGGGTTGCTTTTCTGCACAGGGATTCGGTACATTATTCTTGCTCACGTACGATTTATATGCCGGATAAATGTTTAATCCTACCAAAAGGCTTTATTGCCATCTGCGAAATATTGGTTTGAAGAAACAAATCAAAATTGTATCCTACAAGAGAATAATGATTCGAAATATAGAAGCAGTCTTTGTATCCAGTGGAAAGGGGAATGTGTCATCAATCAATTAGATTGGTCGTCACAATCGCCCGATGCAAACCCTATTAACAACGTTTGGGTATACATGAAGCAAAGACTTCGTTGTAAATTTACTAGAAAGTATGCCTCGGCAATGTTAATATTAACGCCGCTGATGACTGCATACATTTTTTATTACAGTACAATTTCGTTACTTCGACACGTCTAGTAGTCTGACACTCTCCTCCTTTTTAACGTCACAGCGACGTGAGTGCCATTTGCATTTAAAACAACGACCGTCACGAGTTCATTCTTGAAGGGAAACAATTTACCACGGCTTTTCTTATTCAAAATACGCAGTGATTTTTTCAAGTTTTTCATGTAAATTACATGAAAAAGTTTTCAAGCGGGTGATTTGTGCAAAAAACAGACGTATATAACAAAATACCTTGTAAGGCAGTAACTCTGAAGAAATAAAATATGATCGAGCTAGATCTTGTAAAAGCCATCCTCTTGTATTACTCCCTCTACAAATTCCAATAATCCATAAATTCCACTAATCCAACAGTTTCTAGTTCGTATTGTACCGGATTACAGGGATTATATTGTATATAAAAGCATTTTGATTTTAATAAAGAATAATGCGTCTATATATTTTCAGTTTCATCCAATAAATTTTTTTATAAATTAAGTTGGTCACGCTCTTATTAAAGATACTGTATAAACAGAGATTAACTCATCCTACCGTTACCCAATTTTCACTATCACCCAAATGAGTTTCTTTATGCCCTTGGAAGCATAATAATATATATATATATATAAATCTATCAATATGATGCTAAACGTCTCGTCAACCATTGCAAAAATCGCGCGAACATGTCGATACAACACGGCGAAGAAACTAACTATCAATTCCACTAAAGCACATCACTCTTCCTTCGCGTAGGCCTTCTTACTGGTTAGAGAAATGTTAGGCACAATCAAGCTGTCACTCTGATCCTGGAGACTCGTGCCGGAGGAACTCGTCATTGTTGTGCTCGACTTTCCGCTACTGGAGTTAGAATTTTGAATATTAGGCGTCGATGTTCTGCCTTTGAGTAGAACCGCGCGTTCCGTGCTCTTACTCGCGTCCTTTATCGATATGGAGGAAACATCGCTGAGATCTGGTAATCCAGCGACGTCGCTTTCCGGTTGCTTCTTAACCGGCGAATGCATCTTTCTTCCCGTGTTCATCGGCGTTATGTCCGAATTGGACGAAGAACTGAGGGCGCTCGCCTCTCGAGTCTTCTTCAGAGTCGTTATCGCCCAACCAAGGCCCAACTTCTTCAAAGCAGCCTCCATCTCTTCCGGCGACGACGCGTACTTCGGTACATCCGAACTCGGCGTGCTGGTCATTTCCGATATTCCGGACAATCCGGAGAAACTGTTAGAGCTGGTGGATGTTATTTTGTCCTTTCTTTCCTGCTTCTCGATGTGGAACTTTGTGGGTTTCGACGGACCAGGTTGCGGACTTGGATCGGACTGGAAAGGCGGTGTTTGTTTTCTCGCGTTGCTGCGATTCGACCGCTCCACCTGGACGGCGATCAACGAATCCGTCGATTCCGTCGAAACGTCCTTACTGACTGCACTGTTTTCCGTCGAGGTCATTACCTTCCTCGACGAAGGGGCTCCTCCCCTCATCGGCGGCCTCTGAGTCGTTGTTGGAGTAGTCATTTTCGTGGGTGAATACGTTTCTCGCGGCGGCGATCTCTGCCGTGGAGTATGAGCGGATTGCTGGGTGGGCAATGGTGCGACGTGAACCGACGGTTTACTCGTGGTCTGAGAAGTCTTGGGAGGTTGAATATCTATTTGTTTTTGACCGTATATCGACTGCTTCTTCGGCGATGAATCTAGAATCGCGTCCGAATCAGGAGTTAATCTCGTCGGCTCTACCGACGCACTTGGATAGCCGGTAATCAAATTCCTCTTGCTCTTTCCCGACGGACTCCTCGCGCTACCTTGACTTCTGTTCGCCGTGTCGGGTGTGTCGAATTCCACTATAGTAGACAACTCGTGGCCCGAAGCTCCTATCTCCGATCTGTATGGTCCACTGACGAGGGTAACGGGTGGTTTCGCTCTTGCGGTGGTCGTAGACGGCGCCGTTGGCAATGATCTGGAAACCTTAGGAATGCCAGCTAATAACGGCACGAAATCCGCTTCTTTTTCCGCCTTCGGACTTTTACTTCCTTCCTTGACAGGTGAACTATCTTTTTTATCTGGGAATGATACACTCTTCTTCGGAAGAGGTACCGGCGATGGCGTTCTTTGTCTTATGGAAGATTCCTCGGATTCTTGATTAAACGATACACCTAGTAGAGCTTTATCCACATTCTTGCTCTGTTCCAAGATTTCATTTGACAATTGCTTGACCATATCTTCGTGCTGTTCGGGAGATCGAGACACGGGTCGAACACTGCCTTCTGTTTTTATTATACCCCGTGGTTTACTCAATGCCCGTAAAAGATCTTCTGGTATGTTAACCAGTTCATTACCGGTCACCGTCGGCTTTGCCCTGCTCGACGGTACTTGAATAACTTCTGCAGGAGCCTCTGCATTCGTACTTATCGATTCTTTAGACTTCTCACTCGTATCTCGCGACACTTCAGCCTGTGTTTGCGCTTCGAATGTCGTCTGTTGTTCGGGCATGTCTCCCTCCGCGATAATTTTTTGGGATTCGACCAATGTCTTCGCGAGCTGATTATGAATCGCCTCTATACTCTCCACTAACTTACGCACATTGCACAGATCGTTGCTCTCCATTGGACGCAAACCAGGAATAGGCAATAAACTAGATTCGTCGCTGGGCGCGACGACGGAGAAATCCATACCCTTCTGTTCGTTGCGTACTCTTTCAATGAGGTCGTTTAACGATGCTATTTTTTCCGTACATATATTCTGCAGGTCGTCGTACTTCTTCATTATCTCGGGGGAATTTTTCAACGCGTTGCTCTCTACTCCCTCCAGTGCATCGTGTAGCAGTTTACACCTCGGATTTCTGCAGGAGCAAATTTCCTTGGGTTTGCTCGTCGGGCGTTGCGAGGACTTTTTACTCTTCTTCGAGTAATCACCAGATCGATCAGTCTCGGTGGAATTGTTCGGAGTAGAAGACGCTGCGATATTGTGATTCGCCTGCGAATTGTAAGAAGATGGGAATCGTAGAATCTTGTGGATGCGTCCTGGGTAGAATACGTTCGTCGGCATCATGATAGTCCGCGGCGACGGTGTTTCCGGCGACGAAACAGGGCTCACTGCCTGTCTCGAAAGTCTCGTCTCCTCGCCCGTCGATGAATCCAGCATCTCTAGAATCGGCGTGCTGCCATTCAGTGCGCGTAGAACCGAAGATCCAGGTGTCGCCGGCGGTGGACTCATGTAGGAAGTCGAAGTATCCGACGTGTCTCTCGTCTTCACCACTCGTCTGAACACGGACTGCGAGCGAGATCGATAGCCTCGACTCGTGGATGGTTGTTGAAAGTCGGGTGTCAAGTACGCTTGCGAGCTCTCGGTGCTAGAGTCAACCTTGACTTTGACATCTCCCTTTTCAAGACGTATATTCACTTTCTTGTCGGACGAGACGATCGTCTGTTCCACGCTGGAAGCCGATTTTTTCGGACTGCCAATCCGCGACGCAGGCGCCGATTTGAGCGATCGCTTAACTGGAGACGCGACTTTACTACTGGGCACCGATTTCGGTTTCGAGACAAATCGCGGAGAAGTTCTCTTCGATACTTTCAAAGTGCCTTTGCTCTTCTTCGTGGGAGTCACTTTGACCTGCTTCTTGTGAATATCGATGATCACGCCTGTGACCACGGAACCGGACGACCCGCTGCTGCTTTCCGCTGTGCACGGTACGACGACCTGCTTTACCTTCTTCTCCTGCACCTCGTCAACGTTATCCTCTCCGTTCGTCGAAGTCCCGACGACGCTGGATTGAGCTTTTATCAGTTGGACTTGCACTCCCTTGTCCTTGGCGGCACCCGTCTCGTCCAGCCTCGATGTTTGTACCGCAATTTCGATCCTCTGCGATTTGGGCGGCTCCTCCTTTCGTGGCGGGTTTTTCTTCGCAACGCTGTCGTCGGAGCTCGACATGTTTATCACTTTTATTTCGGGTTGCTGCGAGTGCACCGGTCGGACCGATTCGGGACGCTGTTCGCGCGGAACCTCGGGAGGAGCGCTGTCGAAAAGTGGTCTCATGGTGGCACTGAACACGTTGCTCGGTAAGTCGGCTCCGAATTCCCTCAGCAACAATCTCTTCTGCCTCTCGACCTTCTTTAACATCTCCAAGATCTGCTCTTCGCGAGAGATTTCTTCGTTTTCCTGATTTCTAGGAGAGGTCTGACCTTCCGGAGTCGCGGGTCCGTCGAAAAATGGCGGGTTTTGCCATATTGCACGTGGCGAATCGTTCGCGTCTTCTCGGTTGTCGCGCGGTGGGATCGTCACTACTCTATCTACGAGGCCATCGGCGGCGCGCGATCGCGTTGCGGAACTGTCGTGTAAAATGTCTTCGAATTTGCGATCCATCGCTTTCTGATGTTTCTCTTGACTTTCCTTGCGTCGCGCTTGACTCGTGTGTACCTCTTCTTTCTGAATAGTGCGGAAAAAAGAGATTGGTAGAGTGTGGAATCGACGCAACGGCTAATTTGGCAATGGAAAATACAAAAACCGCATCGTCACACTTACCGGTGGACCGTGAATCTGACTAGCTCTCAGCTTACGTTCTTCGCGCGAGAGATGATCGAGATTTTTTAGAAGAGTTTGATAGTCACGCCGTACCCGTTCTCGCAGTATCGCATCGTTTCCACGACGCTCGGCGTTTAACCTGTGACTTTCGACCGCTCGAGATTGAACGCTTTCCGTTTCCGCAACCTCGCGTGCAATGTCCTCTGCGTTTGGCTACAAGAGAGTCGCATAGAAATATTTGCCAAATGCGTTAACGTTACTGAATTAAACGAAGTAATCTTTTGTTTCACAATATAACGCATACCTCGTACAATATATCAACTTTCTCCACGATACCAGCGGGCCTATCGTACGCGTTTCTCTGCCGCGTACTGTAATCGTACACCTGTACCTTACTCCCTGCCAAAGAAGTATGATGCTTCGGTGTCTTTTTCGACTTATACTGATCTCCATCAGAAAAGTACGAGGAGTCATCACTGAGCGAACTCGAGCTACTGCTACTTGATACAGATGTGCTCTGTTTGTAGTCTTGTGGATTATACCTTGAAGAAGCATAACGAATGCCGAGATACCGACCGATCCTAGGGAATAAGAGTGAGTATTCGTTACCTCTTAAAAATATCGTAACTCGTTGCTTTGCACATTAAACTTTTCATAATTTTCTATTGTTGAAATGAAATCGCGATATTCGCGGAGACTAAATGAAAATCCCATAAGTCGGCTTTCAATCAATGGAAGGAATCATTACATACGATATGCACTTTTCAGAAAATTAAAAAAGGGATATAAGTTTTTGAGCAAGCATCGGTAGCATCCATAAAAAACGTGATTCAGCTCCTTCGAGTGGTAAGTCTGAGAAACGAGGTCTGGCTTTATGGAGCTCCAAGGTTAAATTCCGAATGGATGAAAATTATTTTTATCGAAGTAACTCCAGGAGTTTTGGAACTTTTGTTCATTTTCTCGTAATAGGGGTGTTAATCCCTGCTCGAGAGATAAAGATAGAATTTTTTATTTATTTTTTTTTCGAAATCAGCGTTTTCGATTTACCTTAAAGACGAGCGAATTCGCGATACGAGTAACATCAAATAATTTTCATCCACTTGAAATTTAACATTGGAGCTTCGTAAGGCCGGACCTCATTTCTCAAACTTAAAACCTGAAAGGGCTGAATCACATTTTTTATCGCTACTACCGATGCTCGCTCAAAAACTTACATCCCTCATCTAATTCTATAAGAAGTGCCAATCTTATCTAATGATTCCTTCTTATTTTTATTTCAATTTACTTTTAGGACAGCAATTCTGATCCAGTCTGTATAAAAAGATGTCAATGTAGACGAAAATAAAATGACGAAATTTCATTTTGACAATCGCGAATCACAAAGCTTTCGAATGGATGATAGCAACATACGATATTTATCAAAGGTAACGATCAAATACATCTCTTCTCTTGTTTCCTTTACAACGCCTAACGTGAACGTTAATCTTACCTTGCCATTTTATCCGCTTTCGTCGGGCTAGTGTTTAGAGTTGGCACTGTCTTGCGAGGTTCCTGTTCGTCAGATTCGAAAGCGTGTACCGTGCGTGGTAGTTGCGATATATCGGTAACCGCTTTGGACGTAACGGCTGGCCCTAATTCCAAATCCTCAACGGGCCATTTCTGCTTTTGCAAACCAGAAGGCCCGGGTTTCGGTTCGGGACTAACGCTGACTTTTTTTTGATTAACTGTATTAAGCTGCAAAAAATATCGATGTTAATCGATCCAATGAAACAGCCGAACTGATGTCGTAAGTGACGAAGTCTGCAAACCTTGACGGGTGATGATTTCGTGGCCGTTTTCTCGGGTGACTTTTTCGGTTCTTTTCCCGACGACTTTTTAATCTCCGATTTTAAGTGTTTCTTCTTCTTCGGAATTTTATCGTCACTCGTGCGTCCTACATTTTCAATTTCAATGTCTTCCTCCGCGGATTCCCAGCCGTCGTCGCTACGCTTCTTTGGCGATGATTTTTTCGGGAGATTAGCTATCATAGCGGACCTCGCGTTCTCTAATTCCCGCACTTGCTTCAGCCTTTCTTGCTGTTCCACGTATGGATCATCGACCTATGAAAATTTCATTTAAAGTAACGTTTTTCTAATGTATAGATAGAGTCATCAAATGGTGCAACTTTGCATCAATATTTAAGATTTTCTTTGTAAGAATTTCTTCTGTAATACAGAGTAAACTCGTAAGCAAATTTGCGAAATAATTAATCATTAAATTCTACCCTCAGAAGTTTTATCAAATTCGATTATTTTTTCTATAATTTCTTAGCATTTTTCAAATGCAAAATAAAGTATATGTACGTATGAATGGGTAATTTTGCTACACACTGTATTATAACATTAAAAGAATAATATGAAAGAATGTAAAACCTCTCACTTTTTGACTGTTAAGTTCACAAAAGCATGGAGAACAAATTTTGACTAATTTCACATTCTCATTTTCGCTGCATTTCCAAGAAAAAAAAACAACGCGCAATTCATTTTTAAAAACAAATTATTCCAGGTTGCAGGCTAAAAAGTAAAGTCTAGACTCTTAATAGATCTCTCATGCAGAACAACCGTGCAATTATGATGTAAGCACCGAACACGATCTTTTATTCAAATTTACATTTTATCTGTTAGAATCAAAAGAAGCATAGAAAAATCCATAAAGCTTTCTGCACTACTCCCAAAATTCCTCTGCAACTTTTACTAATGTGAGAGCAAAACAGATTCTACAACAAAGTAGAATATTGTCATTTTAGGGCTACAGAAAAAAAGATTGAAGCGGCTGTCTCTTGTAATGGAAAATCTCTTGATATTTGAAAGGCTTACCTTAGACGTCTCCTTCATTCGTTGCATAGCCTCCTTCCCCCTCTCTAAGGCTAAGGCCCTATTCTTTTTCCTCTCGGCTTCTATCGCCGCATCTAAATTAGGTTCGAGCGCAGCAACGGCATGTGCGTGACCTATATCTTCCATATCCTCTTGATACTTGCGCTGAAGCTCCATGATCTTCCTATCGTGCATTTGTTTGAGCTCCGACTTGCCATCCTTCTCAAGTCGAGTAAGCTGTTCGTTCGTGACATTCTTCGCACGTTCCAACAGTCTATTCGATATTTCTTTCGACTGTTGCCGAACCTGCATAGGTAAAGAAAGTATTCGACCGGATATACTTTGCGTAAAAAATAGGGGATATTTAGATCATGTAGGTGGACGTAGAATGTTTTTCTTCACCCCACAAGAAAAATTAAAAGAAAAATACACGTATCGAGACAAATGACAGTTGGGTTTTAACATTCCTAAAGTCTAAATCTACGCTTGTATTATGTAACAACGCGTAAATATAAAAAGGACTACGCGCTCTTCAATTTTCAAGCTTTCGTTCAACAAAATTCGTTCAATTTTTCGTATAAAGCTAAATAACTACGAAAATGTGCGGAGAACCCACCTGTTCCAGGCGTAACCTCTTACGACGATCGCGTTCGTTCTTCTTGATTTGATCCAAATCTGATAATACCATTCGTCCCCGACGAATGCTCACTGGATTCCCATTCACGGTAACGTTTATCGACATGTTGCTTTGTATTAAAAATCTTTGCCGTTCGTGAGACGTTTCAAGTTAAATTCAGAATGACAACAACGGACATTCGTTATCCGTCCAATCAAATCCCACGCGTGTACCGATGGCCATGGTGGTGGGGGAAGATCGAGCCTTCGCGCATGGCACTTGGTCGGCCAATGAGAAGACTTCGCCGAACTTGCTTCATTGCTAGCGGGAAATTTAAATGCCGAATATAGTAACACCGTTCAACTTGCGTACATTCTTTCTGAGTTTTGAGATTCGGAGAAACAACTTTCGCAATCAAATCTTTTATTTTATTTAAATCCTTTGTCTAAAAGATAATTGCGAATGATTCATCGATGAAAAAAAGGTGATTTATTATTTGGAAGTGAATAATGAATCGGTAACATTTTATTTCAATTTCTGAATAGTTTTCTTAATTTATTAACGTTTTGAAAAAATTTACAGTAAACTAATAATCTTCAGTTATATGGTATCTTTCAAAGCTTTTTAAAACATATAACGCAACTTTATAACTTTTGCACTCCGACGTTGTTTCATTATGCTTTTTATGTTCTATACAAACCTTACAAGCTCTTGATGGCGTTTGCTTCGATAGTATTGGGCCTATGTCCTTGGAAAAATGATCCCAATGTTGCGCGTGAAGTCTCAGTGGTGAATCTCCGTTCGATAATCGCCTTCGTCCTTTATAGTCTCGTAACGGTACATTTTTTAATAATGATTTAGCTACTTACTCAATGTTACTAGTATATTCAGCGTAACTTTGTTTTCTTCATGTGTTTATTTCTTTGAACAAAATGTATGAGCTAAAATGTGCCACATCAAATACGTAAAAGAAAACTTCTCGGTATCCTTTCATACATTTTTTCATAACAAGAAAGCACCACTCACATGATTTTGGCGATCAATTCCAATAATTCCCTTGTTATACTCGACATTACATTTTAACGGGTATATATCATCCCACACAGTACCGCATATTGCTACAAGATTGCAACTCTCTGTAATGTAACTCTGCAAGCTTCGCAATATTGCAATTTCATTGCATATCGTTGCTGCAACGTTGCAGAAATCTTACAGCAATCTTCAAATATCCGCAAATTTTCATTGATTTGCAATATTCATATTAGGCACTACATAATATTTGGCATTAATATTGGTTTCTTAATATTGCTGCAATATTAAGAAGCGTTCGGATAATCGAGGTTCGACTGTATTTAGGGTATGAAAAATTCCTAAACTTACAGTATTGTTTAAATATGATAAGCGTATTTTTTGTACTGTACCCACATATCATTCCAATTTGTTACCATACTCAAGTTATACTAACAAAATACCAAAAAACTGCGTATGATCGAGTCCACCAGGGTTTTCCCAAAATATATTATCAAATATTATATTAAGAATGTCTAACCCGCTTTTGTTTAAACCTAACTGATAGGTATAAGTTACCCCACTTATGTCAAGAGTCCGCATAATAGATACTAAATGATTGGTTTATTATTTTTTCTTTCCAAAGCTATTACTCCGATAGAGTTGATATGATTGATGTGGTCTTCATCGTCAGTATCATCTTCAATAACCAATTACTTCGAACGTTTTCGTACAGGAAACACAATATCGCTACTGCCGCTATCATTATTCAAAATATCTATCAAATCATTATCTGCAATACTATAGTACAGCTCTCACTATCTTCGTTAACGCTAAATTCTTTTCTTGAAGACATTATATAAGGATTTTTGTTTCTAATATTTTTATGAAAATATATTTGAACGTGCGAATATGGCCAAGAATAGCATGTAAATGAAACAGAAAGATATGGGCGACAATTGATCACAAGCCTGACCCATATTGTTTACGCTTGGCTCGATCGAAATGCATACCACAGCCCTCTTCCGTGGTTCTTATGTTTGACCCAATTTCTTTACCAAGGAGTCTCACATGATGAAGAGTAGCTCTATCATCGTATGAACGTAAGGGCTCTATCCGTTAATTAATTAGCTTCTTTCTTCGACAAGTAGAAGTGTTATACCATCAGAATTGAAAGAAAATAAAAGTCAAATCGACATATAAAAAATATTACTTCAAAAACATTCGAGTTAATATGACCACATCGAGTAATTACGAATTCTTTTCCATCTCTACTTTTATTATTGCAACATTTTATTCTACCAATTTTTAAACGTCGCTGTCGCTAATGCAGTCCATGACTTTCGTGTACCAACACCGATAATATAGCAATGTCTCTAAAAAAAATATGTATCCAATTGAACGAGAAAGAGAAGAAAATGCGAATAACGTGTACCTATTTAACACTAGATTTGCGGAAACCCATCAATTTGACGGGTGACTTATTCAGTGCCATTCAATTTCGATTATCTAGTAACCTATGAGGTTTTAGACTAAATTGGTGAAATATTCTTTTGTAGATTAGATTTCACTGTACAAGATAGATATACTAGCATAGACTAAAATTTCGTAGTTATCGAGATAATTATCCGCCAAAATGACCATTTTAGAACGTCGAAACCGTCCGTAAACCTAGTGTTAAAATTCCTTTCGATCGAATCAAAATGAACGGTCATTCGTCGCGGAAAGAAATATTAGGAAAAGGTTTGGAAATAGGTAAAAGGGAGTGGTATAAAAGAAAAAATGGACGTACGGAAGAAGACGTAATAACATATATTCTATTTAACATGATACTTATGTGTATAAGTATATATTTATATATTTATATATGCGTATGTATATAATAATTAATAAAATATAATGTTTAATAATGTTAATCGTACTTCTACGCAATATATATTATCATCTCACCATCCTCGGATCGATCGTGCATACTCGCCAAAGTGAAAATGTTAAAAGAGATGTGTAAAGCTGGCGCGCGCAGTCGATCGATGGGAAGCTGTAAACTTTTACCATTTTCACGCCCGTGGCGAAAATACACGACAGGTGTCTCGGCATAGTCCTCGGCTTGTCGTCAATGTCGCTACCCTCGTCGGTCTCGTCGTTGTATGTAAAATTGGTTGTCCGGTCAATGTGGTCGACGCCAAAAACGTCGTTCGCACGACTATTGGAGAAATGAATTATCGCGGGGCGCACGCATGCGCGCTCGTTCGGCGAGCGTCGATTTCGGTACTATTTATATTTTCTTGCAATTGTACAGCTTTTCCGCACTATTGCTCGAAGCGATCCGATCGCGTCTGAGGTCAATACCAACACGGATACAGAGTTTCGCACGGATTCCAAATTCTCAACCAGGATCCGCGGCGAGGCACGCAGGCCTCGATATCGAAAGAGAAATTCGCGACGCTCAAAAATATTTTTATCTGCACCGCACCGCGACGCGCGACCTTCGGCACACTCTTTTCGCGCTCGTTATCGCAGCCCAGCTTCGAACCGGCACACGTTCGACCGAACGTAAAATATCATTGCAAAATCGACGATTCCGTGTCGCGGGATGCAACGTACACAACGATACCTTACTTTGAAAACCTCGTAAGTGCAATTTTTGACAAAAATGCCATTTATAGCTTACTGCGTTAATGTTTAAAATCTGAACACAGTAAGTTATAAATGGCATTTTTGTCAAAAATTGCACTTACGAGATTTTCAAAGTAAGGTATCGACAAGTATCACGTCTATACACTAAGGTACGCTACCGCGCGGGCTGATCTATATTCGTTGTGTGCCTGGTGGTATTAACGTGGTTCCTCGCAGGAAACCCATGAGTTGTCGCGGGGATTTTTTCGGGGATCGATATACGTTTTAGAGAGTCCAAAAGTGTCTCGCACCGGCGTTCGATTTGCGAGCCGCCGCGCACGTGTCTTATCGTCGAATTCACTTCTCCAATCGTCACTCTTATACCGTACAGCTTATATTTATAATTTAATAACAATAATCTTGAGAGACTCGAGACCGCTGCACACGTACTCGCGCGATCGCCGCCGTCCAAAGATCGGCCGACGCGTACTCGCAGCGCGAACGCACGGATCCGTGTGCAGCGGCCTGTACACAATGCCTGCTTAGCGTAACGTAACGTGAGATTTTCCTTACCAACCAACTATATATATTTCTCTCGCATTCGCACGCCCGTTCGCTCGATCGTTTACTCTCACTCCCTCTCTGTCACGCTAACGATGTATAAAATCTCGCGCGAAGGAGTTCAATTCCTTCGCGCACGCAGCGCGGATCGGGCTTCGAACGTTGCTACGTCACAGCACCGCCGCCTGCGCGCAGCTTACGCGATCTTCCTGCGATCTTATTACGTTTTTCTCGGCTTATCGTCTATGTTCTTCCCTAAAGTTATTCATTAATCGTAAAGTTACTTTGATGGTCATTCGCGTCGCAAACCCATCGTGCGACGCAAACGAGGCTTAAAGAAAAGAGACGCGACATCCTTTGCCCGTTGAAATTGACGCGCGCGCGCGTGTGAATTCCGCGGCGTTCGTCTTGCGCGCGCACGAAGTTCGAAGGGCGACGTTCGTTCGAATTTGTCTCGCGGCGCGTGCCGACTGCGACGAAGATGCGAATTCGCTGCGCTCAAGACGCTTTGCAATTTTGTTTCGTTCTTCGTTGGGCGTCTTTTTCTACTCGGATATAGATGTTTTATAGTGAGCGTTCTCGGAAACATTTTTTATTTCAAAAATAAATTACGCGCTCAAAACGCTTTGCGATTTCGCCTCGTCCTTCGCTGGACGTCTTTTTCTACTCGAATAGAGCTATTTTGCAGTGAGAGCTCTCGGAAGCATTCTTTTATTTCGAAAGTAAAGTTACGCGCTCGAAACGCTTTGCGATTTCGCCTCGTTCTTCGCTGGACGTCTTTTTCTACTCGGATATAGCTGTTTTATAGTGAACGCTCTCGAAAACATTCTTTTATTTGAAAAATAAAGTTACCACCATTATAGAAATCGAAATTCTGGCAATACGTGTAGCGCCTCCACGAAACTCTCTTCGCCCCAAAACGACCGAATTTCTCTTCCCAAAGAAAAGACAAATTCTCTCGAGCGTCTCGCGGCAATTTCAACGAGCGTCAAAGAAAGGCGTTCCTCGACGATCGTCGCCACCATGCACGACGATCGGAGAGAAACGTGCTCGACGACGCGATCTCTACGTGGCGTTGTTTCTTAACGTAGACTATGACGACTACCCCCTTAATCGACTAAAGCTTACAAGGTAGAAAATCGGTTTGTAAGCACGGCGGGCTCGGAACCCCTCGTGCGAGTTACTAAGATATACTCTCTCTCTCTCTATACTGATATTATTATGCACGCGCGCGAAACCCCCGCGCATAGTGGCGAGCTAAGCGCGCGCGCGCGCTCGCGTCGCGTCGCATGGGGCTGACGTCGGCGCGTCGCGCGCAGAAGTACGTTTTGTGAGAGCTGCGAAATCTCAGTCGTGGCGTATAGTAACGGACTCCACGCGAAACCTCATTCGCTATTTTCGCCTTCCGCCTTTCGCCGCTCGGGATTCGATCCCCCCTGTCCTTACGGGCGATACGTCGCGTCGAAACGCCGAGTACCAAATTTTCCGGCTTATTTTCTTACTACAATGCTCACGTCCGTCTCTCTGCATCTGTATACGTAGGATCCTTGCGCGTCTCTACAGAGGTTCCGGATTCGCGTTGACGCGGGGAGTACAGCGGTGTATTACATTAGCGATAGTGTGTCGATAGTAATAGTAATAGGTATTAATAATATATAATATAATAATACAATAAATGTAATATAATATATAATATAATATATAATAATATATGTCTTTGTGGCGTACGCACGACCGCGAGAGCGAGAGTTTCAGACGGCTCCCCCTCGCGATCCGATCGCGACGATATGCGGACCTCGCGCCGCATGTGAAATCGGCGGCGCGACCCTCGCGAGGAACCATTGCGGCCGCGTGTACGTCTACTAATTGCATTTCATTAAAATCATGAGATCGTTTTGGTATGATGTATATTATATCCCGGCCGTACAGGTATCCGCGACGCAGGTATTTCTCTTTCTCTTTAGTCTACGCTTTCCCGCTTATTCGCGATCGCGTCGGCCGCGGGCCTCCGCGGCGCCTCGCCGTCACGCGCGCGCACGCCGCCGTTGACGTCGGCGCGCCGTGTGTACGTGGGAGAGGGGAAGGTCGAATGGTTGAATTCGCTAAATTTCGCAATTCCACTAGAGGCGCGCGGCGGCGCGAATCGACGGGAGACGATAAATCTTAGGTACCGTTCGAACTTGGAGAGTTTTGGCCCGTTGCAATTAACACGCGCTTATCTCTATATACTTTGACTATACGATATACTCCTCCTCCGCGGGAAGGTCCTGTTGCTTTTTCTCCGCGGCTCGAGCCGAGAGAGCTTTCGTCGCGGACGCTCGAGTTCTCGCTCTCGTCCGGCTCGAAAGCCTGCGCGTCTCTCTCATTTCGTCTGTCTTCTTCGATCTCTTTTATTTCTCGACTCTTCCGACTCGCGATACGCTCGAGGAACGATGGACGGTCGGGAACGCAAGGCGCGGACTCGCGGAGGGCGGGTGATGGAGGTCTTTCGAATTTCGAAAAGTCGCCGGGGATCGCGCGCGATGGATGCGTTCGCACGTGGCTGATGAAGCGCTGAAGAGGCCCAAATAGTACAAGATTGAAATTTTCAAAAAGATATCTGAATACACCGAGAAAACAGTTCATTAATAGTTATTAAATGTAATTTCAAATATAGCGAAATAATTATTTCTTTAGAACAAGAAAATATGTTAGTTATTAAAATCTTTATTTCATTCAAATGGAAAGGTGGTTGCTTCAAAGGATCTAATTGTACGAAATAACTATCGTAATAGTTGACGAATATTTATTTATTTGATCCAATAAATGGTTTATTTCGCCATATTCAAACAAACATTTATTAACTACAAATAAACTGTTTCCTCGTTGCGTAA
The DNA here is from genome assembly GCA_963678675.1 of Xiphydria camelus. Lineage (NCBI taxonomy): Eukaryota > Metazoa > Arthropoda > Insecta > Hymenoptera > Xiphydriidae > Xiphydria > Xiphydria camelus. The sequence goes on along the minus strand of OY783193.1, from coordinate 13,483,980 downwards.
TACAAAATGTGTACCTAATGTCTATTCAGAAGACAACTTATTTTTCGGATATTTTAAAAGTATCTTAATCCTTTTAGTGCCGAGCGAAAACCGTGTGTTTATGCGAAGATAACCGGACGAATTTGACGAATTTACTAAGTTTAGGAAAAAGCTCATAAAAACCAAACCAAGAATGATATTTAAAAAATTCAAAATGCACCGTATTACAGAAGAAAGCGAGAATAATGTAATGGCAAATGTATTTCAATATATATTGAAAATCATACGAATAACATAAATATTAAACATGATGAAAAACATATAAACAAGTTTCTCTTCTACAAACAATATTTGCACATAACAATAATCATCGTTTGATCATAGTTTTATGTAGGTCACGTAGTATGAAGTATAAGTATTACATTTTCAATCATTTTTAATAAAATAACCAATATCGGTCCTGAGAGAACGACGATATATCCGAAATATAAGTTACTTTCCGCACAGACATTAGGTATACATTTTGTATTACATTCAGATAACTTTTTGAAAAAATCGCCATTTTCTTCTACTTGGGAGTGATGCCTTGCGCCGGAGTCCAGCGAGTTACGGTGCAGGATTCAAAGAGGGTGCACGATCGAATCTCATTTGCCATCGTCGGCCTTTCCGATACGGTTGACACGGAGTGGCAAGGTGGTGCCTCTTGAACGTCGATCGGTATTTGACGGGAAAATTGCGTGAGCGCGATCTCTACGCTTACGAACAAGTATCGTGTAAAAGTTGAGCAAAAATATATTTCGAGCTTCGATCCGTGTGGCACGATCGATTACCTACTGAGAAGCCCTACGCCGCGGTTCGACAGTGCATGCATCTTTAATGGGAATGAGTATTTTTACAGTGGGAGGGAGCTTGCGATCTTCCCGGATATCGAGCACCTGGTCCGAAGATGAGAAGGAACGAACGTTTCATTTCGTTCTAATTTCTACCGTTTCACGGAGGGAAATCGATTCATATTAAAAAACTTCCACAAGAGTGGAACGAATTTCTAAAGAAATTGAATATAAAATTGAATAAATACAGCAAAATGGCTGGCAGTACACAATTAAAACGTATCGAGATTTAAAAAATGTGCACAGAGAAAAAGAATTAGTTGGATCTACTGTAAATTACTTGCGCGGTTGCAAGTAATTATTTATTTATCAGTGAAATTTTTAATACGCCAATTAAATATGTCTTCCTTACAATCATGTGGAATAGTATACACAATTAAAAAAAAAATATCAAATTAATATGAAAAAAGATTTAATCACAGAGGCTTGTAAGATATCACAAGATATGAACGAGCGCACAAGATTTTGCACGAAGATTTGGGTATGAGAAAATTATCCGCGCGCTGGGTGTCGCGTTTGTTGACAATTGACCAAAAGCGCGTACGGCTTGACATGTCGCGCGAGTGTCTTGAACTGTATGAAAAAAATCCAGCTGAATTTTTGCGACGTTTGATAACTGTCGATGAAACCTGGATCTAACATTTCTTAGGGGGAAAAAATTTGGAATAAATGCCGAAGTCGAAAACACTGTAGACCGGTATTTTTCAGGTGGACAAAAAGAATTTTTTTCAGACGGCTTGAAGGGTTGGGAGAAACGATGGATTAAATGTATTGAGTTACGAAGAGACAATGTTGAGAAATAAATTTTTTTTACCTTGACATATGTGTTTTTCCTAAAAAGGCCGGAAACTTTTCAAGTGACCCACGTATATGGACTTTTCTTACTGATGAATACAGACAAATTTACTGTTTAGGTTTCTTCGTGATTGTTATAAATAAATAATTAATTGTGACCCCACAAGTAATTTTAACACTCTGAGTGAACACAAGTGCCAATTCCGACCAACGCATTTTTCATAGCCGCAAAACTGATCTTAAAACCGATTCTATCGAACTGTTATCCAGGCGGAAAAAAGTAGAAACCCTCTTTTTTACGGTTCCCACGTATACCTAGAAGTCGTCATTCTGGTAAAACAAAAGGGAACTTCAAATCGGCGCGAATTCGACGGATTAAAAAATCGGCCATTAAAAAATTTCTAAAACTAATACGTACATCTTAAATTATTGCCTTTTCTATTTAAAATGCCTTATTGTTTTTTAATTTCTGATAATTACCAAGAAAATGACGACCATTTAAAGAAAGTGTTTTTTTTTCAGTGCATTAAAATGAAGGTTTTTGTTCTACTGTATTTTTCACTCGTTTAATGGCATTTTTAATATTTCAAATTAAGCCACAAAATTCCTGACCTTTCCTTTCTTCATATTAAAAAAAAAATCAAATGACACTAACTCTATTCCAAGCGAAGTAATGAGCCAAGAAAGTAGCGTGGTGCGAATTCGCACCTGTGTGCACGTTGAAAGTCGCAAAGGATGTGTGCACTCGAAGAGTTAAGTAGATCCAACTAATTCCTTTTCTCTCCGTCTAGAAAATGAAAACCTAAAATTCCTAATACGCCTCGCACACCGCGAAAGGGAGCTTTCGTTCGCGTTCCTCGGATTTCTTCAATCGTTAAAGCACACCCTTGCCACCCTACAGGGCTTTCAACTAACCAGCGTCGCGCGAGCTTGACCCGAGGGGAAAGCTAATTGGGTAGGTCAGTGGAAAGCTAATTAGCTCTCGCTGCGGTACCAGCGTGCGTTTCGTGCGGTTAAATTCCACGTCACTCTTCGTCGCTTCCTATCCGCACCCCGCTGCATCGCTACGCATATTGCGCGTGTGACTCGAGCTTCGCGGTCGGGGCGGAATCGTCGAACATTTCTCGCCACCCGATTATCGGCTCGAACGCGCGCCTCGGGGCCCTGATTCCGTTTAATGATCGACGCAAGATTTCCGAGCGACGATAACGGAGGAATGTTGTGACGGGGCAAGAATCGCGATCTACGGCTTGGTTCGTTTTGGCAAATTTAACGGCGTGGATTCGAATATTATTTTTCATGCGAAATTGACTGAATTTAATAGAGAGAGACCGCTTAATACGAGTTTGTATTATACGCGTCTTCAAAGTAAGAAATAAAAAACAAAATGTAGACTCTGAACTAAAACTTTTTATTACGGAATAGAAAAATCAATATCTTTATATCAAGAAGACCGCAAACTAGAGATTAGTAAATTCTACAAACTGTATATCACTACAACGAGTATGTACCTGGGAAATTGCTCCGAACTGCTCTACGATGCTCAGAGTTGCAATATCAACCGACGAAGGATCGCTATCATCGAGAAACGTGCCAAAATTCGAACCAAACGAACCAAGCTCGCAACGAACGAGGCAAGGACAAGGTGAGAATTCAATCGGCGCGACTAGACGTCGTCTTTCGCCCTGGTATCGTCCGCGCGCTCACCTTGTCCCGGAATTCCAGTTATTGGACTTAATCGCCGCGCAGCATCCGATCCAGTTCCCGTAGGGCGAGCTGGAGAATCAGGGCACCGAATATAACGCGTAGTATGACTACGACGGCGTGAAATTCGCTTCCGATGAAATTGCCGCGCGCGAATACGGATGCATTGTTTGCGACACGGGTCAAAGGTGGTAATATGAACGAGCGCCGATATCGGGTCGCGATGGGCCTACTAGAGAGCTCTGCGTTTGACGATGCGTTTCGCTTAAGTGTGTTGATGATTTTTCACAGAATGCTCTTCCCTCTGTTCCTTCTTTTTCGACTTTTCAACACCTCTTCTTCCTCGACTTCTATTCGCGCTTGCGACGGAACGAGAGAACGGCCGACGGGCGGGCGTAGTGTGCCGCGATGCGGACGGAAACTTCATTCGCGACACGATTTCGTCGTTTCGAGGAATTCGAAGGAAATCATCGGTCTCCAGAGGAGTTTCGTCGCGCTCGGGAACGCGAGAATCGCGCAGTGGAAAACTCCCTCGAATCGCTGAGAAAATTCCAGTTGGCAGTCGGTTTATCATGCGCAGCTTTTTAATTGACGAAAACGCGTTGCTGAGCTTTAAATTTCAAATGTCCGCCTGCGCGCTGAATTAACCTCGATGGTCGCCTCTTGTGACGTCATGGAATGGCTATACTAGTGCTGTTTACACGTAAAGCCGTGGCAGTGGTTCTCCCTCCTTTTTACCGGCTGCCCCATTCCTTTTTTCCATTTCGATACGAAATCATTGCCCCGAGAAAGCTTTACTCGTTTCCCGCTCGTTAGCGGCTGAGTTTTGAGTCAAGAAACTTTTTAGATTCGCGCAACACGTTCGGAAAGTTTTGTTCTATGAAGAAAAACTAAATCGATTCATCGAAAAACGTCGTTCTGCTGCCAAATCGAAAAAGTAGCCCGACCCTTTGCGCGGGTGACGCGAGATGTCGAAGCGATTTGGAGGACGAAGGGGAAGCGCGGTCGTTCGCAGAAACGAAATTTCCCTCCGCGTTGCATCCGCGTCGAGCCACTTTGAGTTGCGCGATCGCTTCATCCGGTTTCTACCGTATGAGGCTAAACTTACTCGCCAGGAAAAAATTTAAATCACTATTATATATCCGGGGTGTCTAGTGCAGGTTCACAATGAAATTCAAATACTTTTCAAGAACTTTTCAAGAATGTGAAATGATCAATATTAAGCAACATTACGAGGGCAGAGTGAAAAGTCCGATATTTTTCTAGCAGATGGCGGTGCGCCCCAAAGTCTGTAAAGTAGCCCCCTGCTACGGCGATGACCTTTTCGTTTGATGAGAATTTATTTCCAACCAGCAATTCTGGGAAGAGAAAAAAGACGCAGGGAGCCAAATCCGGTGAATACGGTGGATGCGGCGGCAATTCGAACTTCAAATCGACCAATTTCGCTGTTGCAACGGCAGACGAATGGGCAGGTGCATTGTCATGATGCAACAGAACTTTTTTTTCGCCAAATGGGGGAGTATACTCATTTTCGCGATCGCACCACAATCTACTAGAAAAGTATCGGACTTTTTACTCTGCCCTCGTAGTTGTATGTTGATTCGTAATAAGCGAATTAAATTATCCATACAATAAAACAATAATAATATTTATTAAGTGAATAAATGTAATGCTCCTATTCACTTATTGGTCACTGCTCGCTGCTCGCTGCGTCCAGTCCACATTAGAATTCACTCTTTAAAAAACTCAGTGATTTCGTAAAATGAACGAAAAATAAAATATTCAAGGATCTACAAAAAAAATCCAGTACATTTCCAGGACTTCTTAACACTCGGATGCACGACGTGTTCTGTCAATCCATGCAAAAGCATGGATTGCGTGGACTGACAGACCACCGTCGTGCATCCTAGCGTTAAGGATAAGCAAAATTCAAGTACTTTTTAAATACATCAAGGATTTCAAGGACCGCTAGACACCCTGTTATCTCATTATCTATCAACTTTTGGCGTATATTGATATAAGACTTTACTGTAGATAAAAATGTAATTTTCAAAAAAGTATCATACAAACATCAGCCAAAAGCTCATAGATAATGAGATAATAAAGATTGAACTTTTTTTCCCGGCGAGTAAGTTTAGCCTCATATGATATGCGAACCATCCAAGAAACAGGTTGACAGCGCGACGCGATGCCATCCAGGATTATCCGTCTCGAATCTCGAACGGTTGTCCGCTCGCGCTGATAAGACAGATAACGAATCCAGCAGAGAGGAAATACACGTGCTCGGGGGGAAAGGGAGATGAGGTACGCCTCGAGCGTAACCGCCGCCCGCCGGAGTCGTTGCTCTCTCGTTCGACGCGCGACGATATTGATAATGAATAAACTGACCCGCGTTCATCACCACGCTGCCGATTTCGTACATCCGCTACCTGTCGTCCGCGGATTGCCCCGCGCCGCCGCTGAAAAACAGACCGGCGGCCGGCCGGCAAGGCTGGACTTGATGCACGGCGACGTACATTATAAGACGTAACACACATAGTTATTACGAAACTTGAACAACGACATCTTTTTTTTATTGTTTGTCTGGCAGTATAGAATTGGTGTATAAAAGTTGTTTCTTTTTTTGCCGCGTTTTTTATACTTTTTTTTTTCTCCGCCGCGTTATTTCGCTTTTTTTTCGTCACCACCGCCCAGCGGGTCGGGACTCGAATAATTTAGATAAAATATCACAATTTGCTCTTGTTTCTTTCACGTTTCAGTTTTGCCTCTGCCCATCCAAATAATCGAGCCTGCGCGTGTAGGCTTGCCGTTTCGTTGCGAGACCGGATCCGGTCCGTTTGTTTGCTCCGTTCTCCCTCTCGTCCCCGATCGAGATTCGGGGATCGAGATAGTCTTGAAAAATTCCGATTCGTTTTGATTCCAAATCATCCTGACCGCGCGACGAGTCCGAGCGTTCCCGATGGCTTCGCTCCGCGCAACCTTTCAGGGACTTCTGCTCGGCGGCCGCGGCCGTTGGAGCCGCTTCGTTTCGTAACAGCTGCGCTCCGGCGTTTTACTCACACGAGTCCCGCACCTCGGAACGAGGGGAAAGCGGGCCTCCTCTGCGGGAACGCTCGAATCCGCGCGCGTCGAGGTGTTATATACCATTCCATACCGATCTGCGTCGGGCGAACCGGGAGCCGGCCCAATTTTCGCGCCCACCTCCGAGGTCGAAGGTAGACGCCCCAGTCCAAGATCACTCCGACTCCCGAACGCCGACGACTGTGTGCTCGTCGTTACTGTACATAGATATTGTCCGCGAAGGGACCCCGTCGCGGGAGGGGGGGTTTGCCAGCTGCCAGGGCGTGAGGTCCGGACGACCTTCCCGGTTCCTTGAGGATGCTAAAAGGGGCGGGCGGAAATCGGGAAATGCGATAAATAATTTGTACGAGAAAAAGGGGGAGAGGAGGAGGGAAACTAGAATCACAATTAAATCTCACTCGACTTCAAACCGAAAGCGAAGCAGCCTCGTGTCGTCGCTAACGGTTGCGTCGGTGGCCCGAGCGGAGTCTCGAACGCTCCCGACTCTCGAAGGCGAATTCCGCCTGGGAGGTCCTCCGAGAGCCGGGCTCTTCGGCACGCGACGCGCGGTCCTCCGGGTTCCCTGGAAGGTCGAGGTAGCGCGGGGAACGGGTGGAGAATCTCGAGGAACTCGGAAGGATACTGCGCTCGAGCGCTGACAACGGCTCCGGTCGGGCTTCCGCGATTGCAGGAGACGCGAGAATCGCGCGTCGAGAAAACCCTGAGACGGCGACGCGCGCGCGAGGTCCAGCCTCTGCCGTCAGCAATCCGTCATGGGATTAGAATTTCCGCCGAGGCGCGATGAGGGTCGCGCTTTTGCGGATGACGCGGGGAACCGACGACGAGTCGGGTGAAGAAGGGGATGATGACGATGGGATGAGGGGAGAGCGGTACGCTCACGACGCTGGAAGCCCGACACCGGTTCGAGCCGGCCGATCGCGGATCGGGGCTCGATACCGCGATCGAACGTATCACTGGCAAACCCTGGGGTCGATTCGGCGAGGAGATCGATCTAGCTCGCGCGCCCCGGTCTAGTCGCCGAAGCGGCTGCATGCCTTCTTCCACTTGCATTGGGTGCACCAGAGGTCGCGATGCTCCATCCCGTAGACCTTACGACACTTCTTCGTCTCGCCGCGGACCCGCCTCGGCGACGCCGGCATCTTCATCGAGGAGACCGCCAGAAGGCCGATGTTCTGCTGGTACGCCGGGATTGGACGGGGCGACAGCTTGATGTGCTTGATCGGCGTGCTCTGCGGGGAAATCGGGAAAGTCGCGCTTTCGAGATCACTTCAGCCATTCGAGGCGGTGCGTCACGAAGGGTTCGCGCACTGAGAGAAGAGTTTATTTGTAGCCTGACGGAGAAAATATCTACGCCGATTTATGTCAATTCTACGCTAAAGTATGGAATTTGAAGGAAATGCATATTACACTGACAAAGAAAAATTTGTTCGGCCAATTAAATTTGCTCTTGGTTGGCTCGACAAAATAATACGGATAAATACGAGCCGACCAAACATCTCTTTAACTTCAAAAAAATTGTTCTGTTAAAGGTTCTTTGATATATCGGCAGACTTTTGATACTATATCAAAATGGTTTTTTTTTGTGGTGAAGAAATCATTTAGTTATATTCCATCAAAATGATTTTGTTCAAGTATAATAATTCTTTTTTCTCACATCGAAATCATTTTATTATCCCAACGAAATAAAGAAACACGGCATATCGTTTTGTTCAAATAACAAAATTACGCGCGATTTTTAACCAGAGCTAATAAAATGACTCATCTAGCAACAGAATAATTTTTCACTTTTATTTTGTTGTCAGAGCAAAAATTTGTTTCGATGAACTTTGAGACTTTGTTGCGCTATCAAAATGACTGGTTAAAATTACTTTTATCACCTAACAAAACATATTACGGCTATTTTATATTCAGAATCAAGCATTCCTATAAATTAAGAAAATCTTTAATGGAATCAACGAAATTTATTCAATAAAATAATTTTTTGTCATAGTTGTAATTTTGTTCTTAGTGTATGTGGAGACAATGAAGGTTGCTTGGAACACCTAATAACAGTTTGTAGAGGACAGCGGTGTGATATTAATATAAAGCAGATTCTATTTAGTGAGGGAAACGGCCCTAAAGTAGAGTAGCTATCAAAGCTAGAAGACTTAAGGATACAAGTAAAATAAATTTCATGAAAAAGAGTGTGGAGTTTAAGGTAAATGTTTAATTAAGTTAAGGAAAGAAAGAAGAGTAATGTGTTTCAATGTGTTTGAGAGTTATCTGTAAAACTAACCAACCCTTTTCTAAGCCGACAGGCTGAAAATAAAGATATACTAACTGCGGAATTTGGAACACATTTGTAGTTTTCCACAGTATGGAGTCATATTTCGTAATTAGTCATTGATGAATATAGATTTCCGTTATTACAATATTACGATTAACTACGCGCAATTACTTTATTAATTGAAGTAGTCCGTAGTTTTTTATAGAAATACATAGATTTTGAATTCTAAAATCACAAATATCTATGGTATATGAAGTTATGTGCTCAATTACGCCATACTATAGAAAATTCCATAATTTAGCGTAGAATTAACATAAAAAATCGGCGTAAATTTTTTTTCCGCCAGGGTAGTTCATAAATGTATACTTGAGTATGGCGAAAGAAATATTTCGTTGGGCCAAGTAAATATATGTTAATTATTAGAATATCTCTCATTCAAACAGAAATAGAATAATAGCTAACGAATATTTGCTTGGCCCAAATAAATATTTCTTTCGCCATAATCAAATATACACTATTAAAAATGTTTTGAAATTTAAAATACAAAGATGTGAATTTTAAGAACTACAGTATTAAAACTGAGAATCATATGAAATTGTTTGAAAATTAATATCTGTATTGTATAACTCAAATAAATATTTGAATTTTGAGTTGAAGTAAATTAATTTTCAAATGCATTTATAGTGTGAAATTGAATTTTCAAATAATCGTATTAAATTTAAGAACCTGCTTTTGAAGCTTCGAACAGCATAAGAGATTTACCATATACGCAGTTATGAAATTTAATAACGGTTCTTGAAAATTCATATACCTACGAGTCGCTAAATTCGTTGCGCAGAAATATCTATAGGTATATATTGTAAGCGATACAAATTGTTTACAAAAATTCATAACGTATTTCAATTTTCAAAACATTTGGGTATGAAATTTCATATCACATTTCAAATTTAAGAACACTTGGTTTTGAAATTTAGTAATCTATTTGAATTTTAAAAAGTATGTTTTAAATTCCATACACTTCTGCGTGTTAATATTAATACACTCGTGCATATGTTAATTACTGTTTCATACACATTTCTATTAGAAATTTTTAACAGTGTACGTATATTAATTATAAATAAACCCTTTTCTCAGTGCAAAGACGCGCTAATCAACGTGGGATCCGAGGGACACCCATCGATATTCGACTTCAACGTCAGGAGAAAGACGAGATGAAGAAAGAGGAGAGACTCACCGGTGACGGCGAGACGTTGAAGGTGTTGCTCCTTTCCCTGGCGATGCCAATGGCGACATTCTCCGGGCAGAAGCCGGTCGGTGGCGTGGTTTCCAGACGAAGCTGCTTCTGATACTCGGGGTCCTCGTGGGGCGGCCTCGCCATGTCCCGGTGGGACATGGTCGGCGGGGAGCTCATGTGATCCACCGCGACTTCTTGGTAGTAAAACTCCTCCTCGTGATCCGACATGTCATCGTCCTCCTCATCGTCAAGTTCCTTCGACTTCTTGGGCCTGCGGGAGGACAGGAGCTATTGCTGCTGGTCGATGGGATAGGCGCTCGCGTCTCGAATGTCGGACAAAGGTGAGATTTCGTTGGGTCTCCGGCGAGGGTACTTCGCAAATTGCGACATGATTGAGCGGCGTGTTTTGGATGGCTACAGAACTTTGACTATAGAAACTCTTGACTTTTCCCTGACCATTTCGAATCAAATTTTGTAAATGTCCCGACATTTTTGTTCTTATTAAAAACTTTGCATAATGAACAAAGCTACGCAGAGAAAAGGAATTAGTTGGATCTACTGGAAATTACTTGCGAGATCGCAAGTAATTATTTACTTATATCAATACAATTTTTTTATACATCTCAATTTGATATCTTTTTCTTACAATCATGTGAAATAGTATGTGATTGCAAGGAAAAAATCTTTAATTAATATGGAAAAAGATTTCATTGGTGTAAATAAATAATTACTTACGCCCCCGGAAGTGTTTTTTAGTAGAGCCAACTAATTCTTTTTCTTTGTGTATGAATAATCGTAATACAAGAATACGAACTGGAACCAAAGCCTACGTTTACAGATTATGAGTGTGGCTGCAACGAGGTTTATATGCTAAAACAATAACGTTGATGGTAAAGACTCTAATTCTAATCGATGGCATACACATACGTGCGGTACTACTGTAAATCTCTGAAGCAGCACTGCAAGCTGTATCGTGATGTGTATCAACGGTGAAATTTTGAAAATTTAACTCCAGATTATCTATAATTTACAATAAAAGAAAATCCTCTGACATTTTCTAGTTTTTCAGATCGTTAGCCACCCTAATGTTAGAACGTCGTTATCTAAATGAGATATTCTGCCAATTTTGTTCTGCTCTACATCCGGGCAGAAGTTCTATCCGCACACACAATTTTTATCGATAATCGATCAACCGTTTTAAAATTATTATCGATAAATCTCGATTTCTCCGAAAAATGAGATAATATCGAGTTTCCTCCAAATCAAAACAGCGATAATAGCTAAGCTGGCTGTATATCGTACAGCAGTTTCTACTCGATCATGCTCGTTTCTAATTAGTGCGTTGAACTTCTAATCTCAAGGAAGACACGTGCGATAACGACTTGTTAGCTCCTCATCTTCTCTGCAAATTATTATTATCTAATCGTAGAACAATTTTGTCACTTTTAGGCGCAATATCAAAAATAGATAAATTATTTTACAAAATTTTAAGCGATACTTTACGTTTTTTTCATTGCTGATATCTCTTTGACATCAGTTTCACGTTATTGATAATATTTTTGCACGTTTTCTAGCGTGCGAATGACTTTTGCATGTGAAAATTTCTTTTTCCTAATCTAAAATTATCGTCCATACACCCGATCGAAAATTCGCCACATATCCATCCCTTTCAATTCGTCATAGGAAAGAATAAAGTCCTAGAAAAATCGCGCGTAAGAATCAGCACCGCTCACAAATTCGACGAATCGACGCCCGATCGAATAATCGACTCGCTTCGACTCACCCCAAGTGCAGTTGCCGTACGTGCTCCTCGATGAGAGGACAGGTGGCCTTGATCTCGAAACAGCCGGGCCAAGTGCACTTGAAGACAACGGCCGGATTCGCCTGAAACTGAAATGTCGACAATATGTCGCGTTATTCTCTTTTCCCCCTGGCGTCGCATCGTCCGCTTTTGGCGGTCGGGCATTCGTTGACCTCGAGCGCGGCTATAGGTCCCGGTCACCGACCTCTCCGCCGCGGCCGTGCACGCTCCGAAAGAGAAGTCCGCGCGGGGAAACGCAAAAAGGGCGGGAGGTACTTCAAGAAGGAAAGAACAATGGGAATTTTCCGATTTTTTATGCGTCAAAGGGAAACGGACGGAATTTTGATGGAACTAAAATTGTTCGTAAAATGAAACTTATACATCGACAAAAATCATTAAGTTAAAATAACAAAAACGCATCTAGTTAAACGCGTTTAGTTATTCTAACCAAAATACTGATCAATTTAACCAAATGTTTACTTATTCTAACCAACAAATAGTCAACTTAATCAAACAGATGGAGGATCCATATTTCACCAAACAGCTTGATCATCATCTACAAGATTTTGTTCAAATTGACCAAGTTATTTTTCTCAATCTAGCTTCGCAACTCTTATTCAAGAGGGTGAACCAAAGTAGTTTATACTTATCGTCTCTATCTTGCTACGAGGAAAACGAAGCGAAATACGATAAAACTTCCCTTAAAAAAATTACGTAAATTTCAAAGCCAAGTAACTTTCATATTTACATATTCAGCGTATCTCGCTCCATTTCGAAGATGTCCTGCAAACAAGTATCTTAAAACGTCCAAAAGTCGACAATTCCTTGAACGAAAATAAATCAGCGATACAAATTCCCTTTCATCGATTGAACCGTCTAGTGTGGGGCCCCCCCCCCCCCCCCCTTCAACGAGTCGTCGTCACGAAAAAGAGAGCGCGCGCGCCACGTCGACGCGCGTCTTCGACGCGTTGTATGGCACCGAGAGAAAATCGATGCGCGCGCGTTCCTACGCCACGAAGCCGGCCGATCGCATGGCGTGGGCGCTGCGCCGCGCGCACGTTTCTTTGTTTACATCGCGCGGCGTACACCGGCGTCGTCGATGTGGGGTGCAACGCGGTCACGTGGTATTGATCAGAGAGAGAGAGAGTGGCGCGCGCGGCTGATTCGCAGCCCCTTTACTTCGCGCTGAGGCCGTGCGAAGGATCGCGAAGGCCGAGGGAGTAGGAGGAGGAGGAGTGGAAGGAGTAGGAGCAGGAGGAGAGGGGAAAAGACACTCGCTCGCGCCGCCTGTGGGTTTCTCTTCGTCCTTCGAACTTTACTTTGCAACGCTTCGACGCGGCTTCTCTCCGCCGCGAGAGAAGCGGTGGGGCGATGGAACGGGACGGAGACGCGCGTCGGCATTACGATGCGTCACGTGGTGCGGCGTATCGAGCGCGCTTCACTTCGGCGGGACGCGCATACGGCAGGTCGCGACGCCGAGAGTTCGGCTTTATCGCGCGGGTATCGTATATCTCGCATTTTCGCCGTTGCTGACGCGCGCTTCATATCGCGCTAAAGGTTATTGCCATGCGCCGTCCGACGGCGCTATCTTGATCGCGAGAGGGGCAGCGAGGGCGGAGGGAGAGAGAGAGAGAGAGAGAGAGAGAGAGAGAGAGAGAGAGAGAGAGAGCGTACGGGTACAGAAAAGAATAGCCCGCCGAGTCGGTGCGGCTCTATTAATAGAAACCTTATTGTCGCACGAATTAGCCGTCGAAACGCGTGTCCGTATCGTGACGTCCCTCTCGCGCGGCATTGTACGCGCGCTCCTGCTGTTCGCGGCGCACATGCGGGCGCGTCGGGCGTAAATACGGTAAAAAGGACCCGTGAGTGCTCCGCGGTGCCGGACGCGGCTTCTCCCGGGAAGCGCGCGTCCGACCGATGGGAAAGTCCGTGACGAACGCTCGAGGACCCTCGCGCGCGCCCGAGGACTCGTACCGTGAGCGCGGCACGAACGAAGTCGTGAACGCGGGGTTACACCTACTACTAGAGCCCCGCGGTCATCGTCGCCATCCGAAGCGAGTCAACGACCGAAAACAGGCGTTCGTTCGTTTACCCGAAGCAGCGCCGGTGACCATGGATCACTGACATCACGGGTCGCCGGTGCCTGCGTAGACCTAACGCCATACGAAGTGGAGCAGCGGTCGTGGGACAGGTCTGCCGAGGGTTGGAATGGATTTTCCGATCGCGTCCTTGTGACTCGAATTTGAGGCCTTCCGCACGCGCAGCGCATCGCGAGAAATGTATTGGATTCACTTAGTTCCGGGTAACGTTTGAACGTCGAGATCCTGATTCGAGTAGGCGTTATATTACGGGGATAAGGCCTACTGGTGTAATACGGTCTCGAGGGAAAAGATCTCGGAACGCACGCGAGCGATTTCGAACCGGACGCGTTTGGTATGTTTCCAGTATGTCGGGAGAAACGTGGTGATCTCGAACGTCGGTACTATAATTCGGAGAGCAAGCTATGCAGCTTCATGGAGCAATTCTTCCTATAAGGTAACTGTCTCAATAGCAGGGTACGCCTAATAGCCGGGCATATTTGAATATAATTCAAATTATTGAATGAGATAAAGAGAAACAACTAGTGGAAAGAAATCTTCAATAAACTAATGATGTACCTACACAGAAAGTGACACTAGTAAGGACCCTGAGTAAAATCGGAGAGAAGAGTATATTAATCACTGTTATACTAGATAATAAATTTGACATTTTTGAGAAAGTATAGCGTTCATTGCTTTATCGTACGACAGTAATTGACATACGTTTCGTGAAGTTCGCTAGATATATGTAAACTGTTGCTATATATATAAGTACAGTAAAGCAATTATTGCAATACTTTCCCGAAAATATCAAATCTAATATAACAGTGATCAACATACTCTTATCTCCTTGATATTATCCGCGCTAGACTCCTGCTAGAAATAGAATAAGCCGCGATAAGTCTCGCGCGACAAGTGTTCCACGTGTCTCCGCGTAAAGCCCAGTCTAGACGCACCGTCTTGTCGTCCGTTTTGCCTGCTAGCAGGCAAGACGGAGCGCAAGACTATCCTTGTTGCACTTGCGAGAATCCGTCTTTCTGCTCCGTCTTCCGTCTTCAGTTTTCCAGTCCAGACGCTACGTCTTACCTGTACGCAAAAGACTGCGCAGGCAAAACCGTGGACAAGACGGTGCGTCTAGATCGGGCTTAAGAAACATACAATACAAACAAAACAGTGCCGGGACTCGCCGTGCCATCCCGCGCTCGCCAAACGAGCGCGGTACGCGCGACCGTTGCGGCAGAGCGAACCTCGCGCGCGCCTCCGCCGCGTTCAGTGGTTAGGACTCGAAGTTCGCCCATCAGCGACCGTACGGCGCCGCTACGCGCTTCCATACGGATGCGGAAAACGCGCCACGGTGCGTAGCATGGTGGAAATGACGCATCTAGTCCGAAAGCCGAGGGCTCGGCCCGTCGGCGGCGCAGCGGGACGCCCGGCCCTATATCGACGACGACGGAACGCGGGAACCCCCTCCGGGCCCCCCTCTCTCTAATCGTGTTTCTATCTCCGCACGTGGGCGGCGTTCGGAGGCTAGGCGCGCGCGATCGCGGGGTTTCGCGGAACGGGATCTTCGCAAAAGGGCTCCCCCGCACTTTCAAGGACCTCGCGCGCGGCGCAGTGATCGCGCTCGTGACATCACCTCTGAAACAGTACCAGCGCGGGGCGTGCGCGCGGCAGGCGGCGTCGGTGTAGAGAGCGTGGCAGCCATTGCAGAGGTCAACGACCTTCTATGCCGGCTGCCAGGCGATGCTCTCCCTTTGCCTTGCCTGTGCACGGTTTGCTTTACATCCAACGAGAAGACTCTCCACGGGTCTCTCTCTCTCTCTCTCTCTCTCCCTCTCTCCATCGGGCTCTTCGCCCCACGCGCCCTCGTCCGCGCTCCGGCTCTTGATCCCTTCGTCCTTTTTCTTTTCGATGTTGGTCCAATGACCAGGAGGAGGAACGCGAAGAGGCGCGATCGTCAACGACCGATGTAGGGCTAGCGCGGGGCGCGCGAGTTCCTCCGATTTTCTCGGAGTAAGGAGCTTTTTAACGTGCGATTTCGCATTATTCAAGCTATCGATTGGTTTTGGTGTGTAGAGTAGAATGGCTTCTTTTCGTTTCACTGAGAAAAGTAATATCTATAGTCAATTTAACTAAGATCTTGGAGACGATGGTCAAACTGTTTAGTGAAATATGTATCTTCCACCTGTTTGGGTGAACTGACCACTTTTTGGTTAGAATAACTAAACATTTGGTTAAATAACTGATTATTTGGTTCAATCGACCAGTATTTTGGTTAAAATGACAACGCATTTAAAACTAGATGTGTAATTATTTTTTTAGTGAACCGAAGAACAAAGGCAAATAAACGCTACAATCTATTGAGATGAGTTCCTTTGAAAGAGCTTATAGAAATTATTATTTTGTAAGTCAAGCTTTAAAAATGTCGAAAGTTAAGTAAATATGAACACTCTCTCTGGAAGCAGAATAAAATTTTACTTTCTACTATACAACTACATCAAGAAGTTTCACTTTCACTCTTTAGTCTTAAGCACTCACTCTATTTTTTTTAACGAAATGCGACATTTAGTCTTCATAAAACCTTGAAAAACTGTCCTTTATAACTCGGGAAACCTGGAGAAACCCTTGAACTTGAAAACATTGATTCGCTGACACTCCTTTGCGACGATAATTATTATCGACGATCGACTACCTTCGCGTCTGCTGCGATCGTTGCGCATGAATTTTGATGGGAAAAAAGACGAAGGGATCAAAATCGTACGTAGGTTTGAGGAGGAAGCGAGGGATAGAAAGCCATAGCGCGGGAAATGTAGTACCGTAGGAGCGTAGCGTGTCTAGGCGCACTTATAGGCTTCTGCTCTACTATTACAGCCGCTGCCATTACACAGATATACCGTAAAACGGAGTAACTTCGGCTACCGCGCGCGCGTACGAGAGAAAAATCGTTTACAATTCGCTTTCCCATCGACCGACGCAACTGGAGAATATTGCATGGTTTTGGCAGGAAGCTATAGGGCTGTCGAGCTTGTATTTCTTGAAATCTTTCAAACTACACTAAGAAAATTAATTAGATTAAAATAATAAAACGTAACTAGTCAAATGCGTTTAGTTATTCTAATCAAAAAGTTGTCAGTCAAAGCAAACAGAGATGGAGAGGATCCATATTTTACCGAAGAGTTTGGTCATCGTCTCCAGGATTTTGGTTAAATTGATCATCAAGTTATTTTTCTCAGTGTTGAGATGCGCTTTAAAAAACCCAGACACTCGAAGCAAGTATTCTTCCAGAGTTTTTCAAGGTCCTTATTTTTCCAGATTTCCAAGGATTCAAGGATCGCTGGCCACCTTGTAAACTATTTCCTCGACAATACCTTTCGCTTTTTTACGGGTAAAACCTCGCATAACGAAAACTACAGCGCGTGCTTCGATATTACCGGTTCCCCGAACCGATTTTTCGACGCGTCGCGAGGATGTACATCCGCGTGGGTCACATTCGGCCACGCTACCGACTACACCCGCGTGACCGAGAGCGATCAGCGCGGCTGCTGACGCGTACGTGCGCTTTTACACGCGCGCATTCGCAGCGCTGCAGAGCGGAGCGCTTTCTCCGCCGACTCTTGGTTTCTTCGTCCGATTTCTTTTCGCTGTATCGGTCCATCGCGACCATGCGAGCGCGAGTCAACAGACTCGGACGCGCATTTTGACATCGCCAATTACCGTCGACGGCGATGAATCAACAATAGCATCGAACGGCCGATGCGCGCGTGCATTCGCCGCACAAACGCCGGCGCACGAACGCGAGCGACGCCAGGTCGCGCGACATATACAGGATCGCCCCGACCGGTACGAACTCAGCAAACGGATACTCGGACAGGGATGAGTAAGCCGTGGAGGGGCGGGAGGGGGGAGGTTGCCGGCCGGGTGTTCGTGGTATCATCAGGCAGCGCGCGCGATACAACGTTGCCAGCGGAATTCTAGGCGGATGTTGGGGATGCACACGCGCTCGCCCTGACCGGTACACGCCGGGCATCCACCCTATCGTGCCGTGTACTCGGACGCGCGCGCGACACACATTCGCTCCACGAGCTGAGGAAAGCGTTTATTTGTAGTTTATAAATAATTGTTTGAATATGACGAAATTAAAATTTTGTTAGATCGGGTAAATATTCGTTAACAATTGCGATATTTATTTGGCACAATGAACTCCTTCGAGGCAACCACTTGAGTGAAATGAACGTTTTAATAATTAACATATATTTTCTTGTCCTGACGAAACATTTACTGCATCGTATTTGAAGTTACATGCTGAGAAAAAATTTAGTTGTTCCAACCAAATTGTTTGGGTTGAAGGTTAAATTTTGCCAAACTGACTATCGTGTGTTTGGTTGAACTGTATTGTATAGTTGAAAAAACTAAACTTTTGTCGTTTCACTCAATAAAATCCGTTCTGTTGGTAAACGGAAATCAATTCTACTTCACTGTTAAATCAATCCGAGTTAGTTTGTTTCAATAAAAGTTTTTGTCAAAGGAACGGTGAAAGTATTGTGTTAACTACACTGAGAAAAAAAACGTTTTATTCAACTAAATTTTGAGGCTACAATCGTTCTACTAAATATATAGTTATTTAAATAAATATTTAGTTGACGCAGCTAAATATCTAGTTACCTCAACTAAATTTTAGTTACTCAAACTACATATTTGTTAAAATAATTGTATATTTAGTTGGTCGCCTGAGAGGTTGTGATTTGGAAATTTTTGTTTTCAATAATTTATTAACCATCAATAATCTGTTATCTCGATGCGGTATAGGCTCGAACGTTGCGCGCCTCCACCTACGACGGAGGAGTAGACCGCCGCTCGCTGAATAGAATTGGAAGTCGCATCAACGTGTTACATATACATATGTATATACAAGTATTCGAGAGCGCGCGACGCGCGTCATCACCGATAAGCGATCGAGAGTATCGGGTAGCGATCGACGGAAGCGAGGGCTTATCGGATAATTGAGCGAGCAAATTGTCAATGGATGGAGTGCAGGCGTTTATTTCCCGAACGGACGTCATTTCTTCTTTGATACTGGTATAGTCTTCCTACAGCGAAAGAAAAATTAGTAAAATCAACTGAATGTTTTATTTGTATAATACTAACTGAACATTTTATTGATTCAAGTAATACTTATTTATCTTAACAACATATTTTTCTCAATAAACTATATCAACTTGAGCCGATGAAACATTGGCTCAAGTTGATATAGTTGGGAGAAATAAATATTACTTGAGCCAATAAAATATTTAGTTAGTAATATACAAATAAACGTTTAGTTGATTCTACTAAATTTTCTTCCCGCTGTAGAACAATACACGTGGACACGCAGTACACTGTTAACGTTCCTTAATTTTCAGACACGGTAATACACGAACGTATACCTAAAATTTATGAAATTATACTCTTGATTTTAAGGGACGCGTATTTATCTTAAATTTAAACAATAATTCGTAATATTCCGATCGTTTCTTAATTTTAAAAAGCAACCTTACAAAATCCATTATTCATGCAACACTTTCCTAAATTTCAAAAGAAGATTATGTGATATTCAAGACGCATTTATGTCTGATAAATACTTCAGTACTTTCCTGAAGTTTAAGATAAATATTTCTAACGCGCGGTGCACCCAGTCAACAGAAGCGGAGCTAAGAAGCGCTTTACGTACGTGTAAACCATGTGTGTACCGTTCCAGGGTTAGTGAAAGTGATTTTTTGACTCTTCTCGACATGGCTCTGCTTTTACAGCTCTTAGATTGTTAACTAATTAATAATTTCAACTTTTTTAAATTCCTGCTCGTAGCTTACAGTCTGGCACTTCAATTTCACATACGTATTATGAAAGAACAAATAACAACGCGGATAAAAGTTACATCGCTTTCCGTTAAACGTGTAACGTTCTAGAGTTAGGGTTGAAATTGTCGAGATATTTCGAGGTGACGATTAATTTTGGCCAAAAAATCGCGACGAGCGCCGATAAAACGAGATGCGACTAACTTTCAACGGCTTCCGATTAGATTGTGCAACGCGCCTCCGCGCAACATTACAACAGTGGCGCCTGATTATAAACTCTATCTTATACGCGATGAAGGGATAGAAACCTGTTGCGCGCGGCAACGAACTACCTCGGACGAAGAAAAACGCGTCTGTTACCGGGACGTGAACACGGCTTTACCGTAACACGTGTGTGACCCGTATCATGCACGAGTTGAGAAACCACGGTTCCTGTTTCACCTACGAAATTCGATAGTCGAGCGTAGCCCGATCGCAAGAAACGTAAAGCGTGGATTCGATTTCCGACTAGCTGTCTTAACAAAATTGTTAAATATTGAAGTATCCAATACTAAAGCTGCCCACCAATGATCCAACGTCACATAGACTGACAAAAATTACACCTGTGAACCAGAAAGGTGAAACAAACAGAAAACGTTGTAGAGTTTGTTCCCGAAAGAAAATTAGAAAAATGGCATTGTATCATTGTGAAAAATGTCCTGAACAACCTGGATATTGTGTGGGAGACTGCTTCGACGTTACCCATAAATAATTTTTGTACTATTTTTGTTTTAGATAAAACACGTGTTTGTTCTTTTTTATGATTTATATTTATTGGAAAAAGTGCATTATTTTTGTTCTTTTTCTGATTTTATTTTAATCTAAGAGTTCGAATATTTTATTTGCTGCCTATTAACAAAATTGAGATTTTCTTTGAATCCTTTATAGTTTTTTTTACATACAGTTTGGCCTAAACGCTGACGTTTCATATCGCTCGAGCGGTGCACGTGGAAGTGTCGCCTGAGCGCCCACCGTAGCGGCGTCGATAAATAAACATTGGAAATAAACATACAGAGTTCCGAACGAGGAACTTGCATGATTTTTTTTTATTGGCTTAAAAAATAGAGTAAAGAATTACAATTTCAACGGTATATAAACTTATGGTGTTAACATGTCGGATACCTTCACAAATTTGAGTTAAAAATGTAGCGTTTGAAAGAGCCGCGCAAACAGCGAGGAGCAATATGTGACGTCACGCAACAGTAAAAGCATTCTCGGCCAATCATACTGCGTTCTAGGGCGAGGCGTAGTTAGGAGCACTCGACAGTCATTGGTTGAAATTGAGATTTAGCCAATGATCATCGAATGTGTGACGTCACGGAACAGTAAAAGCGTCTAGGCCAATCATACTGCGTTCTGGGTCGGGGCGTGGTTTAGGCGTTTAAGGCACGATTAATTAATTCTTTTTCTCTAATATAGTTACATATCATTAAAAAATACAGTGCTTCCTGGTTTTTGTAACACGATAGCTTCATTCAGTAACATTTTCAAGGAAAAAGAAATTTCATGCAAGTTCTCCTCACTGCCCAGCATCGCTAAGAATATCTTATCGCACGTTGTAAATAAACTTATCGAGTTTCTCAAACCGCCCGAAAAACCAATTAAAATATACTTGTCATGGATCCGTGTCGACGAGCACTGCACAGAAAATGTATTGTTCAGTGCTCATGGCACGGATCCGTGACTTATGTCAAAATTGACACAACTGTGAGTTATAAATTTACATCACTAAATCCAAAAAAAGACTTTCAATAAAGAATTTCATTTTTTACTTAAAAACAAATAGCCGCTTCTGGGCATGTCTTCCAGCAAAATGTAGCAATAAAGTGTTAATGATGATTCATAAAGCGCACAACCTTAATGCATCAAATGACCTCATAGGTACTATTTGAAGTTGTTATACAATTGACGTACATTGGTCTATCTGAGATACACTTAAGACTTTAGAATCGAATATGACCCAATTAAAAATTAAAAATAAATGTATATACTGACTATTAATAACATTTATTCAGTGCCTTAAATGTATCGTTAAACTGTTGAGTAACTCTTAACTCTAGAACGACACGCTTATTTTTGGCACACGTAAACCCTACTACACATGGATTATTTGTGCTCGTCACTCATTTGATTATGTTATTGTGTATGAAGAAATTCGAACAAATTCCTGGATTTTGTTTTGACTCTTATTTTGATGATATAATTATTGCCGTATATGAAAATGCATTTTTTAATAGACATTTTTATCTATAAAAGTCTAGTTATATTTACACTTCAATTTTTGGTATGGACACGAATGATCCATATGTAGGGTTCTAGAGTTAATATCATACAATATCACACTTCATCAATATTGAATGCTACACGGAGAAAAATAAAGTTAAAATGACGAGCAATGGATGCCCGAATTCTGGCACAATATGCCCTTTGTATGGCACTGCATGCGCTTCGTATGGCACTGTAGTGACAACTAAAAACTCAAAGCTTTAATACAATATTGCATAGTCTCAGATAATTTGGAAGGCTATAATTGCGATAAATGCCAATGACTGTATTGTAAAAACTGCCATACGGCGATATTACAACAAATGCCAATCAACTGTATTGCAGAACAGGGCAATGGCTGTATTATAGAAAATGTCACGATGACTATATTGCAAAATGCCAAATTATCTTGAAATATACCACATTAGATTAATGTTTGCCATACGCAGAGAATAAAATGCTATTCTGTGTGGCAATATTTTTCATAATTTTGGATTGTCACTACAGTGTCATACAAAGCGTACGTAATGCCAAACATACAGTGCCCGAATTCAGGCACCCAATGCTCATCATTTCAACTTCTTTTTCTCCGTGTTTGGGTCACTATAGAGCCAAGGACCGTATGAGGGTTAAATATCGGAGGACCAACGGAGCTGGCGCCCTCTGGATCAGCTTGATAAACAAGCATCCCCATTGCCAAGATCTCGCAAGTTTCGAGTCTTAAAATGAATCGATAAAATCACATTACACGGGGAAAAACGCCCGTTCAAATAGCGGTCCCAATAAAACCTGAAAAAAAACAGAGCAGGACGAGGCATCCTCCTCCTCCTCCTCACCTACCGCGGGGCCAACAGCCTCCGCGTAGTCGGACGCGCTGCGGGCAACGCGCAAGCTTTGTTCGTTTTCCAACTAGGTATACCGAGGAGCGCCTCGGCGCGCGCTCGACCGCAAGGAAGGTGCGTGCACAGGTCGGAGAAGAAGAATTCCTCTCCGCTCTCTCGGACGAATGCACCGCATCCGCGCGCGCAAGACTCCTGTTTTCAAAGAAACAGAAACGAGAGGACGTGCGCGCCGTTTCGGATGCCGTCGCCGGGCCCCTTCCGAAAATGCGTTGCCGTCTCCCCGTCGGTAGCCCCGCCACTATACGCCACGGCTACACGAACGCGGTTGGCGAGGACCACGCGCGTGTGCGTGTCGTGCGGCGTCATGAGCGTGTGCGGAACGAGAGAAAGAGGGGGAAACAGTGAGTGAGTGAGAGAGAAAGAGAGAGAGAGAGAGAGAGAGTGTGTGAGTGAGTGAGTGAGAGTGAGAGAGAGAAAAGAGCGAACAGCCGTGTCCCTCTGTTGTGACGGTGGTGCGTCCACGAGGAACGACCTTACGCACACGAGCGCGTCTCCGGCGGGTTATAACCCTGCAGCGATGACGCCGCGGGGTATCTGGCGCGGGTATCAGCTGTGCGGCGGCACTCCACCTCGAGAGAACCTGCCAAAAAAAGAATCGCCCTCCTTTCTCTCTCTCTCTCCCGCCTGCCATCCAGATATCTCTCGGCGTAGCATCTATACGACGCAGCGCGCACGCTTAGTCCTCCCGATTTTGCTGTTTCCTCTCTTCGACGCATCTATACGTCAGGATAGCGATCGCAGCGCCGAGTGCGGTTATCGCCGTCATACCGCGCGGCGTTTTCGTTTCCGAGGAACATAACAGATACGCGTGCACGATCCGAGAGAGGCATCGAGAGAGAAGTCCCGCGGTACGACTGAACGGAGCGGTAGAGACGGCGGAGAAACGCATTCGAAACAAAGGCGGCGTGAGTCTCGAGACCGATTCATCCCTGCTGCCCGCGTCCCCCTCGCAGCTTCGAGATCCCGACACCGTCGCACATGGCGTTGGTTCACGGGTATATCGCGCGCGCGCGCGGGGGAAAGGACGAGGGGGCGGCGGAGAGGCGCATATCGAGGGGAGGGAGACGCCGGGGAGGGGGCAGGATAGACAGAGGGGTGGAGGGAGGCTGGGGTAACGCCCGGGGAACCAAAACAAACCAGGTGGCTGTGTGTGGGTCGGGGCGCGCGCGTGTTGGCCCGTACCGTGCGTCGGAGTCGTGGCGTGTGGTGAGGGTCGGACGTTGACCCTCCTTAACACACCACTGCACCGCTTCGGGAGTGCACGCGCGTATACAGGGTGCCCCGAGAAAAATCTATGAAATTCGAGGGAGACTCGGACACCGGCCTCCGCTTTTCTAGCCGGCCTTCGCTGCTCCTCTTCTCCTTCGCCACTCTGCACGGTGGCATCGTCACGCGAAGAAGAGCAGAGCGCGGAATTGATCTTGAATTCGCTACGCGCGCTACCCACGGCGGTGACGTCGATAGCGTCGCTCGGGGAAAAAATAGAACGCGCGTTATGGAGTCGTCGGAGACAAAGAGAACGCGATTCGACAGTGCGCGCGTATAGGAGGACAGGAGTCTTTTCCCGAAGAGCGTGCGGGGGGAGGGGTGAAGTAGCGAGGGGCGAGATATATCGAGGGTGAATAGACGGGAAGTACCGAAACAACGAGACGACAAAGAAACGCCAGGTTCCTTGCGACGCGCGCGGACGACGCTTGTGGCGTAGCGCCGCGCAGTGGTCGATGGCTTCACCCGGATCCGCGCGCGCGATGCGTTCTTTGTTCGCGGGGAATTTTCCTCGCCTTCGCGTGGCAGCGCCGCGGGTATAATTTCCAACGATCGACCGGAACGGTCATTTCGAGCGCTCTCCGAGCGGCGATACACGCGGAAGCATGGCCTCTCCGCGGCGAATGTTCGATTTCAGGTGTAGAACGGGGAAGAAGAAGAAGCAATTTATTTACCCTGGGACTAGAGTCCCCTGGGGGCAGATATGAAAAAAGATAGAAAAAAGGAGGAAACAGCGTTAAAACACGAACAAAAATATAACTAAAACATTGAGAACAGAAATAACTTTAAGAGTAAGACAAGGAAATAAACAAACAAAAAAGTAAATGAATAAAACTGAATGAGTAATATAAATAAAATACTAATTTATATTAAAATTTTATTCATTAATTAATGAAAATAAGTTGTAGTTTAATAAATTGTATTATCACGCCAATAAAATAAACTAAAAATATTTAAAATAAAATTTTAAATAAAAATTTATTTTTATTAAACTAGTCTTTTCGTCCTTTAATAAAATTTAAGCTTTTTTTACTTAAAAATTAATTTAAAATTATTAAGAATGAGAGATAATTTTTGCATTCAATCATTCATACTAACACTAAAGTTAAAATTCATTTCACTTTAGTAGGGGTGCTAGCTTCACATGCATGCTTCCTTGACATGAGTGGGTAACCTATTCCTATCTGTAGCATAGAGAGAGAGACGCGGCAATCGCGCCGCGCGCGCGGACCGCTTGAAATATCTTTTTACGGCGCGCCACAAGGCGGTGTCGGTGCGCGAGCGTGGGGCCTCGAGGATTGCGGAAGTGGAAAAGGAATCGATCCGCGGAAAACAATCGTAAGATGCCCGTTAGATCGATCGCGTTGGTCGCTCGAACGTTGCCGGGACGGTTGCAGCGCGCGCGGGACGCTCGAGGTGTAATTCGTTGTATGTAATTTGCAGCGCGGATAACCGCGTCGGGAGAGAAAATTAACAACGGAAAGGAGAGAGAGGAAGAGGGCTGGGAGTAGGGGAGAACATCGGGCAATGGTCAGTCTCGCATGAGTCACCACGAGCGTGTAAATGTGGCACTCCGTTCGCGTTCGATGCCAGATACGATTCGAGGAACGATTCTGCGTCGAAACGTTACGATTCCACGGACGCGCGTATTTCGTGTTCGATGCCGAATATGTGGGACGCGCGACCAGAGACGGGAGAGGGGGCGAAGACGCCGAGAGGGGGACCGATGTGGTTGCGGGGCGATCGAAAATAAGAGCCTTTTCGCCTGTGGCTCTCTTTCGCTGGAGGATCTCGACTGCGCGCGTAAACGCGAGAAGGATCGTGGGAGGGGTGAGACGGTGGCGGTTGGAGCGCGGTCGAAACGAGAAGGACGCGAGAAGAGTGCGTATAAGCTCTATATAAGCTCTATATATATTCCATAAAGTTACAGTTTTCTTATGTAGTTTTATAGAATGTAGCCCGTTATAGTTTTGTATAGAATACTGTCAGAAATCTATACTAATTTGATTACAATCAATATTTAATCACTGCTATTAAAAATACACTAACAATCCAGCCGTCAAATCTCTTTCCCGATACGCGTCTAACTAGGTCACTGCTACCCTGTATAAAATAGTGTATGCGCACCAGGTTCGGCGAGAGTTCGCGCATGCGCGAGACTGTTGTTTACATCGCCATTATGGTGGGCCGGGTTGACGTTACACGCGCAACTCGTGGTCCACGCCGATCCCAGCCGAGCGGAGCCGAACGTCGCGGACTCTTGCAAGGGGCGAATACGTACCGGCGCGCGGATAACGGAGCTAGAGACGCCGAGGCCGTGAAATAGGGGAAAAAATAGAAAAATATAACGGAGCTGACGACGGACGGAGAGCGACGCATAGCGGCGCGAAGGACGATACCGGAAAAAGAGAAAGAAATGACGGCTGCGTGTACCATAGACTTTGCAACGGGATCGTGATGACCACTGAATTCCCGATTGAATGATGAAAATTGATATTTTTTCTAAGGATTTCATTTTCTTTACTCGACTTTTTTTCGTAAAACTCGCGGAGAAATATAATCGAACGACGTTGGGTTTAAAATTCTAATCAGAATTTGTTAGGGCGTCTAAATAGAGAAATTGAAATATGTATGCTTTCGATGAAAATTAGGGTAAACCCGTATAGTCGTTGACCCCCATTACTTAATGAGTCTCTATGATAAGAAATGCATTAGACGCGAGGAATACAGGTCGGGTCGACGACTATAACGTTCGTTCGAAGGAACTCATGGCTCGTCTCGTTGTAAAAATTAGACGATCCGACTTCTGCAATTTTTTCTTTCGTAAGAAAGCTGGCGATAAAAATTACAATATTTGCCCGATATCTTCTTACGATGTGACGCAATAAAGTTTATTGTGTACCAAAAACACAGATTACCAATTATAATATTAGAAATGAAATGAAGAAAAATGAGAAATAAAGATATATAAAAGAAAAAAACCCTGAATTTTTAAAGAATTTACATAAAATTACATACTTAGTGGTACGTATGTACCTACATATAATACACATTTATTTTTGACTCGTTTAGCGAGATATATATATTAATAATAACCGTCAATAATTTATCTTCAAATTTTTTACAGTATAAAAAAGACGAACAGTTATACAGGGTGAATTGTCTGAGAGGTAGGATCGGTGTGTGGCCTAAAGCAACTAATATCGGGCTATTCCATTATTTTCCCCCTGTTTTGTCAAATTTCTCTTCAGAAAGAGACTGATACCAGTAAATTTGACTGTATTTACAATAAAAGAAGTACATAGAGGTTTTCGGATGTTTCAACTGTACCAAAGAGCAATTTTTCCTTAGAAACTAGTACATTGTAATGTAAACCATCACAATCTAATGTTTTCAAAAGAAAAATTACCGTACCGCACTGTAAAAACATCTGAAAACCCTCATATGTACCTTTTTTACTGTAAATACAATCATAAGGAGAAACTTGATCAAACAGCGACAAAATATTAGAACAATCCGATGTCAGTCGCTTTAGGTCACACACCGATTCTCCCTCCCCCCTTAATCCTCCGTGATCACCCGTTCGTACACTTCCGCGATGATTACACATGAACAACATCCGTCCAATTTAGACCGATGAATTATGGAACATTCTTCGAACATTGTAGAATATCTAATCACCGTGTCAACGTAAGATATGAAATAATGATATGTTCAAAAACGATCGTGAATATGTAAATGGGTGAAAAATGAGCTGCTTCACTAAGAGTCGTAACTTCATTATTTTTAGTTTTCTTAATAAAGCCTATAGATGATTCTCATGAGATATGGTACTTTGAGGAAATAAATAGTGGTACAGTGCACGTCTCAAAAACAATTTGTTCCGAAGTCCGAAGAAGGTTCGTAGTAAGAGCTTTAAGAAGACGCTATTCATTCCGAGATCCGACAAGGGACTAGTTATAATTGAGGAGCACAGTTCCAAAACTCGTTTAGTCCATTCGCAGTTTGTCCTATAATTGCTAATAGTTTAGCGATTATAAGACAAACTGCGAATGGACTAAATGAGTTTTGGAACTGTGCTCCTCAATTGTAAAAAAATAAGTACAGTCAGCTTCAAAATTGAAGCCTGGGTCAAAAGGACCCGCGGTGACCACAGAGGGTTAAGCAACTCACCCTGTACTTATACACGTAACTCCGCACGTCATCGGAGGGACTTGCTGAAAAAAATCCCCGACAAACGCGAAATCTCCGTGACTTCCCCTCGTCACTTTCAGGTTCTTCCGCTTCCCAAGCCCGCGCGACGCAGCCGTCTCGCGGAACCGCTTTTGGGGTCCCGTTAAGCGCTAATTGCGAGACGCGCGTTCTATTTACCCGCGCCTGGACGTACCGTAAATCGGAATGGCGATAAGGAAATACGCATAGCTATGGTCAAACGCGCGATTTCGTACATTATCGCGATGTGCGAGTCACTTGTAAACAGGTAGGTCATGCGCAGGTGCTGGCAAAGGGGGCGCGAGAGAAAAAACGTCAATATTTTCGTCCACGCGGAATATACGTCGTGGTTGCGATAGCGCGTGACGTCACCGCGCGTCTCGCGTCAATATCTAGCGTGAATACGCAAAAGGTATTCGGCACTGTTCCAAAACGACGTGCCTGTGTAGTGGGTCAGTGTCACGCATCGCGCGGGGAAACCTTATAGGGAAACACGCGTGCGCGCGAATTCGTATACTGGGCGCGTTTTATTTTTTACGACGACCTGCACGCTGGAACTTTTATCGTCGAGTGACGTAACGGCACCGATTGATCGCCCAGCTGTCTCTCCTAGCCGCTTAGCTGGGCTATCTCGGAAACGAGGCGAGATGCGAGGAGGGATTAAAGATGAAAGTAGTTCTGGTTTTTGGACGGTACATTTTTTACTTTGCGCTCGATGGTGGTAAAGATTTGCGTCACTTTCTTTATTTGTCATGTATAATTTGCAAAAATAAGGGTTGTTTTGGGAGTGTAGACAATTATTAGGAATGATGAAGGGATGACATACAGAGTGTTATCCTTGAGACCGGACATAGGACATAATGCAATAAAGGGATAGGCTATTGGCTGCATTCCGGAAAGTGTCGATCGAAGGAAATAATCATACGAAGGATTCTATATTATTGATTCCGTATAGCCAATCGTACACGGAAAAAAAGAATGTTGCAGTCTTAGCTAAATTACGGTTTGCTAAAAACTGTTTGCTATCACGACAAAAGTATTATCTGTGGCAGCAAAATGTATGTCCAATAATAGCAAATTTAACAGCAATCCCATTACAATTTTTTTCGGTAGCAATATTTGCTATTGCAACAAATATTTTACTATTATTCGACATATATTTTGTATCCGTAGATAATATTTTTATCATGATAGCAAAATATTCTCAGCAAAACCCAATTTTGCTAAGGCTGCAAAATCATTTATTTCCGTGTGTACAGCCTATCTTTTTATTACATATCATATTACGTCCGATCTGAAAGATCCACCCTGTAGATGCTAGGATTTGCTCAAAAAAATGTTGGTCGAAAGTCTAGATGACTTGAAAAACTAGAGTTCGCGTAAAATTTAGTGTAGAATCTCGAATTAATCGCCGAAACCTCTTCTAAATTTCGATAAGAATAATTTATTAGTCCCAGGTAGAGAGGCATTGTACGTCTTAGGATTAGGATTAGGTTTAGGTGTAGAATTGTATAAACTCTTCGGCGAGTCGCCGTATTGTTATTTCGTCGCAATAACGCGGTACAGTTACCGAGTTTTACGGCGAGGAACTATCGCAAGAACTTTATTGACAATTAGGACGCGCGCGGTAATTCTTCGGCGGTTCCCACGCAGTAACTCACGACTGCGCACTTTCTTCGATCACGACTATCTCGCGAGTACAGTTACGCGTCACCCTCTCCATCTTCTACTTCTTCCTCTTTCCCTTGGATACGAGCAGCCCTTCTCGATAGCGTCCCTTAATCGCAAGGTGTCCAGTGTATAGTAACAATTTATACAATATTTGAAGCCGAAAAAATGGAAGAGAAACGATCGACTATATCGGTGATTTAAATTTAATCCTAGAACTCCACATGTGGGTCATTCGTGTTCATACCAAAAACTAAAATGTAAATATAACTAGACTTTCACAGATAAAAATGTCTATTAAGAAATTATTTTTTTAATGCGGCATAATTATATCATCAAGTAGAGAGTCTAGATAAAATTTAGTTTGTTCAAATTTTTTCATACAAAATAACAGTCAGATGAGCGACGAACACAAGTAATTCATGTGTAGGGTTTACGAGTACCAAAAATAAGTGTGTGTGTGGGGGGGTGGGGGGGTTCTAGGGATAAATATAATATATGCAATATTAAGTTTCCTTAATTTTCCAACACTATAATACACACACACACACACACACACAGACACATCAAATTTACGAAATTATACCCTTAAGGGATATATTTTTATCTTAATTTTTTAAGTAAACATTTCGCAACATTTCCATCTTTCCTTAATTTTAAAACAGAACCTTACGGAAATTCAAGGTCTATGTCACGCTTTTCTGAATTTCAAGGAAAGTGTACATATGTATGTTTATTTACACTGTTAAAAAGTGTTTGAATCTTAAGAATCGAAATAACATACATTTTAAGTACTACTTGAATACTTATACCGTGTCTCAATTTTCATTTCTTTGACTAAAATTCAAAACTAAAGGATATTTTAGGCATGACAATTTTTAATTTTGTATACATTTTAGATACAAATTCAAAACTAAAGGACATTATAGATACGACAATGTATTATTTTGTATACATTTTAGATACAAATGCAGTTGATAATTATTGCTTCAGTGACTTTCACTTGAGTTTTCAAACAAAATCGTTAACAGTATAGGACGCATTTTTCGGTTTGACAAGAACTCCAGTATTTTCCTGAAGCTTCAGCTCAATATTTTTAACAGTGATGTAAGAAGATAATCGCTACTAAACTGACTGTCCTCTCCGAAACAGTCCCGCCCAATCGTCTATCCCCGGTCACCGATGCAGTTGTACCATATGTGAGGCTAAACTTACTCGCCAGGAAAGAAACTTCAATTATCTCATTATTTATGAATGTTTGGCCTATATCGACGTAAGACTTTATTGTAGATTGAAACGTAATCTTCAAAAAAGTATTATACAAATATGAGCCAAAGCTCATAGGTAATGAAATAATAGTGATTGAAGTTTCTTTCCTGGCGAGTGAGTTTAGCCTCATATATGGTATGTACCGTTCTTACGCGATTTACACGCGCATACGACGAGAGAGTGTACGCGACACGATTTTTTTCAGCTCGCTCACCACCACAGCGGAGGGCCACGGTCACGGACCGCCCACGTATTTACATCGGTATCGAAGCGTCGAGCTAAAAACAAAACCACCATGGTACCGATGATTCAGTGCACGCGCGCGCGAGGTAAGACGCACGCACTTCGAATTACCGAACCAAACAACCTTGGCGTAACTCGGCCCGTGGGCATCGCGAAATCTATTTTCTTCCCCTGACCGCCACCGCCGCCGTCGCGCGTCACGCGGAGCTCCCGCTTCAGGCGCGGCGTGTGAATGGATCCCCCTCCGCGCATCGCTTCGCGCGCGTCCCTCTCCCGGTTCTCCTTCTCGGTTGCGCACGCTCGTTCGGTCGGTGGTAAATTGCGACATCTCTCTCTCGGACCCGGGCTAATCACGAATCTCCCACATCGCGCGCTACGCGTACATACAGCGAAGCGAAGCTATACGGCGATGAGAGAGAGGAGGAGGGGGGAGCTCTGCGAGGCCCGAGTCGAAGCCGGGCGCTCAACTGGCGCACACACAATTGAGAGAATTCTTTTTTCCTTTCCAACACCACCACCGCTGCCGCTGCACGTTACGGATAAGCGGCAAACCGGAATCCCGTTACGCGAGTGGCCCCACGATTTTCGGCGCGCCGCCGTTACGTCCGAGCTTCGCTCCGCTAACCGCACCGGCAAGTTTTACAGGTAAAACCGTTCGACGAGAGGAGCGAGCCCGTTACCGAAATACGCGCAGGCCAGGAGTAAAAGTAATGTACGAAGAAGCGCCGGAAGATAAATCTCTATAGATATACGTATATAAATCTGGGCGGAAGATATACGAAGTCGTCGAATTACGACTCAACGTTGCCAAGAAAATAGGAAGTTGCACAATTTCGCATAATTTGACGCGCTAACTGGCCAATACGAATAACATTCTTAGGGCCGGTTTTACCAACAGGTATAAACGCGGTATAGCGCTATACTGGGAATAACCATAAGGCTTATTGCTGGTTATTCTCAGTATAGCGCTATACCGCGTTTATACCGTGTTGGTAAAACCGGTCCTTAGATACGAGTCAAGAGGTTCGTTCGATTCGACGAATTATGAATTCGATATGAATTTTATTTCGCCGATCGATAACGCAATAGCCGCGGTCCGAATCGAATCAATATTCATTCGACTCGTAGGTACATATACAAGCTATTCGACGAACGCTGTATACTCGAGAAATCGTTTATGCGAATAAAAGCAATTTTCAAACGCGAAGAAAAACTCTCGGAATCGACCAAATCACTCCATTTAATCGCTTCGATTAAACGTTTAATCGGCAAAATCGAAGGCTGCCCAGTCTAAACGAATTTCCATCGTTCCAACCGATTAATTAATCGAAACGCTCGAATATTCGCTTCGCCTAACGCTCATGCTAATTTCTACCAGCAAAATCAGTAAACGAATAGCGTCCACCGCACGCTCCACGCGTTCGCGATCCATCGAAACGCAAAGTAGGAACAACTACGTTAGACCTTAGGTGCGTGCATGCGTGTAGAGGCAGAAGGAAAGTATAGCGATGACGTCGCAACTTGTAGAAGCACAAATATTTATTGGGAAGATTATCAAGCGAGCTCGAAGGCCGTTATCGCTCAATTGGCCACCGGCTGTCGCTCTCTATCTATCGGGCAAAAAAAGGTTGAAGACCCGAGCCAAGGTCGATCGACTGCGCGTCACCGTGCCGTCGTTGTTTTTCGCGTCGTCGACGGCGTCGTCGTCGCGCGGTGAGAACGAATTTCAACGTGTGTATGCGGATCGTACGAGGATATGAGAACGACGCTCTGTGTATACGGGAGGACGAACATTCTTCCACCTGTAGCGGCAGCAGCAGGGCGGTAGCTCTTGTTTGCGGAGTCGCCTGCTGACGCTACCGGTTTTCCGCGCACGCTACGTTTTTAAACGTCTCTCTTTATCTCCTCCGCCTCGCTTCGCTCCCCCCGTCTTCGCCCGGAAATCTCAACGGCGGATCACGACGCGACGCGCA
Source organism: Xiphydria camelus (assembly GCA_963678675.1). Lineage (NCBI taxonomy): Eukaryota > Metazoa > Arthropoda > Insecta > Hymenoptera > Xiphydriidae > Xiphydria > Xiphydria camelus. The sequence goes on along the minus strand of OY783193.1, from coordinate 13,450,484 downwards.
CCGTGTCGTTTCTTTTTTAACCCGCGGGAGCGCTCGGGCGGTGCGTGTATCTCGACTCGATTTTGATATCCACTTAAAAAGTAACGGATAAAGTTCTTCGAGAACCGAGCTACCGAATTAATTGCGAATATACCGATTATCGTAATTTTATCGTCACATAAATAAATTCGTACTTCTCGAAATGAAGTAAACACACTGTTAAAAGTGGTTTGAAATTTAAGAATCGAAGGAACCTGAATTTTCAGTAAAACTTGAATACTTGTGCTGTGCCTCAACATTCATTTTTTTTGACTGAAATTCAAAACAAAATGATATTATAGATATAATTTTTATTATTTTGTTTGACATTTTAGATAACAAATGCTGTTGATAATTCCTTAAGTTACTTTCGCTTGAATTTGCAAACGAAATTTTTTGCAATGCAGGTAATACAGTCACCCTGACTGGCCCCTCTCTATTATGATTGGCGGTGGTAATGAGGGGCCAACTTCATCTGGTTATATTAAGGGGCTGACTTCATCTTGGACTTAACTTGCATCGAATATTCAATGTTTTCAAACGATAGAGCATTCATTTCGATTGCAATTGCATCGAGTTTGCACACCCAGGGAAAAGTTTATTTGAATACGAACCTATAGTAGAAACATTTATTCGCGATGAATAGGGAATTTAGTTACAACACTGAAAAAATAATTAGGTTAAAATCACAAAACGCATCTAATTAAGAGCGTTTAGTTATTCTAACCAAAAATTGGTCAATCTAACCAAAGAGATGGAGAATCCATATTTCACCAAATGACTTGGTTATCATCTCCAAGATTTTGATTAAATTGACCAAGTCATTTTTCTCAGTGAAGGAATAAGCAGAACTTTGAAGATAATAAACGTTCTACCATCTATACAAACATTTGTTTAATTCAAATAGATCTTTGTTCGATATGAAAAAAAATTCTATTTGTGACTCATAAACCTTATAATAGGTTCGTATTCAAATAAACTTCTCTGAATGCAGTTTTCACTTCGATCTAGCGGAAGGAAGGAAATTTCTAACGGGACTCGTCGAAATCTCGATCAAATCGCCATGGAGAAAGTAATTTTCCAACCGATCTATTTACGTACTACGTCACGGGAAATTCCCGGGGAATAGTCGAACCGATCGCACCAAAGTCGAAGCGAGCGGAGGAGATATAGATAAGAATAAAGTCCGCAACCTTGACGATGAGGTCGGGAGCGATAGCGATCCCGTCGCTTAATCTTCCGGCTCTCTTCCGACGCAGCGATATAAGCTCGATAACGTGGAAAACGCGTCGAGCGATCGGCCGGAACGACACGAGAGATCCCGTTTTATCGTCCTACGGTGACGGAGGGTGAATGGCGACTGGTGGAGCAATTTTTTTCCCCTCAAAAGCATTCGATTTTAACTCGTTTTGATAAAATTTACATTTCTGCAGCAACGATTAACAAGTGGAGTAGTAATTCGACCTCGGATGCCATTATCGGTACGACTCCAACGGAAAAGTTATGTATTTGAGATGTATAAAAAAGTATAATATTTTAAATGCATATAACAAGTATTTAAAATAAATATATAAGTTTTTGCCGCTGTTTATATACTTCGCGAGTACTTAAAATATATTTTGAATGTACGGAGGAAAAAATAATTCTTATATAATCAAAATATATTAAAACATATTTTAAGTACTTCCGAAGTAGGTATATATTAGGTGTACAACTTAGCTCCCGCCGTTTCCTGTCTATCATCATTAGGAAAACGGCGGAAGCAAAGTTGTACACCCCTAATAAATAGCTACAAAAACCTAAATTTCATAGTACTCATTACATATATTTTTAAAACATTTTTTATAACTCAAATATATATAACTTCCATGGAGGAAGTCACGGATAAATGTGCGATAGACGCGGGAATATCTCTAGAATTCGAGGGTTAATGGCGGCAAAGTCGAGGTCTTCGGCGCAATATTCCGCGCGTGCGCATCCCTCGCCGACGGCGATCCCTACGATGTCCTTATCGAATCGCGTTGCGCCTTCGAAACAGCCAATAGCGAATCCCGAGGGTTAGGAGCTTTGCTTTTGAGCCTGACTCAACCTAACTCAACTTGATGTATCCACCCACGTAACTCGTGTACGGGGAAGGGGGAGACGGTAAGGTCGGCCATCTTACCTCTCACGTCCGAAAGAAGGGAGTAAAATAACCGGAAAAGGGGGAGAGCTACCCCCGACTGGTTTCTTCGCATCCCGGTCCTGCGACGTAGTTTCGATAGGAAGAGTTTCGAGTCGGCAAAATTTTCTCTTTCTTTTCCCATCAGGCTAATCGTAGCCTGTGGCTTGTACATTCCGGGCAGAAAAATTCTATATATTTTCTATATAATCCATATATGGATTATGCAAACATTAAAAAATCTCTATACATAGTTCTTTTATGGTTAATATAGAAATTATATTTAATTCATATATGACCAAAATCACATATGGATTATACACAAAATATATAGAACTTTTCCACCTGGGGTGCCAACTGCTTCTCGAAAGTTTTTATTTTCAGAGTAACTAAATAAAGATTCGACGAATTTTTAAAAAGTTTTTCCCTTCAAAGACAGTTATTGTACCCGAATGAACGATCGAGTAAGTTATAAAGTCATTTAAATACGCGACATTAATTATTGTTCTTGTTTTTTAAAATTATTCAATCCGATTCTATCTCGCAAATTGTAACGTTAAGTTTTAATCGTCTATAAAAAATTTGAAGGTATCTCGTATAGGACTCGCCTCCGTTTCAATTTCATTTTATCATCTGACGAGGAAAGATCTGCGCGAGAGGAGAAGAGAAAGAGTGATCTGGACCAATCTCGATATGTTTCCTCATGCTATATACATATATGCTCTACCGTAATTCGATAACAGAATAAGCTCACTTCAAGGAAAATGTTTCACTGATAAATACATTTATTTGTCAACCAATTTATCTAATTATACTTGATAAGCATCCGGCACCATTATAAGCAAATTAATATTACGTAGCACTTGAAATTTTAATTTTGGCAACAAAACTCGTTTACATCGAGAAAGCAGGTTGCTCGGAACAACAACAGTGTCTATTATGAATTAATAAATATTCAATTATAGCATAACGTAAAAGCCAATATTAAATCATACATTCTTTCTTCTCTTTTTTTATCTCCATATGTATATAGACATAAGTAATATAGATAAGGAGAGCTGCGCAGAAACTTCACCGCCGAAGAATCCCTATATGAATATTTCTATCGCTCCAGGCTGTATCGAAATTCACTCGGCGGCTCTTTCAATATATAAGTTGAATATGTACCAAATAAAAAAAGCTCCCTCTTTAAGCATTATACCCAGCAACGAATATTTCTCGGTAAATCAGGGAGAAACTTTCCTCAGAGTGGAAACGACCATAGGATCGCCGAGCGCGCCCCCTTTACGCCGTATCCTTCGTCGACGGAGGGCCGCCGGTGTCTGCAGCGCGCGTCGCCCTCGCAACGTTTGGCCTTCCCGCGGTCCCTAACCCTTCTCGTTTCTCCTCCTCCTCCTCCTCTATCTCCTCCGTATACACAGGCTTCTAACCCTTCCTCCCTACGAAGGGTAAGGGACCGGATCGTCCGCCACTAAAAAAAAATATCTCCCCAGTCACTAACCCTCCCGTCGTCGCCTCCTCCCCTCATTTACGGAGCGGGAAGGGGCGACGCGGCGAGAGAACCCGAAGAGAGAGAGAGAAAACCTATAGCAGGTATACGCCGCAACCAGAAAAGGAGGGTTACCTTAACCGGGCCCCGGCAAAAAGGCCAGACGGTCGAATCCGCCCGCCGGCCGGGCGGATACGCTCACGAGCAGTTGGACGCGACCAGACAGCGGGTCTATCGACCGTTAGATTCGCCACTCGAGTGCGCCGCGGTAAGTCAAGGTCGCGTACTCGCGAATTTTCGGGCGGAGTGGGTGACGCGGTCCTGGCCGCGCGCCGGTACGCCCAGCTCGTGCCTTCGTGCTCGTGCAAGGATAACGTTACCCTAGGGCAGGACTATCTCGGCGGCAGGCTTCGAGCGAATTATCTAGCGCTCCAGAACCGCCGGTACACACACGTACGTATCGTACGCGCGCGTACACGGCGCCGAACCGGCTCGCCGAAATAAAAATGCCATACCGACGATACGATCGCCGCGCGTCGCATGCGAGCGTTCCCTCGCGTAGCGCGTACGTACGCCGACGCGCAGATACGACAGGTGTGCGGGTAGTACTCGAAACAAAGCTGGACGCTGTGCGTCGCAATTTCGAGATCGTGGCGTGCTTTACGTCTCAATTAAGAGCCCGGCTCGACCGCGGTAAAATTTAACGGTATACGCATCGGCGGGTTTATTACCTACGTTGTGTGGAGTATTCTATGTCGCGGTGGTCTTTCGCGCTTTAGGTATTCGAAACTGCTCGGACTCGATGTATGGTGACCCAACCCACACGAAGAAAAATGAAGTTGAAATAACGAGCATTGGATGCCCGAATTCTGGCACTCTATATGCCTTTTGTATGGGATCACATACGCTTTATATGACACTGTTACCTATAACAACTTAAAATTATGAAAAATATTGCCATACAAAATAGCATTTTATTCTCTGCGTATAACAAACATTAATCTAATGTGGTATATTTTAAGATAATTTAGCATCTTGCAGTACAGTCATCGTGGTATTTTTCTATAATACAGCCATTGACATTCTTTGTAATATAGCTAATTGGCTTTTTTTATAATACCACCATATAGCGGTTTTTACAATGCAGCCGTTAGTATTTATCGCAGCACAGCCTTCCAAATTATTTGAAAATATACGATATTGTATTAAAGCTTGCTATACGCCGAGAATGAAATGCTATTCTGTACACTGAGAAAAATGAATGGCTCTTGCCTACTGAATTTCTGGCTCTTAGAGCTAGGTATATTCGAGTCTTTTGGCACTACAGTAGCATCTCCCAGCTACGAGAGCCGAACGTTTGCACCTCACATATTCCGTTTGCAAGAACGATGTAGTACAGCTGTGAGAGCTGAACGACGGATAACTTCTAGCAGCCATGCAATGTTCAATATGTCAAGTGAGCGGTTTCGCATAATTATGTAGAAAAAAAAAAGGTATAATCGCCAAATGTCGTCCTCCTTTTATTTAAATTTGTTTTTCTGTTTGATGGATAGGTACATTGCCGTAGCAATGCTATTTATGACCGACTTGAGCGTAAATGTAAGTGTACGCGTGGTTTCTGCACCCGAGCGTATAGCTCCCACAGCTATATTGGGTTAATTACTGCACGAGTTCAAAAAAATACCTTCAGTAACTGAAACGTATCTCTCCAAGGATTTTCTCGCATTGCTACAATAACAAATACATCGGTAACTAAGCGGTATTGTTCTTACAGCAATATGTATTCCTCATGCGACAATGATTATTGCTTTAATGAAAAACATGCATGTAGCAATACTTTAGTTTGTTATAGGAGCCATTCATTTTTCTCAGTGTATGGCAATATTTTTCACAGTTTTCAGTTGGGACTACAGTACCATACGAAGCGAATGTACTGTCATTACAAAGGGCCATATACTTACATATTGCCAGAATTCGGGCATCCAGTGCTCGTCATTTCAACTTAATTTTTTTCCGTGCAGACGACACGATCCAAAAAGCCATCTTGAAGTCATCCGTAGGCGGTCTAATGTCTCACTTTTTGTTAACTTTGATTTCGTGTTATCCAAAACATGAATATTGGATAACTCGAAACCAAAGTTATCAAAAATGGGACATTAGACTACCTACAGACGACTAAAAGACAGTTTTCTGCCTTGTGTTGTCTGGGTAGTAAAAATTACATTTATTAATTATTAATAAACTGTTTTCTCGGTGCATTCGGATAACTTTTTGAAAATCATCTTGTGTTACTTGTGGAATTTTTCCGCTAAGAAAAATTCCAAGCCGCGAGAGGACGTAGGTATACGTGGAGGGTTTGGCTTCTTACATTTCAAATTGGATTTATTCGTTCACCACTGAGAAAAGAATACCGAGGGGGATTTCGACCGTATTGCGGGGAGACGCGAGGTCGCGTAGAACGTCGCAGCTGGACGAAGAAGTTAGTACGTTCTGCTGAAATGTGTATACATAGTATCGTAGTTCAGGGACGCGTTGTGGTTTCTAGGTATACGTCGTATGAGAACATTCACGCGTCCTTTAAGGTGATGGTAAGGCTTGTACGTGGCGCCCTCATGCGGTCAAATTTTTGCTCTGGCATATTTCTGAGATTAATGATATTGAAATTGCAAGCCAAGTGTTATTGATTAAAGCGCACCCCAAATTTACCGCCCGAAAACTATGGTTTATAATTGTTAATGCTTTACTGAATAACTACACTACATGCAAGAATTAACCCGTTATAGCGGTAGTTGACCACCGCTAATATTCTTTCACGTTGCATTTATTTAAAGCATTAACGATTATAAACTATAATTTTACGGGTATACGGAGAAAAAGGTTCGTTAAAAATTACCGTGAAAATCACGTAACTATGAGGCATGGTGACAACAACCAAATTTTTACTGTAGATCACGGTCAAATTGATTTATCCCTCGCTTTAATTCAGTCATGTTTTCTTGAAGAAACAGTCAATTTTACCCTAAAGCATATGTAAAAATTTAGTCGTCTACATCATGTGCCATAGTTACGTGAATTTCACGGTAATTTTTAATGAAAATTTCCGTGAATTTAGACTGACAAATTATGAAATATTCTTCGAACATTGTAGAATATGTAATCACCGTGTTAACGTAAAAAATGAAAGAGATGCGTGAAAAATTAGCTGCTTCACTAAAAGGGTCATAACTTCTTTATTTTTAGAGTTCTCTCAATAAAGTCTACGGATGATTCTCATGAAATATGTCCTACCATATTTGAAGAAATAAATAGTTCTACAGTGCCAGTTTCAAAAACGATTTTTTTCCGAAGTCCGAACAAGATTCGTAGTATGAGTTTTAAGAAGCTTTTGATTCCGAGATCTGACGAGAATCTAGTTTTAATTGTAAAAAAAAGGAGTACAGTCAGCTTAAAAATTGAAGTCTCAGTTAAGTAGATCCGCGATAACCACAGAGGGTTAAATATTATCGTTAATCTTGGAAATATCCCACCTCAAAAATTTGGCCGCATGAGGGCGCTACACTGAAAAAAATATTTTGGTCAATTTAACCAAAATTCTGGAAACGTTGGCCAAACCGTTTGATGAAATATGGATCCTTCATTTGTTTGGTTTGATTAACCAATTTTTGATTAAAATAACTAGACATGCAGTTAGAATATTTAAATATGTAGCTAGAATAACTAAATACGTATACTCTTGGTTCAACTGAACGGTATTTTGGTTAGAATAACTAAGCACATTCAACTGAATGCGTTTTGTCATTTTAACCTAATTATTTTTCTCATTGTCAGTGTACGTACGAGCCAATTATCACCTTAAGCTACCGGGATCTCGAAAAGCAAAATGTCTCGTATCTCTTTTCTTCGTCTTCGAGCGATAAAAAGGCAGTCCAAAGAACTATTCGGTTCACTGCCAAGAAATTTAGGCCGCATCGCCGCCGAGGCCCCGGCGCGTGCTAATCGAGAGAAAGTCACCTGGCTCTCCGCGCGGCTCGGTGTCGAAATTGCGGTATTGCGCAACGCGCGCGCGGCGGCCATTCACGCTCAAGGATTCGGCGCGATTAGATTGCGGTTCCGCGCCGCGACGGGAGATCGTCTCGATGGCGTGACGTCAAATCGCGGACCGCCGAGAAGCGATCTTTTTCATCTCAATCGGCGGCTCTACACCGCCGTCGCCTCGGAATCTATACGAACGAATATTTCACTTCCGCAGGAGTGAAAATGGGGTTCGCTTTCGTTGGAAACGGCTGACTTATCGCTCCGTCTCGGAATGAGATCTCGCTTTTTCCAATTTAGACAGCGAGCCCCCGACGGCGAGTGTCTCTAAACGAGATTACGGTGAGAGTCCAACGAACGAAACTTCCCGGAGCCGAGGAACTTTTATCTTCGCACTCTTATCGGCGCGGGTATACCTAACTTCTCTCGCGAGATAGCTCGGCCTAGCCATTCGGCGCGGAGTTACGCGGCGCGTTTCTCCGCAAGAAACCAACTTCGAGGTCTCTTGCTTTCGAGACTAGGGCGCGCGACGGCTACCCCTCGCAGTACGTTTTCCTCCGCTCTCGAAGCACTCGCCCCGTTACCCTGCATTACTTACGTCCCACTCTTTCCCATGAAAATTTTTGGAGAAGTACATTAAGTTCTGTCTGCGTCGGCTTTTGTCAGCACATACGCCGAGAAAAATAATTTACCGTTCCAACTAACCGTCGACGTGAATAGTGCTAAGAAAATATATTTATTTAAGTCAAACACATTGTCGTTGAATCAAGTGTGAATTCGTTCAATTCAGTGAGCATATGTCTTAAATATGTGAATAGGTTCTTGGCACTATTCATGTTAACAGTTTCTTGTATTGGCATTTTTTTTCTTAGTGTACAGGGTGGGATATAAGAATGCGAGCCATAGGAATTATGTGTCAAACTTTTTGGAAGTTTAGACGAAGAGCACGACCATTGATTGGTCCTAAAGGGTGGGAAAGGTTGATCGGGAGACAACCAGACTAGAGTGAAATCTGGCTACCATCAGACTTACCTGCCTCGATTGAAGTTTCATTGACAACTGATTAAGGGTGGCAATACAAATTTGTCCTCAAAATTCTTTGAGGTTTCTCGATAAAATGTTTGTGAATTTCCAAGTTTCAGTCATCGAAACGAATATATTAAGAAACATCCACTTATTGGCTGAGCACAACATCCAAATTCACTCTTCTAAGGTAGTCAAAATAATAACAAACACTCACCGCTCGCCGTTGTAGTGAGTGTTGTTCGCTACACTTAAAGAAGAGTTTATTTGTAGTTTCATTTAAACAGAAACAGAGTAATAGCTAATGAATATTTACTTGGCTCAAAGAAATATTTCTTTAGCCATAATCAAGTATACGTATGTTAACTATAAATAAACTGTTTTCTCAGTGTACTCATCATCAGACGGCTTAGGTATACCTCAGTATCAGTATTACAAAGTCAGTATGCTTTACGACGACACAGGATTAATTTTCAAATTCTAGCATATACTTCCCTGAGTTTTTAATTTAGTTCGCGAATTTCCCAGAAATTTCCGTCAGATTTTCAGATCGTTAAAAATCCATGAGATTTCCCTGATTTCCTGGTTCTATCGCCATTCTGTGATTCCAGTCAGGACCAATCGAAGTTCGACACGTTATAATTCCTCATGGCCTACATTCTCTTATCCACCCTATATCTGAAACTACAAAGCGGCCGTACCGATCAACAAATGCCGATGACACAGTGGAGACAAAGCTTTACTATGATCCCGTCGCGCCGAGGACACGTAAAAACGAGGGAGCCGAAATACGCGCATCTCTCAATTGTAGCGTCGAAAGTGTCGCAATCGCGCCAATCGCGTCACCTAGATCTATACCGCGCGAAGAAAGATACCCTCCCGCGTCACATGCACGAACTGCGAGAGATTTACAAGTGAAAATGACGTCCCGATACATAATTGCCGGTCCGCTCGCGCCCAAAATACGTCGGCTCCGAGTTACGACCGCGATAAGTCAGCCAGGGACGTCGGCGCGAGTTTCGCGAGCGTAAAAAAACCAACCAGGACCTAGGATAACGAGCGAGCGAATGCGGATAGCTCGGCGCCGCCGTATCTCTCTCTCGCGCGCGCACCTCCCCCTTCCCGGCCGAAGTTCGCAATTCGCGCGTCCTTGACTTTCGTTCGCAAAATTCTAACGGGCTCGAGAGTCGCGCGCATGCGCGCCCCGTTCGCGCGTCGCTCTTTCGACGCCTGCGGAGCGTGCCGTATAGACTAAGAGCTAGTGACATTTTTCAGTGATTATTTAGTTAAGGCCTATTTTTTGAGAGAATGTTGTGGGGGGCATGTCTAAGTGCCATCCGTGAGGATTAACCTTGATAGCGGTATGGGAGGCTGGCGGAACGCCCCCAACTTGTAAAAAATAGTGCACAAAATTATTATTTAGTTAAGGCTGAAATTTTGTTTACTATTCATCTGGTAGTCCACAATTATGAATATAAATTGGCGGATCGATTGGCCGGCATTAAAAAGGTGGCGGATCATCCTAAATACGTCGTGTGAACAATAAAATTTTTATTATTTAGTTAAGGCTCAATTTTTAATATGTTATTGAGGCAACTGTTTCAAGTGGAAATTTAAATTGGCGGAACAAAATATTGGCATTAACTACCTGGCGGAACGGTTTAAACATCCATTGTGCGCGCCTCGATTTCGTGTTGTTTGCCGCAGAATTTTTTGTATTAGGAATGCTTCTAATATAGATAATGATTTTGTTTATTTTCTGGAATCTTTTTAGTAATAATAGTAATTTAGTTTTTCCCTGGAGTTAATATTTTAGCGCTCATTCAATATTGATGAGCTTCAATATATCAATCAAACATCAGTCTTATGTTAGGACACTCAACATTTTATTTGTGATGTCGGAAGTTTTAACAATTTTTAAAACGGATGAATGATATAATTTTTTTTTAGAATACCCTTTTGGCATTTGACCGACGATATAGTGCTTTATACAAATATAACGAGGTGCGTGAAGTGGAAGAATATTTTTAACAGAAATTTTTTTAAAGCGAACTAATTTCTTAGAGTAGTTATCGACTTACAAATATATGGTAGGTACTTCGTATAAAGACAATTTTAATACCGTCAGTTGTTCGATCATCTAATCATCTTCTGTGTCCGGCCAGTCAGAATCGTCACCTTCGTCAACTGAATTCAGATCACTAGATGCTCGGGAGCCTACGTCTATAAATTTAAACAAATTGATTAGAAAAATGTAATATTTTTTGTTTATATTTACTGTTAAATCTGCATACCTGATTCAATGTCACTGTTGCAATCATTGTCGCTTTTATTGGAATCTTCAACAAGTACATCTCCAAGAAATTCAGGCAATTGATCTCCTTGAAACCAGACGAATTCATACTTGCCGTCGTTGATGCACCAGCCATGGTTTTCTGGAGATTTGTCCGTTGATTGTTGCAAATTTGCATTTAGCCAGATACTGGCAATGTACGAGCTCCGCAATAGTTGCTGTTGCACTTCAGTTGAGCACGGTGGCAAGTTTGATGCGTCGCAATGGCGGATGTTTTTTGCAAATGAGTACGTAGTGTCTGCAACTTTATAAGCTTCGTTAAAGAGTACCAAATGAGCTTCATTAACGGTGTCTGCGTTTTTGACACCATACATCCGGCAGATAAATTCTTGCAAAACAGGAAACACTGCTGAAGTGTCAACATCATCTTTGCCTAGGTCTTCAAATGCCTTTTGATAATTATAGAACGCCTTCAATAACTGATATGATTTATTTTTTCCTTTACGGGAAGAGATGTAATCACACCCTGTAAGGGCGTGGAAGCCAGGCAGAGCTCTTGAGAATGTTGAGAAGGTTGAGCTCTTGAGAATGTGAACAGTGACATTGAATCAGGTATGCAGATTTAACAGTAAATATAAACAAAAAATATTACATTTTTCTAATCAATTTGTTTAAATTTATAGACGTAGGCTCCCGAGCATCTAGTGATCTGAATTCAGTTGACGAAGGTGACGATTCTGACTGGCCGGACACAGAAGATGATTAGATGATCGAACAACTGACGGTATTAAAATTGTCTTTATACGAAGTACCTACCATATATTTGTAAGTCGATAACTACTCTAAGAAATTAGTTCGCTTTAAAAAAATTTCTGTTAAAAATATTCTCCCACTTCACGCACCTCGTTATATTTGTATAAAGCACTATATCGTCGGTCAAATGCCAAAAGGGTATTCTAAAAAAAAATTATATCATTCATCCGTTTTAAAAATTGTTAAAACTTCCGACATCACAAATAAAATGTTGAGTGTCCTAACATAAGACTGATGTTTGATTGATATATTGAAGCTCATCAATATTGAATGAGCGCTAAAATATTAACTCCAGGGAAAAACTAAATTACTATTATTACTAAAAAGATTCCAGAAAATAAACAAAATCATTATCTATATTAGAAGCATTCCTAATACAAAAAATTCTGCGGCAAACAACACGAAATCGAGGCGCGCACAATGGATGTTTAAACCGTTCCGCCAGGTAGTTAATGCCAATATTTTGTTCCGCCAATTTAAATTTCCACTTGAAACAGTTGCCTCAATAACATATTAAAAATTGAGCCTTAACTAAATAATAAAAATTTTATTGTTCACACGACGTATTTAGGATGATCCGCCACCTTTTTAATGCCGGCCAATCGATCCGCCAATTTATATTCATAATTGTGGACTACCAGATGAATAGTAAACAAAATTTCAGCCTTAACTAAATAATAATTTTGTGCACTATTTTTTACAAGTTGGGGGCGTTCCGCCAGCCTCCCATACCGCTATCAAGGTTAATCCTCACGGATGGCACTTAGACATGCCCCCCACAACATTCTCTCAAAAAATAGGCCTTAACTAAATAATCACTGAAAAATGTCACTAGCTCTTAGTCTAGTAGAAAAATGGGTGAGCGAGAGAGACGTGCGCCAATTTGCGGGTGGGGTGCATATAAAATTTTGTTTATGGATATGGATACGCCGAGAAATGTGGTGGAAGCGTTTTACGGAAAATGTGGGTCGCTGCGAGCGTGCGATATACTTTTAAACGGGTGATATAGCGACGTGAGATAGTGCAATTGAGTCGCGCGCAGATGTACTGAGAAAAATGAATCGTTGTGGGTAGTAATAATAAATACTATTACCCATAAGTATATTGTACACCGAGAAGAGTTTATTTTCAATTAATAAAGGTTTGTTTAAATATGGCGAAATAAACATTGTATTGGACCAAGAAAATATTCGTTAACTATAACGATATTTATTTGGCGGAATTAAATCCTTCGAAGCAACCGTTTGAATGAAATTAACATGTTAATAATTAACATATATTTTTTTGTGTATTTAACATATATTTTTTTTATTTTTAACGAAATATTTAATTGGCCGTATTTGAAATTATATTCATTATAACTGTTTCCTCGGTATAGGGCAACTATTGTAATTACTTGATTAATAGACTGAGAAAAATAACCCGGTCAATTCAATCAAAATTCAGGAGACCATAACCAAACTGTTTGGTGAAATATGGATCCTCTCCATCAGTCTGGTTAAATTGACAATTTTCTGGTTAGAGTAACTAGATATATAGTTAGAATAACTCAATATTTGATTCAACTTACTAGTATTTTGGTTAGAATAATTAAAATCGTTTATTCAGATGCGTTTTGTCATTTTGACCAAGTTACTCTTCTCAGTGTATATGCATTTCAACTGATGACATATCTGTATTCTAATCGAGAAAGGAAGGAAAGATGTGTATTAGTAGAATTGTGTAATATTCTTAAATATTTAGGAATAAGAAGTTAAAATGTCATGACCACCTCGATGCAGAGATTTTTTTTACTAAAGTTAGACAATTTATGCTTATTGGTAGAATATAAAAATACTAAGTTGGTAAAATATAAGAATAATTTTATTAGTATCCATTTCTATCAGTGTATATTGCTGAATCGGTATTCATTTTTTTAAAGCAACTTACATATGACTATACCTACAATTATTTTATACGAATTGAACACATCATTACGATTATTAACGCATATGCCGTTGATTTGGAACATCAAGAAAATTGTTTATTAAATAGTTATTAAACGTAATTTCACACAAGGTAAGAGTCGGATAGATGCCCTAGTTTCTATTTAACTTTGAACGCAATTATCTCAAAATGCAATAGAGATATATTTATGAAAAATGTATAATAGAGTAGCACTTTTACAATAAAAATATGAAGAAGCATTTTTATAACTCTTTCTTGATATCTGCAATTGATTTCAAGATAATCGATTTTGAACTTACTCTTCAACTAGGGTGTTTATCCCAATTTTACCCTAGAGCTATATAAATAATTCGTTAGGGCAGGAAAAAAGTTAATTATTAAAATGTTTATTTCGTTCAAACAGTCGCCTCGAAACATTAATTAATCGTGTCAAATAAGTATCGTAGTGATTAACGAATAATGTACTTATTTCTTTGTCGAACAAAATGTTTATTTCGTCATATTCAAACAAACATTTACTGACTACAAATAAACTGTTTTCTCAATGTGTGGCAGAAAGTGGAACAAAGAACTCTTCTACAGTGTTCCACAGTATTCTAAAGACACCTGACTCCTGCGACGATAAACAGTCGACTCGACCGTTTCAGTCTTTCCTCGACTTGCTTCGTCAAATTCTCACGATATAATAGAATGGGACGCGAACATCCCCGGCGTAGGCGATCGACCGATAATTAGGTTCGTTCCCTTTCGCCGCCACGTTTCGGATGAAAGCGCGCTATTAATAGCCCGCGCGACACCAAAACAGTGTGGGTATATACAGCGATGAGTAAGTGCTAATTAATATTGCACTTGCTATCTGTGATCTATGTAAATTGCAAAGTTAAACGAGACGATAATACGTAATCTCCGGACGAGCCAGTGATTTAGGACGTGCTAAGTGATAGGGAGGCGCGTGTAACTCACATTTTTCGCCGGAGTGTACCTAACCGCTGAGTACTTATGGAAGCGAACAGGTACACCGAGAGAAATAATTGCCAGTGCCAACAAATATGTCTTGAATCAAGAGCATACGATCTTACAAATTTTTAAGAATACAGATTCTTGATCGAAGAATATACATTTTTGATTCAAGAATACCTTCGTCGGAACAAAAAACTCTTTCTGTGCAAAAAAACAATTATTCAAGCCTATCAAATATTTTCTCGCACGAAGAAAACCATGGCTTGATCCTGGAATTATACCATATTTCTCATTGAAGAAACATTTTTTTGCCATCAGCAATAAATTATTTTTCTCAATGTAGGTACATTGGAGCACTGTATCGGAGAGAAGATGCTATCTAGTTCAACAGAAGCTATCTAATTTTTCTGATGTTAAAAAAAAACGTTACGACCTGCATAAAAATTCATTTTCTTTCCTACGCGTCAATACTTCAACCCATGGACTCTCTCGTATGCGTCCTTTGCGGCGCGTACCACGCGTCTAATAAATTGGCCTTGTATTGCTCGCGCAGTGTCGTGCGTGCGTAATCGGAATATGACGGAATAAAAGACGGATATACATTTGCGAAAACAATATATATATATACATATAAATGGAAAGCAGGGGGAACAGTCTTCTACGCACCATTCTACGTTTCTCTCGATAAACACGTTTACGCGCGCCTTGAATTTATGTATATAGATAAACTCGCACGGGGTGGAGATCAGCTCGCGATAGGTACAGGATAGGCAATAATGCGCAAGTGTGGGCGTTTATCCGGCCGCGATACATAGGTCGGCGCGGCAGTTTTTTCTCCGTCGTATACGAAATGCGCGAGGCGACAATTGCTCGGGTGTGCGAAATAGGTGTCCGACTGTAATGTAAATTGATGCAACTGGGAAGAGTCAGTGTTAATGTTACGTTTTACACTGGCTGTAATTATTCATCGACATTTCTATCGATCAATAAACGCATGCAAACTATAATGACCGATGAATATTAATCAGTGCCTCTGTATTTATTCGCTAGTCGACAATGTTGACGAACACATATTGACAGTATGAACGCACTTTAAGTCACGAACGATTAAACATTCAAGTATGTAAAATTACGAAGGCTTTTCATTAAAATTTCAAATAAAAATATGAAATATCATTAAGTTATGATACTGTTAAATTTAAAATCAATTTTATATAATTAACCATTGTGGAGTTCTGTGATACGGATAATATAGAAGAAAAAACTAATGAAATATTAAAGAGAAAGATTGATACGAATGCATGCTCATATATGTGAGTATTTAAAAGAATAGCGAGAGGAGCCAGAAAAAGTAAGGTCGAAGAATGTGTAAAAAGGTAGGGAGAAAATATAAGGGTGTAAGGATACATGCTACAACGATAGTATCAAAAAGTATGTAGTAAAGAAACAAGGAAATATATGTATGTACATCACATGTGTGCATATTAATTTTATATATTAGGTGTACAACTTTGCTTCCGTTGCTTTTCCGAAATTCGAGGCTTTATTGTAAAAATCTGGTTATACATTTATGATTCAAACTATTATCTATCGCTGGCCACTACTTTCTCCCATCTTTCGGGCAGCGTACGAATCCTGCGTGGAAAAAACTGGCCATCTTTTGAAGCGATCCACGAATCGAAAACGGCGGAAGCAAAGTTGTACACCTAATATATAAATATATACAGGGTGATTCGAAATGGGCGCACTTCCTCTCGTAGAGAGATTCTTCGCAAAAAACTGAACCGAAAGTTCCTGTACAAAATTTTTGTGCTCCGCACAAATTTGGTGAATTTTTTTACGACTCAGGTGGTGCTTTTCGAATATTAGGGTGCCTTCCGCCGCTCCGATGATTGATTTCAAAATTCTAGGCTGCAGAGGAGGCACGTTGGAATAACTACTGCGAGTTTCGCTGCCGTCTAAAATCTTGTCCCTTGAATCTGACTTTGGATTGGATATTTTCGAACTGGATTATCTTGTAAACTAGGCGGAGCACAACAATTTTGTACAGGAACTTTCGGTTCAGTTGTTTGCGAAGAATCTCTCTACGAGAGGAAGTGCGCCCATTTCGAATCACCCTGTATAAACAGTTTCCTTACTACATATTATACATAATAATTAATATGTACAGATGATGTACATACATATATTTCTAATCCTATCGATTTCAATTCGTATAACGCATATACGCGTGATCTCATCTTAAAGACCCCTGCAGACTCCCGATAAAAAAACTATCGACGAAAGAATTCAATATACACCTCCCCCCAAACCTCCATTATCTCAGCGCTTTAAAATAATATCTATCCCCCTTCAATTCACACCACGAAAGCGCCAACTATACACGGACCCACCGACAAGCAAACATTTCCGCGAGCGGCCGTCAGATTTTTTCTCGCATTTCTTCTCTCTCTCAGCCTTATACATATACCTCGCAGCCGGAGTGTGGCCTCGCATATTTGAGGCTACTTACGCAACCGTTGTCCTATATAGGCCCGAATTTCCGGAGGGGTCCGTCGGCCCCGCCGCGACTTCGGCTGGATTCGCCGGCTCTCGGCGATACGAATAAACTCCGATCCTCGGCGTGGGCCACGCGGAGAGAGAGAGGCTGCCGATCTCGATCGCTCCTCGATTCGCCGAGTCGCGCGTAGCTGCTGCAGCGCTACGGAGATCTCGACGAAGCGAAGGGGGGGGGGGGCACCACCGGGCGATTGCTCAATTGGTCGCGCGTGAGACGTAATCATGTGTGACAATGGTTGTTTACTGGAAGAAAAAGGAAAGCAGGGAGGGAACGTAAGCGAGGGTGTAAGCGGAGGTGGAGGGGAGGCAAAGGTTACGCAGCCGCTAGAAACGGCGCTGCGCTAAATATTTCTCTATACGAATCGCTGCGCGCTGCGTTATTACGGCGCGCGGTGTCACGGTCGACCATCTACGTCATCGGGCGCCGGCCCACGCCCGATTGTTGCGCCCACGCTCGCGTTCCTTCTATACGTGCGAATATTCCGTGGGGGAGGGTGGAGTGAAATACCGGATACTTTGGAAGGCCCCTTTTTATGGCGACTCGTAGAAGAAGGTTAGGGGTTGAATATCTGGTGTTTTACTCCAGTTTCCTCTGCTCCGCGAACGATCGAATTCCCTCAGGGTGTCTAGCGCGATTAGAGATAATAAATTTCCACACGGAGAAAAAAAAAAGTACAAAATTCCCCTTTTTTATGGGTAACGCTGCACCATTGTGACAATCAACCAGAAATTACAGTGAGATAGGTAAGAAATTATCAAAGGGTTGGAAAATTATTCTTCTGAAAAAAGGGAATTTTCGGTGAATTTTCAAATTCCCAGCAAAATAAAATAAAAACTACGCAGTAGTATAGTAGTAGCTCTACAGTTTATGGTCAACATATATTCTTCTGCACTGGATTTTTTCCCTTTTTCCTGGAGAAAATCTTCACCGACAAGTGCTAATGTTACATTCGGTCTTATAGACCAATCAGAATCAAGTATTCCGTTGTCCGTAACCCCACTACAACGGAATCTTAAAGAAGATTTGTCGCTAAGGGATTAAACAAGATACTAAAAAGAAGACGTTGCTAAGAGATGTAAACACGGGGAGAGGAGTATGGGAAATTATTTTTCGTGTGAGAAAATTCATTTCGTCCACGAGATCTATCTTGGAAGGAATTTTCGAATCATTAACGAAAGTGATCGACGAAACTTTACCTCTGTTAACGAATTACTTTTCGTCCACGAAAAACATTTCTCACGCGTCGAGAATAGCCCCCCTGACAAATTTGAATCCTTATTAATATTCTTTTTTTTTTGAGAAATAAAATAATGTATGATTTGTCGTTTTTAGCAAGGAAAATTTACATTTACATGGGTTAAATTTTACCAGTTTATTTATCAAAAATTACTTTTCGATTTTGATGGAAAAATCTCATTCCAAAGGGGGAAAAATTCTACCGTCTGTCAATTCGGTGCACAGTTAGTCAGAAAAATGACACTTTTTCCTCACCTTCTAGGGGTTAGATGTTCTCTTTTTTTTCTCTCCGTGCATGATTTCCAGTACACACAGAGATCTCTATACTTCCATGATCGTTCCTATGATTTTTTAAGCAGTCATGCAGAATTTTTTGCTCAAATGAAAAGAAATTTTTTTTTTCAATAATATACCTACCGAAAGAAATAATTGTTGGTGACATTTTAATAACCTGTATTCTTAAAAATTTGTAAGATCATATATTTTTGATTCAAGATATATTTTTTGACGCTAGCAATTATTTCTCTCAGTGTACCAAGAGTAATTCTCACTGTACCCTGCTATTCATCTCATTTCTGGGAACTGTAACGAAGCTTTTCGATAATACTTTTAACGTATCTGGTATCCAAAGACCATATGAATGTTAACATTTTTTTTCTTATAATAGTTCCATGATATCTTTATATTTTTTAAAAATTCCATATTATTTCCATGACCTCTATGATTTCCACAATCACTAGATACCCTATCCTTCCACTGAACGAGCTTTAATGAGCTTTCGAACGCAAGTCGCAAATACATGGATCGCTTAGCGAGGTCCAGAGTGGCCAGTTTCCCGAGGTTCTAAAATTCTATAGCTTTTTTCAGGCTTTCCAAACCAAATACTGTGCTGAACTGTAAAAACATTCAAAAACCCTCATTTATCGTTTTTGGTTTCATATGAAGGGAGAAAAAGGGTTTGTCACAAAAAATCACCTTCTAATATAATAGAAATAATATATAAGATTTACTGGTATCAGTCTGTCTGTGTTTCAAAATTCCAAGATATTTCCATGAGACTTCTACCAGGCTGTAAGCAGTCAATAATTCTTCCGAAACTCAGAATTTTCAGGATCGCTGGTACCTCTGGAGGTAGAAGCGAATTAAACGCGATATAGACGCGATCACTGGGGTCAAAAAAATGTACCTCGGGATAATCGCATAGAAAGCTCGTAACTCTTTTATCGACGCAACTGGTAAATGTAGCTGCAGGGAACGATAAATCCGATAACTACGCGTGCTACGTGTCTTTCTTGTACCTGCTCCGTTATTTCCACCGCGAGTTCTATTATCTCGTTCGGTTTCTTATTAAACTTACGAAACTTTACGATTGAGTGACGTGCTTCTCTTACTTCGATCTAGGCCGATATATCCATCCAGATTGTTGGATGGACTTTAAATCCGAGTCAGTGAAAGCCACTGGCAATCGGTGAATAGCCGCTAATTTCGAGTTATAAGCTCGCTGAAAGCTTAGTGGTCCGCGTAAAAGTGAAAATCGTTTATTCGTCTCTGAAATATCCAATTTCCTATTCACACGCATATGCGTATTTTGCAGTAGATACTTCAATGAAGTAAGTATAGAAATGATACGAATGCTAGTTCGTTCAAACGTTTTTTACGATAAAATGCAATTCACGGTTATAAAACGTGAGCAGTCGATTTTTTAACATAGATGGCTCATGTAAACGTCATTCACATTCGTTGAAAAAAAATGCGAAACTATAAGTTAAGTAGGTGTAATCGAGAAAAAGAAAAAGTATCGTCGAATAGCGATAAATCAACCACCTACGGTTTTTTAGGCAATCTCCCGCACGAAAAATAACTGTTTCCCTGCCTACTGTACGATAAATAATTCGCCAGAGTGTCGAAATATATATCTACAGCTTTCTCTCGGTTGTGAATCAAAGCGATTTTGTTCGATGCGATTATTGAAATGATCCTTTCTCTTCATTCGTCGCTTGAAAAATTTTAAAATAATTAACGATAATAACACAGGTTTACAAAAAAAAAAAGTCCGGACTATTTGACCGGACCATGGTATTCCGAGGTATTTTTGCGTCCTGAATCCGATCCCGAGGTCATCTGAGCCCCATCACGTCAGAAAAATGAGATTTCAAGGTCATTTAGAGGTTAAAATGACCATTTTTTGGAACTGGATCCGGGACAATTTCTCAAGCAACCTGTTGAGTTGGAGGGTAGCTGTTTAGGTCTTGAATACCTTCCAAACATTGGAATGGAGTCCTAAATCTCGACCGGGACTATCACAGAACCACCCCAGTGGATAAAATGTTGCCATGATCGTTGTATCTCGCGGATTACGATCTCCCTGTGACAGTGGACCCAGCACTGACCCTAATGGCCTTAGAACCTTGGAGTCATGCTCTGGGTGCTGCTCAGGGCAGTCCCATTTCCTTATTTATTTATTTCGAAATCTCGTTTTTCTGACGTGATGGGGCTCAGATGACCTCGGGATCGGATTCAGGACGCAAAAATACCTCGGAATACCATGGTCCGGTCAAATAGTCCGGACTTTTTTTTTTTGTAAACCTGTGTAATTGACAGTCGATGCGGTGAAAAAATAAGTATTACGGTCTAAAGGAAGGAAGCGTTTATGACTAATTGAGCGCTTCCGCTTAATTATCCCGTGAAGTAACGCCGCCCAACCATATGTGTATTGCGTTCGAATTGTACGACGGAAAATATTACTACCGCGGCAATGGCTTCGACTATGAGCGTGGAAATTAGGAAGTTACGTCCGATGCGACTAGAATTTATCGGCGAAGCTCCCGCGCTCTTTGGTACGGTGTGCTTCGACCGTACCACTCGGTGCAACTGCGATAATTCACTCGAGCCCGCTATACAACACTTACATGCATTCCTAAGCCTACGAATCGTAAGTTTCTCCTCTTTTCATTGCCAATGTACGCCCTGCCAACGGAACGGTGGAATTTGGCAGTCGTTTTAACGTCATTTGGCGAGTTATTTGGATCCGGATGATTCACTCGATCAATTAAGCGACCAAATGTTGCTTCGTCTTAAAATCACAATCGTAATTTCTCTTCTTCACTTATAGCGACGGAATTTGGCAAACAATAATTCAGTACAACTTCACAGAAAAAAAAATTTTGTACAAAGTACTCAATAAATGGAGTAATTAGTGATATTTCACGTAGCAGAAGTTGCCCTCGGGAGCGACATAGGACATCGAGAGAAATTGTATAGGTTGCGTGGCAATGCTAGTAGTTTATTATAAGAAAAGTTCTAGTTAACCCCTTAGCAATACTTAGTTTTATTTCAGCTATACGTATAGTTATTTCAGCAATACTTATTGCTCTTATTATTATATTATTTGGTATTGCTATATTACCTATACTATTTAATTGACCTAATTTAGCCTTAAAGTATGGCTATCATCTACTTATTGCTGTGCGACCTATACATTTCTCTCAGTGCAGAGTACCGTTGTACATTGTAACTGTTATTACGTCAAACAAAAATTAACTCCACATTCAGAGCAACATTCAAGATGTTCCACAGCCAGTTGTCTATTCCACTACTAATATATTACATGCAAGTATATTAGTGCTACGTTGAATTGTAGTTCTTATAATGAAAGATGGGTGTTTACAATGTACAATGGTACTCTGTGCCATAACGCCCCCAAGGACAATTTCTGCTATGTGAAATATCAATAATTACTCCATTTATTGAGTACTTTATACGAAATTATTTTTTCCATGTTCGTCTAATGTGTCCACGAATGATGTCACGCTAATTTTTGAAATCTTCAACATCCCCCTCTTTTCGCAATTTATCACGCTAACCTAAACCTTTCTTGGGAAGGATTTAACAAGCCTCAGCCTCTTTCATTTGTTTCCAACTTAGCTTAATTTTCTCGTAAAAAATATCCTACATATACATTACGATTGGACATCACGCTAAGCCGGATACCCCCTTCCACTCTGTCACGATTATAGTCACGTCATTGCCGATCCCTCCCAACCCAGTGACGTCATTTGTCGATGACCCCTAGACATTTATTCGCTACAAGACGCGAATGAAATAGAGGAGCTCAAACTCGCAACTCCGATTAAATAGCAGCAAAAGCACACTCGAAGTGAAGAGTATATTAATTACCGTTACACAAGATAATAGATTTGATATTTTGGGGAAAGTATTGCGTTCATTGCTCTACTGCATAACATCAATTGACGTACGTTTAATAAAGTTCACTAGATATATGTCAATTATTGTCATACAGGAAAGCAATGAATGCCATACTTTCCCCAAAACGTCAAATCTATTATATGATCTTGTATAACAATGATTAATATACTCTTCTTTCCGTGCACTGAAAAACGAAATTTCCAAACTACAACCTCTCGGACGGCCAACTAAATATATAATTGAATCAAACGATTTTTTGTCTGTGTTAACACTGTACTTCCACCCTTCGTGTGATAATAACTTTTGTTGAAACAAACCAACTCGAATTGATTCAACAAAGCAGTGGAGATGAATTGAATTACATCTAATAAACAAACAGAATTTTATCGAACGAAACGAAATAAATTTAGTTATTTTTTTTGATAAAATTTAGCCTTCAACCCAAACAATTTAATTGGAACGATTAAATTTTTTATCAATGCAACGATTTCTTATTATCTACTCAAATTTCAATTTACCCGACTCAATTTCAACGAGAAATCGAACCCTCGTTCGAAAATCACCATCTCCATTCACATTACGACCTCGCATATCACTCCCTCTTTTTCAATCCGCCTTCAAACGCGAAGCGACGGAATTCGACGCCGTATATTCTTAGCTTTCGATTTACGTACGGACAAAAAAATACCCCGCGGAAATAGCAGTGCGCGCCCAATCGATGGAAAATCTCGCTCGTTCGGAAACGCGTTGAAAATAGTCACGCGGGCGCGCGCGTGCGTGACTATGATTTACGGCTGGAGCAGCGCAGTCTGAGGAATCAAAATGCGCGCCGACGTCACATCGCAGGCGGACAGGTATAACTCCATCTCGTGACGGACGCGCGCGGAGGTTACGCGCCGCCGCCGACGGGGAAGAGGACTTTTCGCGCGCGCCGCGGTGGAGGCACCGAAAATAAGCGAAATATAGTTCGTGACTCGTGCGCCACGCACGTGGATTGGTATACGCGCGGCAATGTGTATTTATAAAACGGCGCGGTGCTCCGCGCGCGGCTGTGGCCAAGGCCAACGGTGAGCTCATCTTTGCATAACCCGACCCAACCCAAACCGAATTAACCCGCGCGACCGCGAAAGGTACTATATTGTCGTCCACCCGCGAGACCGGATCGATCCGTCTCTATGCGCGTAGTTTTGTTGCGAGGATGCGGAAAGGAAAAAAAAAAGAAAACGGAAACGAAGAACTCTCGCGCCGATCCGATGGAGAGAGTGAATCACAAACTGGACCCACGGAGGGACCGGCATGATAAATTTTACCGTGTAGACGGTGAAAAAGGTAGGCAGAAGGATTTCCAGTTGTTCTTACGCTAAATCTCGTGATGGTTTACATTACGATTTATTATCACGGAAAACAAATAAATCGTAGCATTTACAAAGTTTGGGGTAAATTTCGAAATAAGGCCAATTTATCGACCGATAATCACAATTTCGGTGAAAATTACAGCAACATCTGCAACTTCTACAAGTTGTACTATAAGTC
Source organism: Xiphydria camelus (assembly GCA_963678675.1). Taxonomy (NCBI): domain Eukaryota; kingdom Metazoa; phylum Arthropoda; class Insecta; order Hymenoptera; family Xiphydriidae; genus Xiphydria; species Xiphydria camelus. Next base: position 13,426,213 of record OY783193.1, on the reverse strand, counting down.
TTACTATAATTTTTACTAAAATTGTAGTTACCGTAACAAAAAATTGTCCTTGTCCTAATATTTACTACCAATTTTGTAAATACTAACTTATTTGTTTCCGTGATGTTTTGAAGGAAAAACTTCTTCGCACTGAGAAAAATGGATATCGTAGGGCAAATATTGCGATTAGTGCAGGGTAAAAGTGGGATAGACACCCTGGTGGCAGAGCAAGTTCTAAATCGATTATCTTGAAATCGATTGTAGACATCGAAGAAAGGTTTAGATAAAAAACGTTTCTCTATATTTTTACTGCAAAAAAGCTACTTTACGTCTTCCGCATACCTCTACTGCGTTTCGAGATAATCGCATTGGAAGTTAAATAGAAATTGAGGCATCTATCCTACTCTTACTCAGTGTATTTTAACTGATAGCACACCCGTATTCTAATCGAAGCAAGAAGAAAAGATGTGTATATATTGATAGAATCTTGGATCTTTAAATATTTAGAAATAAGAGGTTAGTAAATATTATTTCTTCGATGCAGCGATTTGTTCTGCTAATGTTAAAGAAATATTATGCTTGTTGTGTTGGAAGAATGTATCGCAAGGCGCTAAGAATAATTGTATCGCTACATTTGGAAACAAGGATTTCTGAAATAAGAACTCGTTTCGTAGCAGAGAGATATACTAGATCTCTCTCTCTCCTAATGTCAGTGATCCACAATCTAAAAATAATTTTCTTATAACCAATTTTTCTCAGTGCGGCATAGTACACTGAGAAAAATAACTTGATTTGAATGACAAAACGCATCTAATTAAACGAGTTTAATTATTCTAACCAAAATACTAGTAAGTTGAACCAAATATCAAGTTATTCTATGTACATATTTAAATATTCTAACTGTATGTCTAGTTATTCTAACCAGAAAATGGTCAACTTAACCAAACAGATGGAGGATCCATATTTGGTCAAACGGTTTGGTAATTGTTACCAGGATTTTGATTAAATTGACCAGATTATTTTTCTCAGCTTAGAAAATTTGAAAACCCTTATGTGTACTTCTATTAATGCACATGGTGAAATTTATTGTATCAACCTTTCCATGCGGGGGGACATACATTATTTGCCAGGGCAACTGAATATTTTAAAAAAATCGCCGACGGATTTTGAAAGCACATCCATCGGATGCGAGCGATTTCGCCCTAATACTCGACTCGCCGATTTGCATATAAATACGCGCGAAGGAAAATGAGAAAATAGCGACGACGGGTGGGTGGAAGCGGAAGAAAAGAAGGGGGAAAAATTCGCCATGACCCGAGACGAAGGCCCCCCCCTTCCCCGCCGCCGCCGGTCACCTTGCCCCTGCGCTCGTTACTCGCGCGCGGCGGTGTACGGAAATGTGGTGTGCTGCAGCGCCGAATGATGCAACGCGCGCTGTTATGCAAGCCTGCGGCCGGAGTGTCATAATGCGATACACGACGAGTCGCGTAATACGGGCGATGGTTCGGCACTGCGCGGCGTAATGGTAATAAATCGAGCTCTTGTTTACGCGTCTACAGACGCTCGACGTCGCGCGGGAAATACAGTAAAACATGTTTAAAATACACCCGCTTGAGATACGGTCCCGCTTACACCCAGGGAAAAGGTCTAGTTGAATACGAACCTGTGTGTGTGTGATAGAAAAATTTATATGAGATGAATAGGAATTTAGGTATTCACATTGCACAAAAGTCTATTTAAATTAAACAAATGTTCTACTACACTGAGAAAAATAATTAGGTTAAAATGATTAAACGCATCTAGTTAAACGCATTTAGTTATTCTGACTAAAATACTGCCCGAGTCGAAGTTTTAATACTAGTCTTAGCCTACACTCGACGAAAGCAGACAAATCGGTCACTTGTAGGTCTAGTTTAAATTTGATGCTTTAACATTAGTTTAGACCTACAAGTGGCCGATTTATCCACTTTCGCCATGTGTTGGCTAAGACTAGTATTAAAATTTCGACTCGCGGGTGGTCAGTTGAACCAAATTTCAAGTTATTCTAACCAAATGTTTAGTTATTCCAACAAAAAGTTTAGTTATTCTAATCAAAAATTGGTCAGTCTAACCAAACACAGATGGAGGATCCATATTTCACCAAACGGTTTGGCTATCATCTCCAGGATTTTGGATAAATTGACCAAGTAATTTTTCTCAGTGTAGGTTCGTACTCGATTAAAAATAGATGTGCAATACATTTATTTAATTCAAATAGACTTATTCGATGTGAATAAATTCAGTTTCTCTCAGTGTAAGATACGAATTTTCTTCGATCCCTTGAAAAATGCCTATTAAATCTGTGTAAAATTAACCGCTTAAGATACGTACAAATAAGATACGATCCCGCTTAATATACAAAACTCCCTCGGCCCCTTGATCCATATCTTAAACGAGTTTTATTGTAAAAAAGGGAAAGAGATGATCACCGTGCATACGCAAGAGGAGCAAGTCGAGCGGGAGAAAGACAGACTATGGCATAGGTATACAGCTCTCTCCGCAAGCGCGAGCCACACGATCCTTGACCTCTTCGATCCGGAAGGAATTCAAGGAGAGCTTGCACTGCCCCTCTGCACCCACTTCTATTCGGGTACGCTCGAAGGTCGCTCCGAGATGGGGCTGCGATCGATTCGCCCCGGCGCGCAGCGCCTCTCGCGCGCAGTCCTCGAAACACGCGCATAACGTCTTCGGAGCGAGAGTGCGAAAGGAGAGGAGCTCGCGCGATCGTCTCTCGCTGTCCCTCCTCTTTTTTCTTTCTCCCGCTCGACGCACTTTATGGTACCCAACGCGACGACTGCGTTCGGCCGAGAAGCGGGAAGCGGGGGAAAGAGGTCGCGTCGGCGGAAAGGCGAGCTGAGCGGGTTCCGCTCTCGCTTTTACCGGGCACGGTGAAAGGGATCGTCGCGCGGCAATTCGACGATCGAAGAATTTCTCTCTCTGGAAAGCGCGAGCGGGGCCCGCCGGGAGAACCGCGCGCCTAACTCCTTCTGGCGAGCCGCGGCGGGCGAGAGGGAGGTGCGCGCGACGTTGTTATGCCGGAAACGGAAGGAGGAGACTCAAGGCTACCCTGTCCCGTCGAAATCCTGTCAGAGCGGTCAAGGCTTTTTTTGCTCTCGCGTACGCGGTGTACCTACGCCAGTATGGGTGTATAAATTGGATCGTATACAGTCACTACGTCCTCCCGCACCTTTTCCATAGAGATCACGATATTTGTAGCTCGTCTCTCGATATCGCGCAAGGACGTGGGTTGGCAAACAACTGCGTCAAATATTCCTTGACTTCCTTCCGCACCGAGGGACTCGATATCACCCCGCAGTGCTCGTGAAACCGCTTCGAATTGAAACAAAAGTATCTTTTTGAATTCCACGATAATCCAATATTAAAATTTTCTACATCGTCTTGTATACATGCACCAAAAAAACCCTATTTATATGTATGTATTGCCAAATCTTTGTCTGAATATAGCGAAATAAATATTTTTTGCCGAGACGAATAAATATTCGTTAATTATTACGATATCCATTTGACTCGAATAAATGTCTCGTGGTAACTCTTTGAATCAAATAAACATTCTAATAATTAACAAATTTTTTTCGTCTCAATGAAATATTCATTTCGCCACTTTTAGTTAAAGATTTGTTAACTACAAATAAACTATTTCTTTCAACATACGAAGCATACATGTTTTAAAAACAGTTTCTAAATCCCCAAGAACATTCAATTAAAGGTTCATTAACTCACACATTTTAAAAACAATCTCTAGATCCCCCAAATCATTCAATTAAAAGTTTATTAACTATAAATAAACTATCTTTTCAATCTACGAAGTATACACGTTTTTAGAATAGTCTCTAAATCCCCAAAAAACCACTAACATCGAATTACCCACACATTTCCTCCAAACATCGAAGACTCGCGCGACACCAACGACACGGCCCTCGAACGCCTTCGCCAAGGCGCATTTTCTCGGCGACCGCGACGAGATAGGCACACACAGACACACAAGCCGATAGGCCGGGGCGCGCGCAGGCGGAACTAGAAATAAATTTTCCGCACGCCTCCCCCCGCGCGCCTGCATAGATATTATTTCGCGCGCGCGTGCAGTCAGGGCCGCAGTGACCTTAACTCCTTCCCCACCCGTTGGGAGGGAGGAGGGGGCCACGTGCCACCAGTGACGTCACAGGTTCTGCAACGCGATGCATGTGTGAGTGCACGCGCCACGGCGCGCACGCGTGGTGCACATGCACCGCGCGTCGCGCCGGCCGGCGCTGCACGTTCGATTGCACGAAGCGATAGTGTGTGCGCGCGCGCGCGCGCCTGCAGTAGTCGCACGTGTACGTGTGGGCGTAGATCTGGCTAGAGAAGGCGCGAGGGGGAGGGGGTACTGCATGCGCGTGACCCCGGCGTGGCGGGGTGCAGCGCGGGGCTCTTAGAACTGTGTTGCAACGATCCACGGCCGCCGGTACTTCCTGGCCCCGTCTCGCGCCGATGCGATAGCGCGAGAGACGAGCGTGGCACGCTTCTCTCCTATCGCGGCGATTAAAAGCTTCGCTGCAGTGGGAGAGTGGCAAACTGTACAGCGACTACGAGTAAACGAGGTTCGAACTGTGTATGCATAGTGGTGGAAGTTGGCCGGGAAGGAACGACCTTGAGCCCGTCGCCTCTACTCGCCGTTCTTTTTCCCTTTCTTCCTTTCTCCACATCTTCACGGATAACGATATCGAACGCGCGAGACGCTATCGGTATAAAAGCGCTGCGCGGGGCGCGCGCAACTGCGCCTGCGATTCGCGACCGTGACACTCGGTGGTTCCGATTGTCTTCTTTACGCGCGATGCGCGACCTCAAACTCGACACCGATCTCTTCGCTCCTAGTGCGCTATTACGACGATCCTTCGCTCGTGGCGTCGACTTGAGTGTCACGGTTGTACACTTAGGCCCAGTTGTACAATGTAAGTTCAGAGCCGGTTCAGCTTGAACCGCCGTTCTTGGTATATTTTGTGTCACACATAATATACCAAGAACGGCGGTTCAAGCTGAACCGGCTCTGAACTTACATTGTACAACTGGGCCTTAGTATATGCTGTAAAGCCGAGGGAGATGGTACTTCGTAGTTTCGTTACCTTTGTTGGATGTTTCGCGTAAGAAAAGAAACCAGCAATGTTTACTGCTTCATCCGGTGGCGATGAGATTCGAGCTCATTTTTAAGAATTTGTACAGAGGACACATTTCTATTTACTGTTTGCCACTGTACCAGATACACTGAGCCAACAATTTATTTGTAGTTGATAAGTATTTGTTTGAATAGGGCGAAATAAACATTTCATTGAACGAAGTAAATATTCGTTAAGTATTACGATATTTATTTGGCACAATTTGATCCTTTGAGGCAATCATTTGAATGAAATAAACATTTTAATAGTTAACATATATTTTCTCATCCTAACGAAATATTTATTTCGCCGTATTTAAAATTACATTTATGTGAGAACTGTTAATAACTTGTTCTTTCGGTGTACTAGCTTAACCAGACATAATGTCTGTTTGCACAGGAATTTCTGTCGATTCCCCAGGAAGAACACCTAATTACTGTGTAATTCTGTAAAGCAGAATTGTAGTTTAATGCTAGTTAAACTGTAATTCGTGCTGTTTCTTTTTCTACGAGTTATAGGTTGTGAAGATTATTTTCACTTTCTCGCGGTACGTTACTCTGGCATGTTGTGTGTTAAAGATTGAAATATGTATCCCAACGTTAGGCATGGATATGAGAACAGCATTTTCGTAGTGCAAATGCCTATAATGCGCTCCTTCAACGATACCTTTATCGAGCAGAACGGCTCGTGTTTAGTTATAATAGGTCCGACCTTCCGCGTTGCACTTACTGGGACCTAAACGTACCCCGCGCATGCCCTTACGGAAACTACGCAGCACGCGGACTCGCGAGGCCGAAGAAAATAGAGGTAAATAGAATAGAAGGACGGTTTTCCTTCGTTAAAGCCGACGTTGGAAAAGGTAGCTTCTTGTCGATAAAACTCATTATAGCGAACGTACCTCTAAGGAAAGAGGGTGAATGGTTAGATTCACTCGCTTGTAAGAATATTTAGAAGAACTAAACATTTTTCGAATGGAATATAAAAGTAGGATAAACGTCTCAATTTCCATTCAACTTTAAACGCCATTATCTCGAAATGCAGTAGATACATAAAAAATCAAAAGCAACTTTTTTATACTACAAAACCTAAACAAATATCTTTCGTTTAAACTTTTTTTTTGATATCTCCAATAATTTTCAAGATAATCAATTTTTAATTTGCACTCCAACCAGAGCGTTCATCTCACTTTTACTCTACAATTTTGCCGCTATACCACACTCAAAAAAATTTGGCCACAACTAGAAAATTATAGTAATTGCAGTGATAATTTTCTTCGCAATAGCAAGAATTCTTGCTACGCTAGCAATACTTTTCTAGTTGTGTCTGAGGCAGCCAGAAATATAGCTGGATTAGCTAAATACTTTTTTCAGTGCATATGAGGCTAAATTTACTCGCCAGGAAAGAAACTTCAATCGCTATTGTCTCATTATCAATGAACTTTTGGCCTACATTGATATGAGACTTTTTTGTAGATAAGAATGTAATCCTCAAAAAAGTATTATATAAATATGAGCCAAGGGCTCATAGATAATAAGATGATAGGCAATTGAAGTTTCTTTCGTGGTGAGTAAGTTTAGCCTCATATGATATATAACAGCATGGAGTAACGCAGTTTCGCTCATTCGTTCTGTCGTTGACCTTCGATAAATGGAGACTCTATTGGACGTACATGGGGGATGGACGTAAAAGGATTTCTCGTTGGATTTATTGATCGACCGAAACATATCATATGAGGCCAAACTTACACATCAGGAAAGAACATTGAATCACTATTATCTCATTATCTATGAGCTTTTGGCTGATGTTGGTATAACACTGTTTTGATGCTTATATTTTTATCTACAAGTCTTATATCGATACAAGCCAAAAGTTCGTAAATAATAAGGTAATAGCAATTGAAGTTTTTTTCCTCGCGACTAAGTTTAGCCTCATATGGTATAGCCATTTGGGAGAAGCACGCGAAAATAGACCAAATTTGCAACTATAAAATGAAACTCACCTGGTCGTTCTCGAAAGCAGCGGTGGCGCCGTCCTCCAGGAGGTCTCTGTTGACTTTGGCTCGGATCTGAAAACGAAAAACAAAGTCGAATCAGTCCATGGCGCGGCGTTCGCGCTAGAGATACGTTTACTGATCATTTTTATACGCATCGGTGACAACGGTTATGTCGCTGCTTCGAAGCGAGACTCGCTTGCACCGGCGACGATTATTGACATATCAAACGCGTAAACAGTTCTTACGAACGTATATAATGAATCGCTTATTTGAGAAACCCAATATGTTCAAATCATGTGATTTTGACATTTTGTTAAAAATCGTGCTTTAAAACTATTTCCCGTCGTTTGCTTTAGAAACCCAACAAGAGTCAGCCTTCATCTCTGCATAGTGAACATTCAATCTTTCAGTAGCAAGCCAAAAAACTGTTTTCATTGATTTTCTCAAAACGTGTTTTTTGGACATATAGGGTTTCTCAAATAAGCGATTCATATACTACCTGTTGTTTACCTATGGTAATCAATTTTTATCCGCAAATCGTGGTTCAAACCGCGAAAAAGCGAACCACAACTCTTGTCACTGTTACTCCTAAATTATATACTACGTATGACAATGAAAATGGAGTAGCAGTACTTTCGAAAAACCGTACGTTTCGACGAGAACACGTGGAAAAATTTCATTGCGTTAATTAAAACTGTACTTAATCATCTTACATTCAAGCCGCCTTATTCGTCGAAAGAAAATGAAATACATCTTCATTCAAAACTTTTGATAATTCCAAAAAATGCAAGCTGCATCAGTGCACTGCTAAAAATTTTGATTAAAAATTGAAGTAAAAGTAATTGCAGCAATTATCAACTACATTTGCATCTAAATTGTCATACAAAATGATAGATTTTCATGTTTATAATGTATTTTTGTTTTGAATTTTAGTCAAAAAAATGAATATTGAAACATTACAAGTATTCAAGTATTGCTGAAAATGTAGGTTCTTTCAATTCTTAAGGTTCAAACCATTCTTAGAAGCATTTGACTAAATTTTTCCGTAGGTTCGTACCTAATGAAACGTATCATTCTTCCGGGTACCGAAACGTAATTCTCAACGCATCTCTAGCTCGCGCTATGTAAGCATGACGTGTGATGTACTTATGTGCTCGTTTCACGCGACGAGCCGTGCCTCGCGCGATAACGCTCGAAAAATCGTTCGGGCTATTGTCGGCCGGTTAGACTGTAGAATACAGTAGCGCCGCGTGTCCAGCGTGAGGGACTCGCCCCCTCGAGAGAGAGAGATGGCAGCTCTTCGAAGAGAAACTTATATTATATACGATGAACCACCTGCTTCAGAGTGCGGAACCGTCTCGAAGATGCACATCATCTTCTTCATCCTCCTCTTCGTGGTTCCACCCGCTTTATCGTACGTATCCCCCCTCTTCTTATGCATTTTACTTACCTTGCATTTTATCCTTTGCGAAACGAGAATCGTTCCTGTGTTCGCATAACAGTATCGAAATAATGATTTATCCTTCGCGACGCGTATAATTCGGTCTTCTCATAAAACGATTTTCATATTTTTAGATTCAATTTGTAATTTGTATACATATTAAATATCAGACGAAAAAGAAAGTGTCTGAAAAAAATAATTATTCGCAGTGACAAGCGCATTTCTTTCTACAACTTTGTAACGTCATCGAAACGTAAAAAAGACGCACATATCGTCGCTTTGGTGGTGAACTGTTCTAACCCATATAAACAAGAACTTGAGCTCTAGCGCGCTTTTAAGAAAGTTCGTCATCGAGAAACTCATGTTTTCTTCTCTAAAACTGTAACCAGAAGATAAAACAAAACAATTTTTTGATATTTTTATTTAAAGATTATGTTTAAAAACTCAGTTGCTAAAAGTGCTAAGTTGCTTATGTCTATTTACTACAATAAAATGTGGGTTACGTCATTTAGCAAATTTTGTGTTATAAGGACATTAAAAAGGTTGTGGGTTAGAATACTTATAGGAATCAAACTTTATGCTTTTTAGTGTTTGTTAACAGTCTTAACTCAATTTTACACTTTTTGTGGGTTACGACTGTTCACCACCAAAGCGACGATATGCCAAGCAACGAGTGCGAAAGAGTAAGGCTTACGGTAAAATGACGTAGCTGCATTTTTAAATGTCGTTTTCTAGTTCAAATAAAGCCAGAAATGAAAAATGAAAAAATACAGGGTAGGTAACTAAATTTGTTTCAGTTTTTCGAATCTGCGGTAAAAAAAATTGTGAAAAAACCAAATTCACGAAAATTTTGAAAAATGGTATCAAAGATCGTTGTTTGCCTTACTATACAATTACGATTACCATACCCAGATAGACTTGTATGATCGTCACGACGTTCATACAAATTACAATAATTGAATGTTCTAAGGTCTACATTTGTTTTGCCGCGTGAATTTGGAAAATAACTATTCTTAATTAAATCGTTTTATTTACATTAAACGTGATTAAAATTAATCGCTGTATTTATTGTAGCGACATATTTATGAAAAATTGTGCTTATATCGAATACACGTTCAGCATTTTATTTCTATTATTTTGAAATCATCTGCACGGAGAGAAGTTTATGGTAACCAGTCCCACAATCCTGTGGTAATAAAATTGAATTATTGCGGCGTATGATGTTCAGTACCATAAATACAATATGTCGATATTTATCATAAGTATTGTCACATTTGCTATACTTATGGTAAATATCGACGTATTTATGGTACTGAACGTCATACGCCGCAATAATTCAATTTTACCACATGGATTGTGGGAGAGGTTACCACAAACTTTTCTCCGAGTAATGTCGCAGATGCACTTGCTTACCGAGTACTTATAAAGCGTACAACCTTGTTGCATTTGATAATCTACATGAGCTAAAGTTGCCGTGCTATTTACGTACGTATCAGTCTATCTGAGCAATTACACGTGATATAGAAATTTTATCATGAAATACGACGACGGTTTATCAACCGACGCGTGGATTTTTTTAACACTGACCAAAAAATGTGCTTGATCGAAATAAACGTGTCTTCGAATAGTCCTTGGAGCACATTTATTCGATTCGAATGAATACCAATTGAATCCAAATAATATTGAATTAAATATTTAATATTTATGTACATCCAATAGATATTCGTTCTAATCGAATAAATGTGTTCTTAGGACTACCCAAAAACACGTTTATTTCGACTAATCAAAATTTTTTCTCAGTGCCCCGTTGCACTGACAATGAGAAAAATGATCTTTCAAAATGTAGCAATCAATCCCAGAAAGTATGGGGAAAAACTCCGGATAAGAAATCTAATGATAGTGCAGTTATAAATTCAGTTAAATACTATGACGGTGTTTAGCAGTGTGAGAAAAAATTTCCCTGACTTTTTTAGGTTTTCCAGTCTGAAATAACCAAATTCCCCTGACCGTTATGGGTAGAAATCAAATATAAAGTGTTACACATCAAACATTTTTCGTCGAATAAACAAATTAACTAATATTCATACACGGAAAAAAAAAGTGAAAAATTCCCCTTTTTTATGGGTAACGCTGCACCATTGTGACAATCAATCAGAAATTACCGTGAGATAGGTAAGAAATTATCAAAGGGCTGGAAAATTATTCTTCTGAAAAAAGGGAATTATCGGTGAATTTTTAAATTCCCAGCAAAATAAAATAAAAACTACGCAGCAGTATGTAGTAGCTCTACTGTTTATGGTGAACATATATTCTTCTGCACTGGGTTTTTTCCCTTTTTACTGGAGAAAATCTTCACCGTCAAGTGCTAATGTTACATTCGGTCTTATAGACCAATCAGGATCAAGTATTCCGTTGTCCGTAACCCCACCACAACGGAATCTTAAACAAGATTTGTCGCTAAGGGATTAAACAAGATACTAAAAAGAAGACGTTGCTAAGAGATGTAAACACGGGGAGAGGAGTATGGGAAATTATTTTTCTTGTGAGAAAATTCATTTCGTCGACGAGATCTATCTTGGAAGGAATTTTCGAATCATTAACGAAAGTGATCGACGAAACTTTACCTCTGTTAACGAATTACTTTTCGTCCACGAAAAACATTTCTCACGCGCCGAGAATAGCCCCCCTGACCAATTTGAATCCTTATTAATATTCTTTTTATTGAGAAATAAATAAATTTATGATTTGTCGTTTTTAGCAAGAAAAATTTACATTTACATGGGTTATATTTTACTAGTTTATTTATCCAAAATTAGTTTTCGATTTTGATGAAAAAATCTCATTCCAAAAGGGGAAAAATTCTACCGTTTGTCAATTCGGTGCACAGTTAGTCAGAAAAATGACACTTTTTCCTCATCTTCTAGGTTAGAAGTTCTTTTTTTTTTCTCTCCGTGTAGAGCGGCTTGTGACAACTAGGGGGAGAAATGAACATTAAAACAATTTAATTTTGTTAAATCATATTATTATTTAATGGCTTTTTTTTAGGACAAGAAGGAACTTAGATATATACATATTGATATCTTACTTTGAAAACCTCGTAAGTACAATTTTTGACAAAAATGCCATTTATAGCTTACTGTGTTCAGATTTTAAACCTTAACGCAGAAAGCTATAAATGGCATTTTTGTCAAAAATTGTACTTACGAGGTTTTCAAAGTAAGGTATCGATATACACATATGGAACACTTTTCTTAGATTCCTACATAAATTCTTAAAAACTTTAACAAACTAAAAATCAAGCTATTTTTGAGATTTGAGCATTTTCGAAGTTTTCCCTGAACTACATAATTCCCTAACAATGCCAGGTTTTCCAGAATTCCCTGACCGCTGGGCACCGTGACTGTACTGTATAAAATTTACTCTTTTCAGACGTAAATTTAAAAAATCCTATACAGTTTCATAAAGTACATATAAATCCTATACAATATAGTGTTTAACCGAATTCATAACTGTCCCATCACTACATTATTTGTTTAGAGTTTCTCCTCCATACTTTTTGGGATTGATTGCTACATTTCGAAACATCCTTTTTCTCAGTATGGTTTCCTATGTCGAGGCATTAATGCAGCCAAACAGACTCCGTCGTATTCCTTTCATTCCAATTTAACATCAACCGGAATCTACTTTCTCGACATCCGCAAAACTCCAACGAGAGGAGTCTTCTCCTCGCGTGAAATGCAGGAATGAAGCCGGGGGAGGACTACGACGACGTCACCGCCCAAACGGAGAACAAGAATTCTGTTATATTGCGCAAAGGTCTCCTCTAACGTCTAAGCCTCTCTTCGCTAACCGAACGTGCCACGGGCAGGCGCGCATTACGAAACGCTCGAAAGCGCTGCTACTTTTTTTCACGGCCGACCGCGATCGACGTCGAAAAGAGAAAACTAGTTTCTATGGACGGCCGAGCCACCACCACCAGCCGCTCGATAAAGATCAATCGATTCGGTTTGTGAATTCACGCCGAACACGAGTCCCACGCGCGACGCGATTCGACATACCGATATCTTGAACGTGTGGGCCAGTGTAGCTTATCGAAACGCTTCTTCCAGGGTGGCTACATGGAAAAAAAATTAATCGCCGCACTTACAAAGTCTGCGGTAAATTTCGGAACAAGGCCACTTTATTATTAACTACAATTTTGGTAAAAATTACAGCAACGCTTGCAACTGCTATAAGTTTTAAAATTGTAGTCATCGTAACAATAAATTGGCCTTGTCCCGAAATTTGCCACAAACTTTGTAAATGCTACGATTTATTTTTTTCCGTGTAGAGAAACTTGATTACAGAGTTCCCTGACTATTCCTTAACTTTTCCCTGACTATTTTAGATAGAGTTGTAAGTATTTCTGATATTTTTGTATGAACAAAAACATTACACAAAACTGCTAATATGAATTAGAAGTTTTGTATAATCAAATCTACAAAGCTATGGATACCTAATCATAATACAAGAACATGAGGTTGCAAAGAGGTTTATATATACGCTAAGAAAGTAACGTGGATGATAAAGACCTTAATTCCGTTTTTAAATAAAAAAATATTCATATTTTTAAATTAAATTTGTAATGTGCATACATATTCAATATCACGCGAAAAAGAAAATATCTGAAAAAATAATTATTCACCGAGTTATAAATGCGTTTCCCTCTTCAACATCGTGACGTCGTCGAGACGACAAAGAGACGCACTTACTCAGACGCACATATGCTAAGTAACGAGTGCGAGAGAGACAGATTTACAGCACGATGACGTGCTGCATTTATAATGTCGTTTTCCAGCTTAAATAAGGCCGAAAAGAAAAATTAAAATAAAAAAACACGGGGTAAATAATTCTGTTCACATTTTTCAAATCTGCGATAAAAAAAATTGCTTAAAAATCGAATTCTGGTCGAAGAAACACGCGTGCACTATTACTGAAAATATCTGAAGTAGCAACGTAAACTGCATCGAAAAATGTATCAACAATGAAATTTCGAAAAATGAACTACTTTATTCGTAATTTCCATTAAAAGTCCAAAATTCCCCGACATTTCCCTGACGGATCTAATTTCCTGACATTTCTCGGTTCTCCAATTCTTTAGCCACACTCTCTTCGTCCTATCCTATTCTTCTATTCTATTCGATTCACACGCGACTAAGAGTAGCCCGGACTTTAACCCTTAGTCATCCATTTGCGGAAACAAAGATCTCGAATCGTGCAGGTGCCCGTAAAATATCCCGCCGACCGATTTATTATCGCAGGTATTTTTATCGCTCGCCTTTATCGCCGTAGAGGGAGGCGAGAAGAGCGCGCGACAAATACAGCGAGCGGAGTCGCGCGGCCGCGCGAGGCGCGGGAAATGAAATACCTTCGCCGAACGACGCGACGCGCACACGTCGGGAACTAAACGTAGGAGACGCGCCGCGCGAAAGTCGCAATAAGACTTGGCTCCCGGCCTCTACTCGCTCCTCGCGCCGTTTAGTTGTGGTTAAGTTACGAGAAGGGAAAACGCAGTTTGGACGAATGCGCGTCGACTTGGCGTTGGAGATCGTTCGACGGATAGCTGCTTTCGAGGAGGGAAGGGCGGCGGGGTTGGAGGGAGCGGACGCGCTTCCTCACTCTCTCGCTCTCCTCGCGGTAGAGGGCTGCCGCGGTGGAGGGGGCCGTGGCGCGATCTTCGAAGGACGAAACGTTTCGGTCTTCTGCGACGCTACGTCCGAAAGCGGACGGCTTCGACGTAATTGTTTTCCCCAAGTATAGGAGAGGATCGACGCCACTGGCGTGTGATTCACGCGCGCGCGGTGAGAATAAAACGGAAATGCACCGTCATCGAAATATACGAGGAAAGAGGTCGACGCACGTTTCCGCGAACGGAAAGACGCGTTGCGAGATCGAGCAATCGTTACCGATGATTCCTCGGGGAAACCTTCGCGGGCTTGGATGATACAGTCGGACGAGTGCGGATGGTAAGACGGAAAATTGTGCGTAACGAACAAAAAGTAGAGTGCCCTCAATGGCATAATTATGCTGATATTGCGTAAGTCAGTTCAATGTGTGGAAAGTATACGAACGGTATAATTGCATTACTTGTAACGGTATGATTATATACTACTCGCAAAGGTGTTATATAAAGCGAATAAAATCGGTGAGAATCGAAAGCCACACCGAGAAAACAGTTTATTTGCATTTAATAAATGTTTTTTTTGAATATGGCGCGATAAACAGTTTACTGAACCAAGTAAATACTTGTTAACTCTATTACGATAATATATTCATCTGACACAATTAAATTCTTCAAAGCAATAGTTTGAATGAAATAAACATTTAAATAATTAACATATATTTTTTCGTCGAAAAGAAATATTTTTACTATTACTGGGCATATATTTTGCTGCCGTAGATAATATTTTTATCACAATTTCAAGAAATTCTCAGCAAAACCTAATTTCGTTAAAACTGCAAAATCATTTTTTTCCATCTAGGACTATCCAAAAACACATTTACTTCAATTAAGCAATTTTTTCCTCACTGTACAATTGCTTTGTACGCAAATATCTCCAACGCAACACTTTCACGAACACGACAAAAATCCTCGCGCGAGAGAAAAGTGCGGAGCGTCGATCCGCAGCGAGACGAACTACGAGCGACGACTCACCTTCTTCTTACGAGGATGCTGCTCCTCGAGGTAGTCGGAGACGATACCCTCGTCCAAGGTGGTAGTGGAGCCCGGGGTGCTGCCGGAGGACGAGCCGGAAGCGTTGTGATGATAGTGGACCTGGTTGTGCGAGGGGTGAGCGGGTGTCGGCCAGAGAGACGCGGTACTGGGAGCACCCTCGTCGCTCAACGGAGGACTGGGAGTGCCGCTGCGCCAGGAAGCGCCGCTGCTGCTGCTGCTGCTGTTGGACGTGCCCCCGACGCTCGGGGAACCGATCACAACGCTGCTTCGGCCTCCCCAGGAATCTTGAAGGGGATGAAAGAACTCGAAATTAATAGGGTGTCTGACAAATTGAAGTGTAAAAGTGATGGAAACGAATCAATTGAACGATCTTATCGCATTATTAGTTGAATAAATCATTCTTTCCCGTGTAGAATAATATGTTACATTAGCATGGGACAGCGTTACATTGCCCTACTAGGGATATCCCAATTGGATTCCTATCAGGCCTTCATTGGATTTTGCGGATATTTCGTGAGAACTAGTGGCGCCACCTCCTCAGCAGGGGACTTCTGATAAGATCCCTAAAGGTTACCGCACACTAGGGCGTCGCGTCGCGGCGCGTCAAAATACCGACTGGATAAAATACATACAAATAAATGTACTACCGCACACTAGAGCGGCGCGGCGCGGCGCGACACGGCGCGTCGCGTCGCGTCAGGGACGGGGTTCTTGCTCAGAGCGGCGCTTCGCGTCGCGTCGCGTCAAAATACCGACTGGATAAAATACATACAAATGAATGTACTACCGCACACTCTAGAGCGGCGCGGCGCGGCGCGTCGCGTCGCGTCGAGGACGGGGATTCTTCCCTTCGAATCCTATTGGCGTCAAACGACGCGTCCCGACGGGACGGTCATAAAGACGGGTCGTCTTCTTCTGTCACACAATAGACGAAATTCGGAATATTAATTCTTACCACTCACTATCATCGCGATGGAAATACCTCGTGGTTAATATCGCGACCAGACGGGCGAATTCTCCAAGACTGGCGCGTTTTTTATTGATAGGATGGATCTACATTCTCTTCTTTCTATTTCTTTCTGACATCAATGCTACCATAAAAGCAATTTCCTCATTAGAACTACTGCTGCCGTCGTACATCTTGTTGCACTGCTAGATACCGTCTGATTATAATATATTTTATAAAATTTACGGACATTCAAGTCCGAATCTGTCGGTTGCCGCCGGAAAAGTTGGCGATGCCCTAACTTTTCTGGTAGGAATCCTATACATTAAGGGCCGGTTTTACCAACACGGTATATACGCGGTATAGCGCTATACTGAGAATAACCAGCAATAAGCCTTATGGTTATTCTCAGTATAGCGCTATACCGCGTTTATACCTGTTGGTAAAACCGGCCCTAAGAGAAATAATTGCTATACGGAAAAAATGATTTTACAGCCTTGCAGAGCTTTAGGTTTTGCTGGAAATTTTTGTTACCGTCATAATAAAAATATTATCTGTGACAGCAAAAAATAAGTCCAATAATAGCAAATGTAACTGCAATTACAGTAAAGTCTTTTTGGGTAAAAATGTTTGCTATCCCAACAAATATTTTTACCACTATTGGACATAACTTTTGCTGCCACAGATAATATTTGTATCGTAATAGCAAAAAGTTCTTAGCAAAACCTAGTTTTGCTAAGACTGCAAAATCATTTTTCTCCGTATAGTGTCAAAAAAATATTTCTTGACTCAAGAACATATGATCTTACAAATTTTTAAGAATATAGATTCTTGATCGAAAAATATATAATATATTCTTGAAACAAGAATGCCGTCGTGGGAACAAGAAATTCTTTTTGTGCAAAAAAAACAATTACTCGAGCCCATCAAATAATTTCTTGCACGAGGGAAACTATGATTTGATTCTATAAAATTATATCATGTTTTTAATTGAAGAAAGCATTTTTTTCACCAGCAATTTCTCTCAGTATGATGTAAACGTTACATTTCCAGATCTCTGTAACATTCCTTATAAGAGCCCTACACTGAAAGAACTTTTGGTTGGGCTAACAAAATATTTTGAAGGAATACGAGCAAACAAAACGTTTTTTTGGAATCGCAAAATTCTTCGGTTGATTTAATGAAAACTTTAATGGTAAACGTAACAATTTGGATATTAAGTGTAGAACTTTGCTTCCGCCGCTTTCCTAATGATGATAGATATGAAAAACGGCGGGAGCAAAGTTGTACATCTAATAGTCCAACAAATATTTTTTTAGATTACCTATCAAATTGACTCAACAAAATTATTTTGTCGGCTATTTTTTTTTCTCAGTGTACTAAATCTCTAAGTTTTTACACGAGGTACAAATGATCTACTGGCCGGAGGAGAATAAATAACGAAGAAGGAAAAAGAGAAAGACACAAATATAAAAAGAGAGCAGATACGTTATTCTCAGAAGATCGACTCGTTAGTCGACGAAGGTTTCTTCTCCCGAGTTTAATAAGTATATTTTCCGAAACGACCCCCATTTTTTGTTCGGCCGAGCAATTTACGTCGCGGCGTATCACGCATAGTTTACCGTGACATTATCTCTCTCCCTTATAGCTATAAACGTACGGAGGAGGGAGTGGAGAAAATTGACGGTGTACCGTCGCTGCAGCAGCGCGTTCCCGAATTCCGTATCGCACACGGACAGATCGCATCCACTTACGACTACCGATATACATATATACGATATGTAGGTACTCGATATGCGTGTCATTAGGCGAGAGCACATAAAGACGCACGTTGAAACATACTCGTACGGCGGTAGTACTTCGGATACGGAAAAATCATTCGCGTGACACACCCCTCCTTCCGCGCATATTCTTTGCGCGTGCGACTAAATGCGTAAAAATTGTTAACGATTTTAAGGAATAAATGTACAGCAAGAAAAAGTTGGAAAAGATTCGCGAAAAAAAAAGTGCTCGAAAATCATCCACGATGATTCGAAATTATTCACAGGATTCTGCGGGAATACGAAAATGCCTTCGAGTCGCGAAGATCAATTAGCAATTTCTATGCCGATGGACGGTCGTAAAAAAAGAAACGGCGGACGCGAAGCTCGAACTCGCCTTGAGGACCGCTCAGATCAGGAGAAAAGAGTCTTTCTTACAACGTTGCATCGTCGAGAGGAGACTATACACGAAAGCCAGTCTACAAAATTGGCTCGACGAGACGAAGAGGACGGACGATGTAAGAGCGGTTTAAAGTGGCGCTTGTGCTAATTTGAGCTAAGGTCGACGAATATCTATGTTAATTTCTTGCACTGAGAAAAAAATTATGCTCGAGTCAATTAAATGTGTTTCTTTAATTAAAATAAATATCGATTGGATGTATATAAATATTATTCATTTAATTGAATATTAATTAGATAAAATCGGTATTCGAATCGAATAAAAATGTGCTCTTAGGACTATCCAAAAATACGTTTATTTCGAGGAAACAAATTTGTTTATCAGTGTAGCAGTTTCCTTGTGTATACACGTACGCGGATGCGAACGAAGCGTGCGAGCAATCGACGAGGGGGGAGGAAACGAAGGAGACCACTGGCATCGCGTAATTGCGCGTCGAAGGTGCCTTGTTAACGGAATTTCGATAAGGGCTACACGTCACGTGATCGCGCGGAATTGAACGACTCGTTTCCCGCGTTTCATATCCGCGACGGAATAGGTATAGGTACATATGTATAGGAATTTATAAAATGGACTAGCTGAGGGAGAAGCTGGCCTCTACCTTTATGCAACCCGCGGGTATTGCAGGGGACTAGCGCATATGTAGATGATTTTTCTAGGGTTATCTGAGCTGATAACATATTTAATTGCGTCTATTCGGCTAATTGATTTTACCGAATTTTTTTCTCAGAGTGTACGCATTCGACGTTCAGAAGGGTATTCAACCCCGAGACCCGTGAACGGATGTCGTCGAATTTCACGCATCACGCCACGTGTTCATTTCCGGAACCACGTATAAACCTCGACAGAAAACGTGTTTCGATTTTTCCGGTCGTAACCTCGTTTCCCTAGTCGATATATAGCCGATAATTATCCGTCGCGACGTCCGAACAAGGGCATTATCATCGATGCCGACACGTGTGGATATTTGGGACGAGATGGACATCGCACACAGACTAAGCGTATCATGTTAGCGCGCATCGGGAACGCGCTAGATTCGGCGCGCGCGCGCTTAGCCCTCGTTACGAAATCAAGACCTCATCGCATCGGGCAGCCGCGGCCTGTGAAGAGGGACGCGAGGGCAACGGGACTAGAGGTATTCAACGATAATCGCACGAGGGCGTAGTACGTTCGTAATATTTTGCCGCCCGAAGTATTTTAAGATCAGTAAAGAATATAAAAAAATACTGAAAAGTCCAGGAAACGTCCCGAACGCATCGCGAATGAAACTTGCACACTGAGAAAAAGTGATCTTTCAAAATGTAGCAACAGGGAAAAAAATAATTTTACCTTAGTAACAACATCGCCAATCAATTATTATAGCAGCATTTTTTGTTACGGTAACAAAAACATTTTGCTGTTGAGATGAAAATATTTGACAAGTTTCCTTGGTTATAATGAAAATCATTGCTTTTCTTACTTTTTCTTTTTCGTTGCCATAACAAATCGATCTGTCGTCACTGTTTTAACTCTAATATTTGTTACTGTAACTTAAATAATGCAATACTAACAAATTATTTTTTTCCCGTGAATCAATCCCAGAAAGTATGGAGGAAAAACTCTAGGTAAGAAATATATTGATGGGACAGTTATGAATTCAGTTAAGGGGTTATACGCAGTCAGAAGGCCGAAAAATACCGATTTTTCAAGAATTTTTCCTGGGAAGACATTTAAATTTATTAACTTAAAAATTTATATATATATTGTGACAACTTTTAACTTTACTTTCATATGTTTCATTTGTCAAAATATTTATTTTTAAAGCTGCTAGAACCGATCTCTGGGAGCTCCTCTAAGAAAAAGGCGTCTTGCGGTGAGCACGATATCTCTGGATTGCATCATCTAAGATGAAAAAACCAAACAAATTTCGTTAATATAAGGTATTATCTAGTATTTAATCGAAGGAATAAGCAAAATATTAATTTTTGACAAAATTGCGGCTACTCAAAACAAAAGTATCGATTTTCGACATAAATTTAGACCTTAAATTGTTCATAAAATGGAAAATATTAATCGGCCAGAAAAAACCTTCGATCAATTACTAAAAAATAGACTTAAAAAGCTTGTGTAAAAATTTGAGACTGATCGGTTCAGCCGTTTCCGAGATATCTTGCTCACCGACTTCAAAAACGCAGTTTCGAGAAAAACGCGTTTAAAGTTTCAACAGCACGTTACACATAGTAAAAGGACTAGAATCTATGGTACGAACTGCACACTTATCACATAACAAAACAATTTTAAAACCAAGTCCTCGTTCAGAAGCAGTTTCAAACTTCACAATTCCGTCACAGATTTTACACTTCACATATTTAGAAATTGCCGCAAACACTGTAATAAAGTTCAAAATTCGACATTCGACAGACGAATCACGCGGAACGAAGATTTCTTCTTGCATTTTAAATTTTTTCGCTGAGGCACTAAAACTACTTTTATCCGTCTCAACTGTCTTCGGATTAAAAATATTTCTTCGCTTTTTTGGTCTCGACTTTTGCACCTTGGAAGATGCTCTCTTTTCCCTACTACACTTCATTTTCACAGAGAAATCACAACAGAAAATATAAACGAGCGTACGAGTTTACTGCTTGGCTTCGCTATTTAGATTGATTACTTTTCAATATAACAGTTTGGGTATCTGAAATAAGGCATAACGGTATCAAAGCGCATTCCAGGTAATTAGCTGCTGCTATTAGTAAAATTAGCTACCGCGCTACCGCTTGGGCCTCTACTCCTACTTTCTAACGCTCCAAGATGTCTTTGCAAATGTACGTGTAACTTCGAGAATAATCGTCGGATTGACATGAAATTTTCTGTGTATGTACATAAATATATGTACATTACGAAAATAAAATTTAAAAAAAATCGATTTTTTGAAAATCCTGACTGCGTATAACCCCTTAAGGATCCTGTCCTGGTTGGTGAAGCCGCCATGTCTTACATACATTCTTACATACAGAGCCTGTCTGGATAGTGAACATCAGATGGTGTTAATGAGAATTTAGATCCTCTTATTCCCAAATAAAAATGATTTCACTGACAAACTATGGTGCGCTGGTAAAGGAGACCATCAAATTGTTACACGTGATCTTCGTTTTTCACGATAAACTATTGTAATTCAGTAATTAATGATTTGTCCATCCCGACGAATGCTAGGGACTTTTTATGAAGTTATATTTCGATTAAAAGAACATTTATTAACAACACTAAGATCACGTGTAACAACTTGAAGGTCTCCTTTGTCGGAAAAGCCATGGTTCATCAGCAAAACGCTCTTTATCTAGAAATGAGTAGGATCTAAAATCTTGGAAAAAACATGGCGGCTTCCCTAATGAATCCAACTAGGGCAAAGTCCTTAAATACTATACTGTGTAGGTCTTATAAGTATTGTATAGGACTGTATAGGATCTAAATTACGTCTGACAGAAGTAAATTTTATACAATATAGTATTTAATCAAATTGATAACTGCACTATCACTAGATTTCTTATCTGGAGTTTCTTCCCCATACTTTGTAGGATTAATTGCTACGATTTTGAAACATCACTTTTCTCAGTGCACATGGTAAATACGCCGAATATGGCGAGCCACAAGGCGTTGCTTCGAACGCATTTGCTTAATGCGGAAGGCGGACGAGTATACGAGTGCACGTCACTTTTAGGGCTCGCCGAGACGAGCCCCGCCCTAGCGGCAGTTATCGCGCCACGCGACGCCTTCGTCGCGCCACTTTTTCGTGGCGAACATTACGAGTAAGAGAAGCGAGAGGGAGAAAACTGATGAAAAGCATTCGTCGGAGCGGTGTGATCGATGCTCGAATTACGTGTCCGCGAGGACGTTCCGAAAAACCCGAGCGCGCGCGGCCAGCTCGTATCGGACGCGGTATTCCGGGAGACGTTGGTCGTCGCGCGGCGTCGTCCTCGGGCGCGATGAAAGCGGAGCGTCCGCGTTTCGACGAGAAGACCTCCGGGGCATCCGGTTCCGTCGGTGAGGTAAACGAGTTTTCGATGGTGCGGCGGCCCTTTAAATTTACCGCGAGCTATATCTGTATACAGTCTCGAATCCGTAGAAGCGTTCACGGTCGCTCGTCGCCGTCGCGATGGGTTTTTGAGTTTCTCGAAAAGGGGGAAGGGGAGAGGAAGAAATATAGGATCTCGTCGAGGAAATTCAATTCCAGGTCGCGCATTCGTCTTGCCATCTCCTCATGAGTAGCACAATCGCGTTAACGAGCTACGTAATCATGTTACTCGTTTGTTGGCGTAGTTATTCTTAGACGATGGATATTCGGAATGACGTCACTGAGATGATTAACGCTGTAGAACCACCGTACGATTGCGAGGTTCTGAAACGGTCGCGTTTTCGGTCAAATATCTCTTTATCTATGCACTAATGCCATATCGCTGTAGAATTTTTTTGTAGCTCGAAATATAATTTACAAGAAAGTATGCCACCAATTTACACCAAAATCTCATAGATCACGAGATAAACGAGATTAAGGATCCAGTCTGAGTTGTATTCACTAGGAAAGCCGCCATGTTTTTTTCTAAATTTTAGATCCAATTTCATTTCCAGATGAAGAATGCTTTATTGATGAACCATGGGTTTTCCGATAAAGGAGACCTTCAAACTGTTACACGTGGTCTTAGTTTTGTTAATAAATATTCTTTTAATTGAAACATACCTATCTTCACGAAAATTCCCTAGCATTCCTCGGAATGGACAAATCATTAATTGCTGGACGTGAAAAGCGAAGACCACGTGTAACTATTTGATGGTCTCCTTTACCAGAAAGACCATCGTTCGTCAATGAAATAATTTTTATTTGGAAATAAGAACGGATCGAAACTCTCATCAAGACACCACCTGATGTTCATTATCCAGATAGACTCTGCATGTAAGAGTGTGCATAAAACATGACGACTTCACCAGCTAGGACGACATCCTTAAACGACACTCCACAAGAAAAAGAAACCAGCAATTTTGACTGCTTCATCCAGTAGCGCTGAGACTCGAGCACGTTTTCAAGAATTTGTACAGAGGAAACTGTTCTATGTACATACTGCCTACAATACGCGGAAAAAAATAAATTGTAGCACTCTTACAAAGCTTGTGGTAAATTTCCGGACACAGCCAATTTATTGTTACGATGACCACAATTTAAGTAAAAACTTCTACAAGTTTTACTATAATTTTTACTAAAATTGTAGTTATCGTAACAATAAATTGCCCTTATCCCGAAAGTTACCACGAATTTTTGTTCCGTGCAGTAAATAAAAATATCTCCTCTGTAAAAGTTCTTGAGAACGAACTCTAGTCCCTACGCTGCTGGATGAAGCAGTAAAAATTGCTGTCTCTTTTCCGTGCAAATAAATGTCAGCAGTCAAACCGCCTGGCGTCCGATAATTTTAGTGTCAAGTAGAACAGGAGTTGAACTGTAGGCGCGCAAAACTCGATACTGACCGTAATTGTGCTGGTAGTGAAGTGGCAGGGGGTTGTGAGGGCTGTGAGGCGAGCAAGAGAGCGACATGAGGACGAGGGCGGCGGTGCACTCGTCCATGCAGTCGCCGCGCTCGTTGGTACGACAACCTTCGCGACCGCAACCGTGGGGTACCCTCTCGCCCCAACCGCCGCCGCCGCCGCCGCCGCCACCACCAACACCACCGCCACCGCCGCCGCCGCTGACGCCGCCGCCACCGCCACCGCCGCCGTACGACCGCTCCGAATCATTACTCGAGCTGGGACGACGTTTTCGAGAACTGCAACACAAAAGAGGAAGAAATTAGCGTTAATTGTTTCCCTCCACGGAACGTCTTTGATTTTCCGCCCTTTTTACGGTGCCCTATTAAGGGTGAAACCCCGAAAAGGAGATCGGGCAAGCTCCTCGTTAATCCCTCCGAACGGAAGCGCGTTCAAGCGCGAATTGAAGAAAATTCGACTCTCCAGCGAGAAGGAGGTCAATTTTTCCGTTTCCTCGCTCGCTCGCTCTCTCCCACACAATTTTCGGGAAGGATTAGCAGGAATATAAAAACCCTGCGACAGTTCGCATAAAAGTTATGATGAAAAATATTTCTCGTCGGTTAACAAGGACATTGTGCACATAATTATTATTTTGTTTTCAATGAAACATTTTTATCAAACTTTATATTATAAATAAATTAATATATTATACATAACCTCGTGTTATTGTATTACCATTACTTATAATTTGGTTTATTTGATTATACAAAACTCCTGATATTATTATAACAAAAATATCAGGGGATACTTATAAAATTTAATTTGAAATAGTCAGGGAAAAATTAGGGAATAGTCAGGGAATTCTATAATTCTATAAGTTTCCGCAATCACCCCCGATATCGAAAAACTTTTATTCGAAGGACTTTTTCGTAAAGTGACAAATAACGGAAATAAACAGTGCTTCGGTTCTCAAAAAACTCACCGTGAATAAATTGCGTCCGCGTCTCTCGAGGCGTGCGGCGACGAGAAAAGCAGAACGCTTCGCCGGAGAACACGCGCGCACCGATTACCTTCTTCCAATCCCCCTCAAGCAGCGCCTCGGCGTTATAATACCCGGCGCGAGAAAATCGCAATTATATACAAAACGATCGGAACCTTTTACGAGGTCGAAGGTGCGCGGAACGACCGGCCGGTGGCGAGCGATAACCGGGAACCCGGATGACCACTCGACCGAGCCACCGCCACGCGGTGCTCTCGACAACGATACGCCGATTGCGGTCGACGAGGGTTGCACCAGCCGTCGTTATCGCGACGCCCGTCCGGATTGGCCACGCTGCACCTCGCGCCGCGGTCGCTCGATTGCGAAAGAGGCCTCTCGCTTCTCGCTTGGACGATTAGAGCCGCGCGTTGGTCTCGCGAGACGTAGATCGGTATCCGCGCGCGCGCGTCGTCGCGCGTGGAAAAAGGGACGTCAGCGATGGCGTTTTCTGATTAGGCCGAAGCGCGGTGCGGATGTTTGACGCACTCGGCGGGTTGATTTTGTTATAGTACGTTTGCTCGCGTCTATGGTAGGTATACCTATACAATAATTACGCGATCGTTACGTTTTACTTTTTTCTTCGAGAAAATGCGCACGGCGAGAATGTAAATTTAATATTGATCTATGGCTGCGTGCGTTAACATGGAAAGACTGATATAGTAAATTTTATTATGTTTATAATAAAAAAGGTGCACTTAAGGGTTTTGAGATGTTCCTTTTATACCGAAGAACAATTTTTCCTTCAAAACTACATTGAGAAAAATAATTTGGTTAAAATAATAAAACGTATCCGGTTAAACACGAGTTTAGTTATTCTAACCAAAATATTAATAAGTTGCATGAAATATTTGGTTATTCTAACTATATGTCTAGTTAGTCTAAACATAATGAGAACGTTTATATACGCTCAGAAAGTAACGTTGATGCACTGAGAAAAAAAAAGATTAAAAATTATTCTGTTAGAAGGATAATCTGAGTACGAAAGGTAAAATAGATCAAAAATTATCCTAAGGAAGGTTAAATTTTAAACCGTGGACGTTTAATTTTTGATCTATTTTACCTTTCGTACTCAGATTATCCTTCTAACAGAATAATTTTTAATCTTTTTTTTTCTCAGTGTGGTAGCGATCTTAATTTTAATCAATGGGACACACGTGTGCTACTACTGGAGATATCTGAAGGAGCAGCGTAAACTCCATTGTGAAACGTACGAACAGTGAAATTAACTCTATAGTTATAATTTCCAGTAAAAATTCAAAATTCCCTGACATTTCCGAGTTTTACAGGTCTGTAGCCAGCTTTCGTTTATTTCAGTTATTCGTCACTTTGCGAAAAAATCTTTCGAATAAAATTATTAGCTGTCGAGGTTAACATATGATACGTGCACGTCTCTCAACTCTTACTTACTCTTTAACTTTAAAGCAGAAATATCTCAGAAACGGTTCAACGGACGGGCATTTTACCTTATATTTTTGTATCAGTCTCGACGAGTTCTACAACTTCTGTAGAAGTAAGAAAATCGATTTCCATTTAAAAAAATGAGAGTCATCTTCATATTCTGTAAATAACATCTGCTACCAAGAACCCCTTGCACGTATCATATGTCACCCTCGACATCGAACAACTTTTACTCGAAAGACTTTTTCGTAAAGTGGCAAAATGAAAATAAACGAGGCTCCGGATCTTAGAAAGTTCACCCTGTATATCGAGGAGATTTAGAAACAGCGACGCGGAAGACCATTAACACGTCAGTGGAAAGGTGGAAAGTGAAGATAATCGAAGTATTCGACTTCAATTTATGTTACGACTTTCTATCGCACGATCGGACCGAGGTAAACTGCGGCGAGATCAGAACGTACGATAGTTTTTGGCCCTCCGGCGTATTCGGGTTCTCTTCTCGCGCGATAAAAATCACCGGCGTGTCTTTGAAAAGCGAAGTTTCCAGTCCGAGGACGGCTCGAGTTTCCCTGCTTGCTGATTTAACGCCGAAGTAAACCGGTATTGCGAGAATATTTTTTCCATCGAGATGTCAGATCGGCGCGAAATCGAGGAAACCCCACTTTATCAGTTTCAGATTAACCGCGATTGCGAGATTCGGTCGTCCCTTAACGAGCCAACTATCTCATTGATTACCAAGTATTTTCACAATCAAGCCGCCCAACCGAAGCGTCCTGCTCCAAAATGTTCATCAACTCGATAACATTTGCAATTTATGTAGGAAGATAAGACTTGAATTAAACTCTGTGATGGGACAATCCGGGAAGCAAAGCAAGATATAGTACGAGTTTCTGTATTTCAACTTTTCTTTTATCTCGCTTGCTCTGTCGAGATATAACTGCAAAAAGAGTTCAAATTTCGGGGGAGATCGAAATGAAGCCGCCGTAACGAAATAAATTCTCAGTTTTTTCGATAAACTTCCAGACGAACAATACGATCGATGTACCTACGTATTACGATCGAACGATCGTCTGGTATTCCGCTATCCCCCCACTTACTCTGCACCTTCGACCTCGCGTAAGAGTGTATCGCATTCCGATCGCGTACGCAATTACGATTTTGCACGCAGTACTACGCGTAATACTCGACCGCAGTCGCGAGACTAATACAGAATCTAGAAGATAATTGCGATTATCCGTGAAACTACTAGGTCTTCCTCGTTCCTTTCCATCGCATCGCTGAAAGAAATAACTAATTGCTGGTGCCATAAAATGTTTTATTCACGGAAAAAAGAATTCCGCATAAAGTACTCAATAAATGGAGTAATTAAAGATATCTCACATAGCGGAGGCTCTCCTCGGGAGCGACATAGCACAGAGTACCGTTATAAACCCAGAGACAGAATTCATCTGCCCGACGTTAACATATGCCTCCCATGCAGTCATTGCAATACTTATGTGCAATATATTAGTGGTAATATTGGCTAGGGAATATCTCGAATATTGCTATGTGGAATTTATTTTTATTTAACATAATACACTTAGAAAAATAACATGGTCAATTTAACAAAAATCCTGGAAACCATAACCAAACCGTTTGGTGAAATACGGATCCTCCATCTGTTTGGTACTGGCTATTTTCTGGTTAGAATAACTAGAGATGTAATTAAAACAAAAAATGTAGTTAGAATAACTAAAAGTGTAGTTAGAATAACTAGATACTTGATCCAACTCTTATTGGTATTTTGGTTAGAATAACTAAACTTCTTTAGCCAGATGCGTTTTGTCATATTGGGCAGATATTCTGTCCCTGGGTTTACATTGTAACTGCTACACTGAGAAAACAAACTTGGTTAAAATTACAAAAGTCTTGTCCCAACGAAGGTATTCTTGAATCAAAAATATACATTCTTCGACCAAAAATTTGCATTCTTACAAATTTTTAAGACCTTGTTCTGTGCTCTCGATTCAAGAAATATTTTGTCGACACTACCAATTATTTCTCTCAGTGTGATACGGTTATCGATACATCAATACGATATCGCGATGTATCCTTCGATCGAGGTGTAATCACCTTGCTGGCAAATGCAACCCCCGCATTTCTTCGACCTCATAAGTAGTTTTCTACAGTCGATACCACAATTCGCCCTGCGAGGATAAATCGCGGGAAATTCTATCGTGCGCCGCGCACACCCCTCTATATTACATGTACAGCGCAGACAACGAGAGGTACGCGCGCACGCGCGCGGATGCCTCCGTACGGAGGCGGCGAAGATGCGAAGATAGGCGCGCGTAGGCTTCCGTCACGTATCACCGCTCCCGCTACCGCCTGACACACTTACGCGACCCTTGTTATGCTTCGTCGCAACCTCAGAAACCGCGGCCTCCCCCCTCCGCGCCTGCCACCAGATCTTTCCTCGCATTCCTTTCATTCCGGAGAGGACCACGGCTGTCGCTGCATCCCCGGAGCTGTTGCCTATTTTGTTAATAGTTACTCGCTCGATTCGAGTATCTACTTCTCGAAGCGACTATTAAATCTCGCTCGACGACCAAAATTCCCTGGCAAAATCTTCGAAGGAAAATTATTAGGAAAAAGAAAGATTTTTTGAGCGAAATGAGCAAATACGAAAACTTGATTAAAAGCATGAAATAATGTTAATCGATTTTCAAGATTTCAATTAACCAATTTTCCTTGATATAGGTAGGTGTATTTAATAGAGCAGTTGCATGAAATGAGAATAGTTCTTTCAACCCTGTAATGTTGTTGTTCGTAATTCTACATATAATATTTCTACTCAAGGAAATTCATTATAAATGTTTTTAACTACATCATTTTTAATGTTAAAGTTCAAATTTTTCGGCTCCGCGCAAAAACGGTCCGCCGGGCACATGATTCGTGGAAACTCAATGACGTATGTGTCATGGCCGCTTCATTTCAGAGTGTGTTGATTATAATACGTATAACAAGTTACTGAAGTGCCGAAATGAGAAACACTCTTTCCGGCTCTTTAAATTTCACGGTGCCACGGAATGAGAAATACTTGGGCTGTCCGCTGATTGGCTGAGACCCCGTGACGTTACTGACGGTCACAGACACGTATCTAGAATCTCAATTATCTTTAATTTCTTAAGCCGAAACGCGGCAAACCAAATTATTTATAAGTTATCTTCCAGTATCGGAATAAGATTCAGGTTCAGAATAATAAAAATTTGTTTGATTATGCAACTGCCTCATTTCCCGACGTTTCCCTGATTAACCCTGACTTCCGATATGTACCGAAACTTATCGTCATTAAAGCCCATTACACAATATAAGAAATAAGAAATAAGGATTTCTCAACCAATCACAGTTGGTCGAAATCTTATCTCTCATTTCTTATTCCCCATTTTTTTCATTGCGTAATAAGCTTAAGTTCCATTGCGTTTCAGTCGTTCTCGGATCGACGTCGATTTTGAATATCCACAACCACCAAGAACAGTCACCGCGTCGTCTCGCCCTTTCCGATTATGAAAATCGCACATCGAGCACAACGCGCAACTCACGGTGCACCAGTCCTCCCCTCCACAATACTTCACGACGAGCCTGTACGTGCACTCTCGCGCACGCGCCTTTCTAATTTCTAACCGGACTCGGGCGCGCGCGTTCAACAACGAAGAGAGAACACCTACTCTCGTCCATCGCGATGACGGCGGTAATGGTCGCTGTACGGGTGTCGGTCTCGCTGCGGGTCTCGACGTGGCAATTTGCAGTCTCCCGTGGAAACGTAAAACTCGCTGCGGTAATGACAGGTCTCGGCGAGGAGCGCGTATCGCACCATCGCGGGATGTAACTACCGCCGCGCGATGCGCGACGAGCGACGACTGCTCTCCACCAGCGAGAGTCTTCCGGAGTTCGACGAACGATCCCCAAATTAAATCCCGATGGAATCGATCGGTTGAAGCGCGATAAAGGGAAAAGAACGAAGGCGAGGTGGGCGTGGCCTTCGAAGCAGGATATATAACGAGGTGGATAGATCAACAGAGGAACAGCGATACAAAGTATAAATTTGAAAAGAGTACCGTCGCTATACGTCGAAACCACAACGAGATATGGAACGAAAGACGCGTGGCGTTGTCGTCGCGATAAAAAGGACGATGAAAACGACGATAAACTCGTAAATAAACAGAGATACAAGAAACGAAAAGCGGAGCGTGACGAAGCGGGGATAAAGTGGGTAACGCGGAATAGATTGATAAAGCGTTATATACGCGAGGCGTAAAACGGGAGTAAGACGCTGCGACGAAAGAGGGACAAAGAGGGAACCATCAGCGAATAAATAATAAGCGCGCCGGGTGACCGTCCGCGTTTCACTCCGAGTAGCGTGCCAAGCGAAGCTTGTCGTGATAAATTAACTTAATGCCACTCCGTCGGTTCGAGAAATACCGCCGTTCGTCGCTCTATTCGACCGTTCCGATCCATTAGACGGTCGGACGACTAAAAACCGCCTTCGACACGCCGCGCGTCGCCGGTTCGGGCCGGGAAACGAAAGCGGGTTCCGCGACGACGACGGGAGCACGCGAACGACGCCGATGCCTGGAAACCCGGAAAAGCGGGACCGAGGGGCCGCGCGCGGGGCGGCACAGGCCAGAGCGCCGAGCGTGCGCGGGACGAGCGAGCGCGAAACCCGTGCGGCGACTCAAGGCCGTCGTCGTTCTCCCGCACCGAAAGAAACGGGATATCGAGAGTAAAGTGAAACGCCGTTGCGCCAGACGAGGCACCGCTACGAGAATGACGCGCGCTCGCCCGCGAGTAACAACGTGGCGTTTCGAAAGTAACGTTGCAGGAATACCCCCCCCCCTCCCTCGCGGGCTATTCCCACCTCTCTTTCCGTTAGAGCGTGAAAGAAGCTTCTAAGTGGATATTATACTTGGGTTTGGTTGGCTCGATGCTTTTTCTCGCACCACCTTGTCGTGTATCTCCGTATGGGCGCACTTTCGTTTTTTACATTTACATTCAGAGAAATGTTTTCTCCGTTCGCAGCATTTCGTTTACGATTAACGCGGGAATTTATTTACTGGATTCCTACTTACAAATGTAGAAGTATGCTTTTTTGTATTACATACAGTATTTAGCACTTTCATGATTCTTCGTGTACAGATGCCTATCTAATGATGCTATTCTGTGCAAAGCTGTGAGCTCTATAAAGTACTACTTTCTACAAAATCATGTAAGAAAACTATGTAACTTATAGAGCTTATAGTTTGGTACAGAATACATTGAAAAAAATAATCTGGTCAATTTAACTAAAATCCTGAAGACCAGAACCAGACCGTTTGGTGAAATATGGATTCTCTCTCCATCTGTTTGATTAAACTGACCAGTTTCTATTATAGTTAGAATAACTAGACATGTAGTTAGAATAATTAAATATGTAAGTAATTAAAATAAATAAACAGATAGGTAGTTAGAATAACTAAATATTTGATTCAACTTACTAATATTTTGGTTAGAATAACTAAACTCGTGAAACCAGATGCGTTTTGTCATTTTAACCAAGTTATTTTTCTCAGTATAGCGCCATAAGTAGCGGTATTCATTTGAATGATAAATAGAGTAAAATGGAATGAAACCGAGCACTTCAGTTTAACCTCTGCTTTCCACTATTACCTACTCAAAGCGACGAGCAATCGTCCAAATGATCCAATTTTATCCCACCTTTCCCTCAATATATAAAGGAAAATTGAAATACCCGATCAAGTAATGAAATATCACAAATATTGGATATTATAAAGACAACAGATCACAAATTGAAAAAAAAATTGTTTGATTTAATTAAATTTTGCGGTTATAGGCGGCTAACTAAATATAGAGTTATCTCAACAAACGTGTACTTAGCTGCTTCAATTAAATATTCATTTAAATAACTATATATTTACTTGGCAGCCCGTAACCTGAAAATTAATGAAATTAAACAATTTTTTTCAGCGTACGGAACATAAGGAGCGATCAAAAGGGGTTTTCGCAAATAACCCCCCCCCCCCCTCTCCCTTTCCCCTGTGGAAACTTTAATTAAATCAAACGATTTTTTAAATCAAACGGCGATAGGGCGCCGTACAGTTCCGCGCCGAATATAAAGAGAACAGAGCACAGAGCGAGAAATCGAAACCGGATCGTGAGAAGCGCGAGATATATCGCATCCGATCCTTCTCGCCCCGTTTCCTTCGCGAGGAGGACGTTCGCGCGGCCTTTTCGACGGAATCTCGTTTCCCCCGCGCGGTCGCGGGAGAAATCGCGCGGGCGCACCGGCGTTACGTGCCATTTCACTCTTATCGGTGAGCCTGACGTAACGATACAGAAGGCGATGGACGGGGAGGGAGATGTGGGTCGCACGGCGGTGTACGAGGTGCACATTTCGACACTCCTTCAGCCACCTTGGCCGAGGTCCTCCTCTCGCCGGTATCGCGCAACCGGCGCTCGCTCCCTCGATCGCGCCGCGAGAAGGAGGTACCGTTGCGCGCACACCACGGGCCACATGCGCGCGCGAAGGGCCCCTCTTTCCCATCCCCTTCCTCCTTCACGCGCACGTAGATCGCGGCGCGGTGCGCGGTGGAATTCCGTACGTAGCGAACGGTAACCAGGTCGGTCCCGTTCTTCGCTTGGCAACTGGGTTACGCCGCGCCGAATCACCGTCGCGTTCGCTGCTACACGCGTGCACGGGCGGCGTCGATCTGTTGTCCAGGTCGAGGTTGGGGGAGGAGGTGTGCTGCGAAAATGCCGAAACGGAGTGTTCGTCGGGGACAGGAATTGTGGACGGATTGGGGGAGATTTCTGTCCTTCGCGTGTGTATGCACATGACGTGTGACAGTGGATACGGTGTGAATTCGTACGATGAGATTAAACTGTGAGAAGAATTCGGTCTTCTCAAAAAAATATTCATATTTTTAAATTCAATTTGTAATCTACATGGATATTTAACATCACACGAAAAAGAAAATGCCCGAAAAAATAATTATTCACCGAGTTATATAAGCGCATTTTTCTGTACGACGTTGTGACGTCACTGAAACGCAAGAGAGACGCACTTATGCCAAACAATGAGTGCGAAAGAGATGGGCTTATACAACACAATGGCGTAGCTACATTTCAAAATGTCGTTTTTCAGCTCAAACAAGGCCAAAAATGACAAATGAAAAAATACACGGTGAATAATTTCGAATCTGCAATAAAAACATTTGTGAGAAAACCGAATTTAATGGCACTATCGACTTTCCAATTTCTCTTTAATTGGTCCTCGACCACACGGCCAATGAGCCGAGACAATGACGCAAAGATTCCCGATGATTGCTGCGAGAGTATCGTAAACATCCACCGTTATACGAGAGAAGCTCCTATTTACAGCGCCTAAATTGCAGGGGCGTGGCGAATGCTGTGGCAATAGCGAGCAAAACACGGCTACGCGTAGTACGTTTCTAAGAAAGCGGATATATAGATCTTACGTACTCTCCTCCTATATAGATAGTGCGTACGAGAAAGAGTTATACGTACGCATGTACAGTTACGAAGGGGGACAGAGGAAACTCTTTGGCAACGAAGGAGCAAAATACACACACACACACACACACACACACACACACACACACACTGTAAGGAATGAAAGGAGTGGAGGATGATGGAACTCCCTGGGAAACACGCCGCTGCGAGCATCCAGGTCGATTCGTGACCCGTAGCGTACGATAAATCTACGGTGGTCGCCGCGTCTAGCGGGGCTCGGGTCCATCCGCACCGCGCCGCCTGCCCCCCACGAGTACTTATAGCGCGCGAGTGCCGCACAGCGCGCGCGGTGTAGTTGCACTTCCGGAAGCCGGGTCAATCCAGCCGCTGTATACGGGTCGCGGCCTGGATCGAGCGACCTGATTTCCACCGCGAACCCAGGACAACCTGGTTTCGACGACCCGGACCGGCGGATCGTCCCAATTTCGGAGTTACTCTCCCGCCGCCCCCGACGCCGGGTCGGGTCGCGAATGTGGGTGGAGGGTAACGTTGGGGAGAGGAGGTCGAGCTCTCACCCTCTTGGACCTTGGCGAATATAACTCAGGGTGGGTGGGAATACATACTGGGTGGATGTGTACTCACGGTACGTCGAATGGCGATGATGTATAGATGGAATCTTGTGTTATAATCGGTCTACCCCTTTTTCTACATTAACTTTAATCGATTCTTTTTGTACTGATTTAATATTCTTTATGTGTTAATTTTAACCTTCTGTGAACCATCTCGGGTACTTATGTGACTACCTACAGTTGACGCTGTCTTTACATATTTACCGATATTTAAGGAGACTACCATATAAGGCGATGGCCCTCAGTGGGTTAATATTCTTTGTGTTAATTTTAACATTCTTTTTGTTAATTGTAACACAAAACATGTTAAATTAACAAAAAATTAGGTGATCTTCATGTACAAGAATAGATGAACCGATTTAAACACAAAATTCGCAATTTTGTAGGATAGCGACTTAAAGTTCTTTTCGTACATCTGAAAATGGAGCATATTTAGAGACTGCAAACGCGTCCATACATATCGCCTATAAAGAACAAGAAAAGTGACACAACTCAAAAAATTCACTTTTATCGATTTAGATACAAAAACTTAAAGCAAAATATATGTTACGTTTTATAACCAAAAAAAAACAGATATTTTACAGATTAAACAGTAGGAAGGATTTAATAGTTTTGCAAAAACTTTAAAGGCTTTTCATGTAAAAACATTAATTTTGAATTGTGTCACTTTTCCTGTGTACGTACATATAGGCGATAGGTGTGTATGAATAAAGAGATATACGTAGAGAGTAATTACTTTCGAGCTCGCATAACGGTTTTGACTTATTCAACGAGTATAGGCCGACCATTACCAAAGTCGTAATGATGTGAATGGAAAGATAACAAGAGGATAAGATCTTTTAGTCTCGTCTCCCCGCAATTTTGGAATCAACTACGAAGGGTGCGGTCAAGACGAAATCACGAGAGAAAGCACGAATAGATTTCAAACTTCTACTTATCTTGGTACGAATGAAATCGGATTCTTCCTTTATTTTATGGCGATTTTTGATGGCGCTACGAACACAGCTTCCGATACGCCGCCTACGGACTACCTACGGTTCCTATAAAACAGAGTACCGTAGACGCCGCGTTTGAATTTTAGTGATCGTTAAAAGCTCGCCCCGTAATGGCGATGGGAATCGAATCGTCCCTAAATCATTGATCACCCGCGACAAACTGACGTATAACTCAGCGTTACGTAAATTATTTTCTTTCCCCCTCTCTCTGCTTCTCTTTATCTGACCGTTGTCTTCTTTACAGTCGCCTGTCGTTTCAAATTTTACTCAAAAAGCTCCTTTCGAAACGAATATCCATCTACGTTATCTCGTTCGGACGAAAAGTACCGCGATACTTTACGTGCTTCGTCGATGTGTACCGCGAGCTGACATTTACCCTGTATATCAATATTCCAGTTTCTACAGCGCGCCAGAACCACTGTCCTGTAAAGGATTGCACGCTATTTCGTGGCTTTAACCGTGAAAAGGTAATCCACGTAAATCCGAAGCTTAGGTTCACGCGGGTGCGGCAAGGTGCAGGTCCGAAAATTTACCCCCGCCAGGTATACGAGAATTTTCTCGCAGAACCCACCGCAACTCCTCTCGGAGTACTAAGCACCGAATAAACGCAAGAATAAATCGTAAATCTCTCGTCGCGGTAAAGGTGCCAGTATACATGCGGCATTCGGAGAATGCCGAGCAAGTGCTCGCCGATGTCAACGAGGCTTTAAGCGACTGCTCGGCGAATGCCGAATGTGTACACGGGTTGCTTGCTGTTTGCCGATGGCCGAATCTGGTGTTCGTCCAAATGTTCGCCGTTCCCGTAGTTTGTCGATCTTTCGTGACACATGAAAGCAAACGAATAGTCGTAAACACCTACCACTTCATTATAATCGCCAATCTAGAGTTAAACCCACCGTCGGTCACAATGACAAGGCAGGCGGTCTGTATCCGCGAATCTAGACTACTAATGAGTTCGCAGTCCCCCACCTTTCCCGAGTCGGACGAGTGGTAATGAACCGTTTCTCGCAATACCCATTCAAATAGATACTGCTATTGATGATACAGCATTGATTTTTTAAAAAGTTGGAGCATACGTGCAGAGAAATTGAACAAGTTGCAGTTTGTTTTGAGGAGACGAAAAAAAATCCTTGCAGTCGGCCGGGATTTTGGTGGAAGGATTTGATATAACAATTTGCTTCGGTTTCGTTCCTTTCGATCGTACGCAGTGGCAAAATCTCCGAAAGTACCTATTATATTTTTGAAATTTAATTTTATGCACTCTAGTGACATTCCATCGAAAATATAAACTTTCGAATTATTAGATTTTATTATTTGCTGAAAAGTGTTGTTTCCACATGCATGTACTCTTTGAATTTCGATTACTAATGCTGATTTCGTTTTTTTCCTTGTAGAACCCTTCAAAGAGATATGTAGGGTAATCAAGTATTTCATGCGATAAGAACTGTCTTAGATCAAGTTCACGTTGTGATGCCACCATAAATGATTGTTGAAATGTAGTATTATTGGTTATCATTTATGCTTTTTTATCATCAGTTATAGATTGCTTTTCTTTGGCGGGCTAGTAATTGAAATTAAAAAATCGTTTTCTTACTAGTGGGTCAAAAACGTATTTCTTATTTAATTCAAACCGTTCAGTTTCGTACTTTTTTATTATCGATTCTCTAGTTTCTTTTAAATTCAGCAAACAATTGATAGTGTTTTCATCTGCAAGAGCTTCGGTGTAAATATAGCGAAGACCGAGATGTATTTAGGTACATCGATATTAAATATGTTGCAAACTATTAAGGACAAAATCAAATTGTGAATATTTTGTTCATCCTTCGCTATTCGTACTTTACTCCACTCACTATGAAAGGATGTATCAATGTTGCCGGTAGTGTCACCTTCTACCTGAATGTATGGATATTGCGAAAAGCGGCTCATTGCGACTCCTTCATTGCGACGTCCGATAATTAACCTTTCCAGGAAAGATTGACGTGGCTGCGAGCTCAATAACAGTCTAGATTCACAAACAGACATCGAAAGATAAAAATTCTTACACTCTGAGGAAACAGTTTATTAATAATTAATGAATGTAATTTCAAAAACGACGAAATAAATATTTCGTTAGGACAAGAAAATATACTTAGATATTAATTATTAAAATATTTGTTTTATTCAAATGGCAGCCTGAAAGAATGTAATTGTACTAAATAACCATCGTAATATTTAACAAATATTTAGGCACTTGATCTGATAAAATGTTTATCTCGCTATATTCCAGCAAACATTTATTAACTACATATTATAAACTGTTTTCTCGGTGTATCTAAATACTTCATCAGAACACTCTAAAGACCGAGGCACACTAGCGCGACGCGCCGCGACCAGGATTCCCCATGGAGAATTCGCCGACGGTCGCTGCGCTGCTCCACGCTCAAGTGTGCGCTAGTCCATCGGCATACATGGATTGAATATCTTTCGTCGCGCGTCGCGCTAGTCTGCCTCGGGCTTTATTGATATATAGTTGTTACTGCTCCGATTTTTCAAAACACTTTCCCAATTCATTCTATAGAATTCTATTTCACTTATGGGTGGTGATATTGCGCAGTTATTTATTTTCCTATTAATATCGTCTGTTTCCCAATATTTAGCTTCCCGGAAATTTGCTCCTTTCGACGATAAAGGTTTTCCACGAGATCGAAAATTCGTTGGAATTCTGGTTCCAAGTAGCGAGGACACCCCGTTTGCGTGGAACTGAATTACGCAACCCATTTGGACGACTGTAAAATGACAATCTGATGAAGAGATACGAAAAGCATTTCTCTTTCGGTCGCAACCGCGTCCCGTCGAAAGATAGATCTTTATTGCTGGAGGAATACACGTGAAAGTGTCCAACACCCAATCGCTCGAGGATCGCACGCGTAACACATAACAATACTACGTATACCTACAACTGGCATGCTTAGGATACGATAACACACGACATCATATTTTCCGCAAGTCGTATATCTGCAAGTATTCCCGGTCAACACGTCATCAACCAGATTTTCTTTTAACCTGATTTTTCCCCGAGTGTAAGATCGATACGTCCTTGTAACATTAGTTTTCGTAATTTTTAAGAAACTTGATACCAAAAGAGCATATCGACCACATCCTATGCGCCCTTTGCTTTTAACTTTCCAATTATTTTCGTTTACTTTACTCATTCGTATTTAGACAAATTTTAGTGAATAAACAAAAATTTAACACGCCCTTTTAGCATCAGTGACGCGATATCTCCTCTCCCAACGAATTATTTTTTTCGCCACATGTGCGAATCTAGATCTACATCAACCATAAACAAAACACTTTGTCCTCCGCATAGCGTCTCTCCCAAGAACCGATAAAACCACCATTACATCGCCAAGGAGTAGGTGTATAGGAGCCTGCCTCCACACCGCGCCCCCGGCCCACACCTTCACCCGCATGGCGCGCATCCGTGTGTTCCAGGCCACCACATCGCTTGCACTCGACCCATTGTCCCAGTTTCGGAAGGCGACCGAGTGTAGAGGCGGCCACCCCCGCGCGGCGGCAGCCCCTATCGCCCACTCCGCGCCCACCCCCCCGAGACCCACGTCCTTGCTCGGCGTTCTTCAACAAGTAGCGGCTCTGCCAAGTCGCGCGCCGCTCTTCCTGGCTGGAACGAGGGGGAGAAAGAGAGAAAGAGCAGCGGAGAAGAAAGAAGGGAAAAGGGGTGGCTTCTCTCCGTGTACCTGACCCATTTGTCTGCCAGAACTCTAGTATAGGGACGCGCGCGCGTAGAGCTGCATCGATCGACCTCGATCCGTAGTCCCGGCCTGGCACCGCCGGCCCCCCCCCCCCCCCCATAATTCGCTTGGCAACCCTTCTTCTTCCTCATCCCCCTCACCCTGCGGCCCTCACAGCGCCGACCGATATTTCGTGACGTTTCCCGTAAGCCGGAACGACAACATCAACGACGACGACGACAACGAAAATTATCGGTTTAACGGTGGCTTTCTCCCCCGCGGACGCTTATTTCCAGCGTTGTCGATAGTCGTTCGCGGAAGGCGGCCCGCGAGCGCTAAGTAAAGAGGTTGTTATATTCGCTCGCCATTAAGAAGATTACGCCATGGCGCCGCGACGCTTCACTCTGTTTGGTATTGGCGCGAGCTTTTTTTTTGCAACGTACTCCTCGCTGATTATTGGAGCTGCACGCGAGCTCGGAGGGTTGGGTACTGTTTAGAGAGCAGAGGGAGGTGCGGTAGTTTTCTTCGGCGAGAGAGGCACGCGTCTAGTTAGAAGAAAAATAAAGAGGAGAGGGATGGAATACACGGAGAAAAAGGATTAGTAATTTTTACGGTGAATCCCAGTAACAACAGAACTCCTCGAGGTGAAACATTGGATGCTTTAAATAGACACAGTGTACTTTTTACAGTTCGTAGCAATATAAACCCGTAAACACCCGACGCATAATAATAGGAGATTGGTAAATTTTACCATATAAACTGATGTTCATACTATTACGAACTGTAAAAAGCACGCTGTGGTCTATTACAAATTTCAATGTTTCACCTCGAAGAGCCCTGCTACTGGGATAACTGTACAAATTCATGGGTTTTCCCATGATTTTTTACTAATCTTTTTTCTCCGTGTAGGAAGATGATAAGAGCAAAGATGGAACGTGTGGGGTGATATCATTGAAAAATATAGACATGATGAATTTTTAAGGAGGTTTGAGTATTTTCATTTGGTAGCGCGGCAAACTTCCTATATCTTGAAATCTCAATTATCTCCGTTGGTGGATACGTGTTTGTTACTATTGGCATGCTAATGACGTTGAAACTTCTATTTCTCGACAAAGTATACCGAGATTACTCTTTTTGCGTAATAGTCAGAGAGAAATACGTCACCACAGAGTAGAGACTCAAACACACTACCGATTTTTCGCCGCGTCATTGGACCACGGCATTCCAAAGAGTTGTTAACGCGCGATAGAAAAAAAAACAGACGGAAAAAATTTGCAACGCGAAGTTGAACGCACTCAATGTCAACGATTACGCGCGCGCGCGTACACTGGAAACTCAACGCGAACCCAGCATCCAGTAACTAGGTAAGTAGATGTATCCGTTTCCCGTGGGTCTCGCGCTCCTCGTACGAATGACTACGCTCGACTTTTTACGGAGATAAACGAGTAAAAAATTGCAGACCATATACACCGAGAAAACAGTTCATTTGTAGTTAATAAAGGTTTGTTTGAATATGGCGAAATAAACTAAGTAAACAAACAAAGTACAGGATTGCCCTGAAATATGGAGACGCATGTTTAGCACGGTGTAAAAATAACACCGTTATTTTATATAATTTATTTTCTTTTATTTTTATAACTAATTACTAAATTACTTTATGTTTTCGATAAATAAATTACATTTTTTAAATAATGGTTGAATTCCGAAATCGCGAAACGACTGAATTTAAGTAGATCAACCGTTTGGGAGACCATCGAACGATTTCAGGAAGTTCGTACAACTGCTGATAGACCCAGATCCGGACGTAAAGTAACGGCACGCACTCTGAAGAACATCAAACTGATTCGAGAGGCGATCCGAAGAAAGCCAAAGAGGTCGATTCGTTGAATCGCCAAAAAGTACAAAATCAGCAGGCAATCTGTCGAAAGGATCATCCGTCACGATCTTCACCTTCACTCATATCGTATGCAGAAGGCCCACGTACTGACAGCTAAAATGATGGCCATACGGCTCGATCAATGTCGAAAACTGCTGAAACGATTTTCTTTGGCACGGCATCGCAACGTCCTCTTCTCTGACGAGAAACTCTTCACGATTGAGGCATCGATTAACCGTCAAAATGATCATATTATCTCTTCAAACATCACGACAGCCTCCCAAAATGGAAGAATCGTTGGAAGAAGTGGACATCCGACATCCGTGATGGTCTGAGCCGGTGTTACCTCGAATGGGAAGACCCCGCTGATTTTTTTCGACCAGGGAGTCAAAATAAATAAGGTAATATACCTGAAGAAAATTTTGAAGGACGTCATGGAGCCGTAGAGCCGAGTCCACTTCGCTGGAAGAGCGTGGACTCTGCACCAAGATTTTGCACCGGCTCACAAAGCAAAGTCCGTTCAGGAATGGTGCTTTCGCACTCTCCCGGATTTCATATCTGCATCGGAGTGGCCCCCCTACTCGCCCGATCTAAATCCTCTGGATTATTCGGTGTGGTCAGTTTCAGAGAGTGAGGCCTGCACTACTCCCCACTTGAATATTACATCGCTGAAGGACGCCCTTCTGAAAGCCTGGGAGGAAATCAACGTCGACTATCTGTCTGCCCCAAGCGACTTCGCGCTTGTATAAAAGCTAAAGGCGGACTTTATGAAAACTGCTAATAATTTTGTACTTATGTATCTCTGAATAAATTATTATGATAAGTTTACATTGATTTATTGACTGGTTCTGTTTTTATGGCTAAATATTTTCATATTTCTGGGCCACCCTGTAAATATATTGATACTTATTTACACGTAAATATAAGTATACAGAGTACACTGAGATAAATAATTGCTAATGTGAAAATAATATTTCTTGAACAAAGAATTATGGTTAAAAATTTTTTAAGAATACAGATTCTTGGTCGAAAAAAAAAAAAAATATATATTCTTCACATTCAAGTCCATACATATTATATCTTCGCTGGGACAAGGAATTCTTTCTGGTTAAAAAAAAATTGCTCAAGCCTGTCAAATATTTTCTTGCACGAAGAAAACCATAGCTTGATTCTAGACCTATATCGCATTTTTGGTTAAAGAACAAATTTTATTGGCACTAGCAATTATCTCTCTCGGTGTATAATGACTAAGAAGGCTGAAACAGGAGGAGCTTATTACTGTTCAGTGTTTACACACTGACCAATGCTATGACTTCCTACGATCCCCTCACTTTAACAGAGTTAACAGCCAAGTAGATTTCGAGGAACAGAAATCGTAGGAAGTTATGTCATTGGTCAGTATACTAACTTTGAACAGAATTAGGCCTCTCCTGTTTCAGTCCTCTTAGCCATTACATCCTGTACTTGTTAACTATTACGATATTTATTTAACAGAATTAAATTTTTATTCAAAGTAACCTTTTGAATAAAATAAACATTTTAATAATTAACATATATTTTCTTATCCTAACGAAATATTTATTTCGTCGTATTTGAAATTGCATTCATTATCTATTAATAAACTGTTTTCTCGATCATTGTGTCTGACGAAGTATTAAAAAAGAATTCCTTGACTTTTTCAGGATTTCCAGTCTTAAATAATAAATTTTCCCTGACCATTGCAGACATATATCTAGTATGGTATATTATGCATCAGAAAAATAAATATGAAAAAATTTATTTATAATTTAGAGAAATCACACTTGTAATAAAAATTTTTAAATATACTTTCAGTCATAACAAACTTCATATAGGTACTTACATTTTTTACTATCAATAATCGATATTCTTATTATCGGTAAAAAGAGAGAACTGATTCATCAGATACTCCTACTTTCAAAATTTATGAAGTTCGAGCATTTTCGAAAAATTGTAGAAAATTCTTTAATTTCCCTGACTCACGTAATTCCCTGAAAATTTCAAGTTTTACAGAATTCCCTGACCGTTTAACACCCCATGTCGATATACGTAAGTATTCGACCAATAAAACCGACGAGAAGCTTCTTTTTCCTCAGCGGAAGCATCGTCAACGAATACTCATCACACTCTAGCCGCGTTCTTCCGAGCTGGCACGCGCGACCCGCAGCCCCGGTTTCGCGCTCAAGGATCCGCACGCGCGCCTCCGGATCTCTCCTACGCATAACATTGTTGCACCGCGCGAGGCGCTAGCCGATCTCTCTCGCGCGTACCGACGGCTACGCCTTTATGCAACTTTCAAGGCCCCACCGAATTCGGCGACGCGACCGGATTAGGCTAGGTCGGTCCACCAGCGGCCGTGCGGCGTCCAAGGACCAAGGTAACGGCGCTTCGGGAAAGGACGCGGCGCGTCCTTTGCGATTAATCGCCGTGACGAACGCGCGATCGCGTCGTTCGGCGGGCAGGACGCGACCTCGGAGTGTCCGTCTCGAGATTTTTCGATTCCACTTGCGCGCGAGACGTTCAGCGAACGCGCGTCGCGTTTCTTTCGCTACTAGACTAAACCCGCAGCGGGCACCTTTTGCGGGATTTTTTTTGTCGGTGTCGCGAGGAGGCGCGACGTGTGTTTGTCGAATTTTTTGTGTAGATATATGTAGGTGGCTGCGGGCTAGTTGCACGCATCGTCAAGTGTCTCGGTGACGAGGCGCAATGTCACATATGTACATTAACCTTTCAATCTCGTACAGCTAACTCGAGCGCGTTATTGTAACGCTATATCGATCTGTTGATTTCCTTTATTCTTTTCGCGTTCTCGCCTGTCATCTCGAATGGAACCGTTTGACTGTAAGTATCGGACGGGAGAAAAGATCAATGCCCGAGGGCATGTTG
Source organism: Xiphydria camelus (assembly GCA_963678675.1). Taxonomy (NCBI): domain Eukaryota; kingdom Metazoa; phylum Arthropoda; class Insecta; order Hymenoptera; family Xiphydriidae; genus Xiphydria; species Xiphydria camelus. The sequence continues at coordinate 13,382,165 of OY783193.1, read as the reverse complement.
ACGGATCGAAATTTTGACGTTAATCGCAGGGCTCAACACATGGAGAAAAATGAACTGCAACTATTACTGTCTCAACTTCAAGAAGGACAGCATTACACGCTAAAATTTACAATGAAACACCGTATAACTTCGTTGTATGACCAAACATCCGACACATATAACGGGAGATTGGTAAATTTTATCGTATATGCTGATGTTTATACTGTTACGAACTGTAAAAAGTACGCTGTCTATTAAACAAAATTCAATGAATCACCTCAAGAAGCCCTGCGAAGAACTGGAATATATAGTAAAAATGCATGGGATTTCCCATAAAACTTTCCCGTCTCAGGTGGGAAAGTTTTATATATGTAGTTTTTGTATATTTGTACCCGAGGATAAAAGTGTATTAAGTCCAAAATAACAGTTCTTGGGAAAAGTGTTTTACTAATTCTAATATTGTTTTATCCTGGTAGATGGTGTAACTTGATACAGTTATAATTATCCTATTTTCTTTGGTATCACAGGTGGCACTTAAAGCGGTTTTGCATAGTAAAGTGGACTTAATACTTAGCGTAATGCTGCAAAAATCCCATTTTATGTAAAAATTGGACTTAATACACTTTTATCCTGGGGTACGGATATAGTCCACACATATACGGATTTAGTCCTATATGGATTACATACGATTTCTATATAAACTGTATATGGACTATTTGAATTTTTAGAATTTCATATAGAAATCACATAATTATAATCTATATAGAACTAAATCTACATATGACCCATATAGAACTTCTCCGCCTGGGATTTTTTACTAATTCTTTTTTTCCGTGTATAGCTGCGTTTGGGCTGTCGAAACGGCGCGGTTAAGGTAGTACTATCGCTCGGCTCACCACCTAATAGGGGCCCCGGGGGGGTAGAAAAAAATGTTCATTTCGGCAGGAAAAAGTTTCTAAAAATTGCTCATTGAAGCTTCGTTTGAATGGTTTTCGTAATCCTTTGCGGGACAAAAACAGAAATAAACTTTTTGTAGAAAAAATATTTCATATTTTCTTCATGCACCACAATCGTACAGATTCGTACAGCCCTGTCTCAAAACATTCCCGTTTCGTATATACGGATACACGCACACTAGTATCGTAAGGTTCGCATCGAAAACGTGGCAACACCGCTTCATCACTATACTGACAAGTTTGTTGTGTTTGGTTATGTGTTGCTACTGAATACGTCACGTGCTGTTGCCACATTCTCTCCGCTCAATTTTCCCCCTCCTACGTGATTGATAGCGTCATTACATTTTAGTTTTTTACTCAATAACTAAACGGTGGATCTTGCCTATTTTTTAATATATTTTTTTATGAATATAGAACTATGGGTCTGAATTTTTTTTAACAAATCGGTGGATGTTTTAGCTTCAAAATGTGAAACATACTTCAAAGCATGCCCATTTACATGAGGTTAAATGGGAGAAATGCACATCTTTAAAATTTAATATCTGTATTTTCCGACGGTAGATCGTTTTTTTTCACTAACAAAAATGTTTTATTTTGTCGAGATCTACGTCTGAAAAAAATGTCAGAATTTCCATAGATGAATCGATATCGTGATAGTACTACCTTAAAAACTTATCGCAGCCCACGCAAATGACAGTGAGAGCAATTAAGAAAAAAGAAGAGTAGGTATGAAAATTTATCCACTTTCTTTTTTAAGATTGTCTAAATTATAATTTTAATCGCTTTTCCCCTTCATCGTTTCTACGGAATTGTTTGTCTGAAATGTAATAAACGGCGTGTATTTATAAATTCGTGATTAATAAATAATATTTCATAAAGGTGTTTGTCAATGTACGGTAGTAAAAGATTTACTTTACGATGCGAACGCTTTGTATCGCGCATCCTGCCGATCATCGTATTTCCTTAACAGTTCTTTATCCGTACATCGAGATGAGAGCGTAATAAAAACTATTGCTATTATCATTGCAAATATATGTAATAAAGCGTCATGCTAAGATAAACAGCCGAATGACGGAAACAATGCATATAGTTATGCAGTTTAATATGAAACTTTCTCATCCGGGTTCTTATATACACGCACTCCTGAGACCATTTCCACTGTTCCAAGTAGTAACGGTTCTGTGAAACGGACTCGCGAATCCTACTATTCACAATATTCGGCCCTTGCCGCAAATGCTTTTGAGTAATTATAGTTGATGTTTTAATTTAATTCTTACATATCTTAAAAATTAAAACTTCACGAGAAAACGCAGCATACTAAAGACACGCTAGAATAAAGAAAAAAATCAAATATCCATACGAGTAATTCAATTATTCACAAACGAAGATGATTTGGTCTACCGTGAAAAAAAAATTAAGTGTAATTCTCTCGTTTAGTAGTATAATTATATTATTACAATAGATAATATATCGATATATAAGCAATATAGAAGCTGCTCTAAATATAATAAAAAGATCCACTTTTTCGTGGCAGTAACTTAAATCATTTCTTCGATAAGTCGCTTCGTAATATCGTTATCGCGCCATCGAACCTGATCGACGACAACGACGACAACTCGAGTTCTTCGTCCCAAACAGCTTAAAACTTTTTACACGCGAATTTGCAAACGTCGAAGTTTACCGCGTCGCGCCGTTGCCTTGTTTACCAGACAATCATCGAGCATTTACCTCGACGTGGTGCGTCGCTGAATTGCGAAACGCACTTTTACGTAAACAGTCCTCATCGTCGCTCGAATAAACAACCCAAATTTCGTCAACAGAACAGAATTAAAATTCTGTGGATGGTATATAAAAGCGTCTAAATTATATGACAGAGAAAATACGGAGTAAAGACTGCTCCGTATCCAGCTAAAAGATTTTAGGAATTCTGTCCTAGTTGAATTCACTAGAGAAGCCGCCATGTTCTGTCCTACATTTAAGATCTATTCTTATTTCCAGATAAAAAATGTTTCGCCGATGAGCCACGGCTTTTACGATAAAAAAGACCTTCAAATTGTAACACGTAGTCTTAGTTTTGTTAATAAATGTCCCCTAAATTAAAATATTTCACAAAAAGTCCCTAACACTCCCCAGAATAAACAAATCGTTAAGCCCAGGCGGAAAAGTTCTATATAATTTGCATATAATCCATATTTGGTTTTGGTCATATATGAACTTAACTATATAAGGAGTACATAAAGATTTTTTAATGTTTGTATAATCCATATACAGTCCTTATATGGTTAATATAGAAATCATATACATATAATCCATATATGACCAAAATGTATAGATTATATAGAAAATATGTGTAGAATTTTTCCGCCTAGAAGGACCCAGTCTGATTGTGAGTTGGGCTCACTAGGAAAGCCGTGGTTTTTCCCAAAATTTTAGATCCCTTCTTATTTCTAGATAAAGAATATTTCGCTGGTGAACCATGGCTTTCCCGACATAAAGGAGACCTTCAAATTGTTACACGTGATCTTATAGCTTTGTTAATAAATGCTTTTTCAATAAAAACATAACTTCACAAAAAGTCTCTCGCCTCCACATTATGGATAAATCATTAATGACTGGACCACAATAATTTAACGTGAAAAACGAAGACTATGTGTAATAATTTGACGGTCTCCTTCACCAGAAACATTACAGTTCGTCGCTGAAATCATTTTTATTTGAAAATGAGAATGGATCTAAATTTTCACTGACACCACCTGATGTTCATTATTTAGATAAACTCTTCACATAAGAATGTACCTATGTGAAACGTGGCGGCTTCACCAACTAAGACAGGATCCTTAAGAACGCGCTCAAGACTCCACCGCTACATCTTCGACATCAAATTTTAAAGCCGCGTCCCTTCGGCACGCCTCCTCCACTCGTTAGGTATAGTAGCCTCAAACCCCTGTGCCTGCCAACTGAGAAAATCATACAAGAAAGACGTACGGCTCCTGCGGGAGACCCTGTACGGCTCTCTCGCATCTCCGAGATGATGAGAGGGAATAGTAGAATCGCGCGAAAGGGACGCGAGACTCGACCCCCGGAGAGAGGGCTGCGCGATTCGCTCGCGTCGAGGTTCAGGGGTGGTGGAAAGCGTACGACGCAACAAAGCGGTAGTGCACCTGACCTATATAGCGCCGCGGTATTGATCGACCTAATTCCGCGAAGCCCCCTCCGACCCCCTCTACCCTCCTGGCTCCCACCCACCGCGGAACTGTTGGTATAGAGCGAAATTACGCAACCTAACCTACTGACTCGCTAGAGCTGCATGGCGCGGCGGAGTATCGTCCGCCAGAATTACATCCCCGCGCGCGCGCATTTCCTCCTTCCCTCCGGCCTTCTCTCCCGCGGCGACGACGACCCGATTCGAGCCGAGGCCGCACGAAGGAACACACGAATGTCGCGCGGACCGACCAATTGGGTTCTGGACCGGACAACGACACTTCGCCGGGCTGCACCGAGTCTCTGTTTAGGCATCGAGCCGCCGTACTGTATGCTTGTGGCTTCCGGTGCGAAGAGGCGAAGTTAGCGCATCGGGGCGAGATGGACGGCGATAGAGTCGCGGCGAGTTATTGAGCGGCTGACGCTTGCCAATTTCTCACGCGGTGGCTGGCTCGGGGTTATCGCGTCGAGGCGGAAGGGGGATGGGATTGTGTACTTTGGATCTATAGGGCGGTCTGAGAAATTTAGGGCCGTGTTTACCGCTGGGATGTACGTTGCGAAGCTTTTTCTTGACATTTTTCTACGCTGAATCTGAGATTGACGCTTGAACTTACATAGCTGGTTTCTTGTATTTATTCGACGTTTAACCTTCGAGCGCCTGCGTGGGTGGTCAATTGGCCGCCTTTTTCGAAAAACGCGCGGCATTTCTTTATCAGTGTGAATCGAACGGTGAAACCCATTGAAACGGTGAAAGACGAACCATTTTATGTCAAAAATAAACACGAGCCAAAATTGTTAGGACCATATATATACCTAATACACATATTCTCCAAAGTATACGCCAATGATTAGTAGGAATCAGAAACGCAAAGTGAACGCAGCGGTGCGAAAGAATTGCACCGGATACTCCATTGAGCCGCACTCTAGTATCTGTTTAGGTATCGGTCGATTCATAAGTGACAACTTCCGCTGTGAAAACTCCGAGTTACCGTATCAATGCGAAGGTGTCGTATCCGGGACTCTGTTTAGGTATTGAGTGATCGGTGATACGCAAACTTCCGGTATAAAGAGTCGAAGCTATTGCATTAAAGAGTTAACAAGAAACACGGGGAACTGCTTACAGTCGATTCACCATAATTGTATTCCTTTCTATCTCCAAGGCTCCCATCCAGTCAGGTATTTTAAAATAATGGGTTTTAATGATTCGTTACTTGAAAAAAATGACCAAAAAATTACTAATCTTTCCTCATTTGAACATTATGAAGGGATAAAAAAGCGGCTAATGGTGTGTGTAAGAAATTCGGAAAAATTTTGAGGAAACAATATTGAACGAAAATAACTGAGGTTTGTAATCGGAATGATTTATTTTCATAAGAACATATCGAAACTGTAAAGTATGGAAGGTAACAAATTAAATCAATCTTTAACAAACAAATATCTTAACAAACCTTTTTTCATAGGTACTACAAGAAACACGCGCAACGATATCAACTGCTTGTCACGTATCATAACGTGTTACAGAATCTGAACACTAATAGCATAACCATCGCGACATTGAAAACTCATACTATAATAATTATTGCAGCATTTTAGTGGCGGGAAGGTATTATGAAATTACTTGACGGATCAAGGGACAAAAGCTTAAAAATAATTACTTTTTTTTTAATGACTTCTAAAAATAAAAATGACTCTACTGACTTGATTTAAAAAATGACCAAGTTAGAGATCTTTTCTCTCTTCGTTACTCTTTCTTGAAAAATATACATACCTATATTTCGTGAGAGAGCAGGACACAAAGACGGAATAGCGCGAAATTAGGGAGAGTTGACTGTAGGTCGGATCGATAACCCCTCTCGCGGCGCGTGATGGGAACGAGTGGATGCATTGTTCGAGTTCTCGAGGTTCCGGGCGAAATTAGGTCATTTTCTCTACGCACTATCGAGCCCTTTTCTGGCCCAAATAATTAAGTAATTCGATCGTACCGCGTGTATTACGAATGCAATTGTCGGTATTTTAATTGCAAATTCATTTCGAAACGCTGGCGATTACAATTACGTGTCTATAATACGATGAATTTTATGTATGACAACAGGAGAGAAATTCGACGTCCATGGACGTTCATCCCCCTGATTACAGACTATTATCATTAACAAATATTAATACCCAAATACCTTATACCTACACTCGAATACGAACCTAGTAAAAACATTTATTCGCGAAGAATAAGGAATTTATTTACAAGGAGCAAACAGAAGTTTTAAGTAAATAAATGTTCTACGCGATGTACACAAATATTTGTTCAATTCAAATAGATTTTTGTTTAAAGTGAAAGAAATTCCTATTTGTAATTAATAAACATTCTTATAGGTTCGTAGTCAAGTAAACTTTTCTCTGAATACAGATCTGAGTCTATGATTGAAAAAAATATCAAGGTACTTATCGTCATTAAAAAACATAACCGTGATTTAATTTGCTTATTATACGGACGTCAGTTAATTTTATTTATTAGCGAACCGAGAAAAATAATTCTCCGATCCCAATAACCGTCGAAATGAATAGTGCCAAGAACATATTTATTTAAGTCTAACATATTGTCGTTGAATCAAGTATAAATTCGCTCAATTCAATGAATATATGGAGAAAAATGGATTTTAAATGAAGGGCACTGTGGCCAGATTTTGGCACTGAGTATCCAAATTCTGGCATTATGTGATCGATTGTATGGTACTGGAGCGACAACTCGAGCATTTCATTCCCCCCGTATGGCAAAAATTAGTACAACATAGCATATTTCTGAATAATTTGGCATTTTTTGAAATACAACTAACGTGCATATAGAGGAAAGTAATATACTGTTTTTCTTATTTTTCAATTCCTATTTCTTATTTTTCTCCATATCTCCGTTGGCTGTAATGTAAAAAAAATACCAAATTATTTTAAAATATGCAATACTGTACTAATTTATGCCATACAAGGGGAATCAAATACTATTTTGTATGACAATATTTTGCAAAAATTCACATTGTTACTCCTGTGTTACACAGTCGACCACATATCGCCAGAATTTGGGTACTCAGTTCTCTTCATTCCAAATCTATTTTTCTCCGTGTATACGCTTGTCTCAAATAAATATGTTCCTGGCACTATTCATGTCGACGGTTACTTGAATGGGTAAATTATTTTTCTCAGTGCGGATGAATCTTCAAAAAGGCGTTGCTTTTAAAATGTAATTGATTATTAAAGAGATAACCATGATTCGAGATACGGAATGTGCCTCTGCTCCACCACAGGCCTCCACACGTACAACGCGCCCGTTAAAAGTGGGTCTTTTTTTTACGGGAACCGTTAGCGTTTCGATCAACTGGGTCGGCCCAAACAGCCGCGACGCGCTGACCGGTAGTCCGTGCGTCGCATCAGCTAGCAGAATATGTGACGTCCCCTTCCGGCATAACGGGACCGTCGGGACGCCTGCAATTCGCCTCTGGAATATGCTGGCCCAAGCTCTCGCCCGTCGTCGGAGCGCGTCGGGTCCCTTCGGGGCAGCCCGACGCCTGGGAAGCGGGTCGACGGAAAATTTAAAGGCAAGGGGAGTCGCTCCGCGACTCGCAGGCCTGCAGAAGCGCGCGCGCAAACGGGAGAGAGTGGCGGGATGTAATTACACCGAAAAAAACGCGTAGCGTTGGGCAACCCGCCGCCATCGATTATCGCGCAGGGAGACACGCGCACGCGAGGAGTCGCGTGTGAAAATGGAGAACAGGTAAACGGGAGGAGGACCCGCGTTTGCTCTTTCGACGTGGGAAGAAATCTCGAGAACTTCAATGTTCTCCGATTGTCAAAATATGTGTATTTTCGGTAGATTTTGAGGATTGCGTGAAAACGTCGCAAGGTCATCGCTCGTTTTTGTCGTACGTGTCATATGAAGTTACACTTACTCGCCGAGAAAGAAACTTCAATCATTATTATCTCATTATCTATGGGATTTTTACTTTAATTTATATAACACTTTTTGGAAGATTACATTTCTATCTATAACAAAGTTATATCGGTGTAGGCCAAAAGTTCATAAATAATGAAATAATGGTGATTGGAGTTTCTTTCCTGGCGAGTAAACTTAGCCTCGTATGGTATTTGTCTATCTACTCTATTTTAGCTACAAAAATATATGCTTTTTCCGCGCATCAATCTTGTAAATGCACTGAGAAAAAAAAACCAGATCAATTTAACCAAAATCCTGGAGACGATGACCAAACCGTTTGGTGAAATATCGATCCTCCATCTGTGTTTGGTTTGACTGACCACATTTTGGTTAGAATGACTAAACGTTTTGCTTGGAGTAACTAAACATTTGATTAAAATAACTTGATATTTGGTTCGACTGACCAGTATTTTGGTCGGAATAACTAAACGTGTTTAACCCTTCGTTGCTCACGTTGGGTGTAGGCTACACCCCAGCCTCCTTTTTTTGCATGCCACGCCTAGTTTTTTTTCGAGGTTGGCACTTTCAGTACCTTTCGGGAACATTTCATTAAAGAATTTGGCACGAAAAGCGCAGGACAAAACCGATTTGTCTCTCCGGCAGAACGCTGCAAAGAGTTAAATAGTGATTGTTAACAATCTGTAATTAATTTAATATTTAATATTTGTCTATAAAACTTGTTCCAATTTGTTAATTTGTCCTTCGTTAATAAAACGAGAGTATGATAACTATCCTCAGTCTGTTATTTATACTATTTTTTTTATAAAAATCGGCAGGGATATCTGAGCGTTTGAAAGCCGAGACCTCATGTACCGAGACTTCGAGTTTTATTTTCAAAAATGTTGAGATCATTAGGCAATATCTCAAGCTTTAAAATAAAAAAAAGTACTAACAAATTTCAATTTTTCACTAAGAAAACGTTAATTTTTAATTGGGGTGTAGGGTACACCCCAGGTGATCTTTTATGTTTCAAAAACCCACGTGAGTAACGAAGAGTTAACTAGATGCATTTTGTCATTTTAACCTAATTATTATTCTCACTGTACATAGTTGCATCCGCAACGTCGTCTCTCTGCGCTCGTTAAACACCGCGATCGTCGCTCGACAAAAGCGATTCTCGCCCGCGGGCGTCCTCGATCGTAAATTAATTTCCAAACTGATTGCTCGGATAATTTATATAGGTACCTATATATCTCGCTCGAGAGCAACTTCGTCGATCACGCACGCGTGGCATATAGTCGCTCTCTCGTGTAATGCCACCCGTCATCGGACGACTATGTATAACGCACGCGCGCGAGCGCGCGCTGAGGTCTCGCTTCTCTCTCTCTCTCTCTCTCTCTCCTTACGGCATCGTGCAATTACTCGCGATGACCTTGCACCTCGACGCGGCAGTCGCGCCGTGACGCAGCAGCGCGCTCTCGTTCCGAGTTACCGGGCTTACGCCCAACCCGCGAGCGCGTGTTATACGCGCCGAATCCCGCCGCGCGTTTATTATCGCGCGAGACGTGGAACCGGCGCGACTGCATAAATGCGTCGATAATACAGCCGCGCGACGACGATTAGATTTCGCGCGGCGAATGACGATCGAGATACCCGAAACGCGTGGCGACCGTCCAGTCGCTGGCGATTGACGTGCGTTATGAATTCCCTTTAACGTCAGTCGAAGACGCGCGCGGCGCCGATGAAAAATTCCCGAAGCGTGCGGACGGTGTACGCGTTGATTTTTACGAAGAAAAAAATGACCACGATTCCCCTGCGAAGAAAAATTGACGCAGGTTGTCGCGGTTTATTGGTTCAGCCGGTGCACCCACGCAAGCGACGTGCTTATAGCCGTTCGCGTCACGAAATCGTTATTACCGTCTAACGATCGTGTCGGAAGTCGCGTTCCGCCGCGATTTCTGAGTCCATAAACTAGTACTATCTATAGTCTCTTCGGTCCCGAAGGATTTTTTTTGTAACCTAATGATTTTTTTCTGTTATACGATTAAAAATAATGTTTATCGTTATTTATCATATTGTAACAGAAATAGTGTATATCATTGTTTTTTAATTATTTTGTTAATATTGCAAAAAAACAGCGTACAGCTGGTTAGACACTGGAACCCAGTTTGGAAAAAAATGAAATTGTAAAGTTAAACAAAAGTTATTTCATTAATTTAAAATATAATATTGTTTATAAGAATAAAAAATATTTTATAAATAATTCAAAAGGAACAAAGAAAAAACACGATAAGAGTGATTTGCTGGAGCTCGCCATAATCTCACTTCGCGTTGACAAATAACAGGAAACAAGTATTCTGCTAAGTGCAGTTGGTTGTCTAAACACAAGAGTCATGGACAAATGGAATCAAGTATCACAAATTGTATACAATTTGAAGTAAGGAATACGTAAAAAGTGTTCAGTTGGCTGGACCGAGGGACTGAAGAGGATAAGAAGTAAACTGCAACAGCGCGCGGCGCGCGATTGATTGTGAGGAGTTGAAAGATGAGGAACTATCGTGCCGGTTGGGTATGAGTAAAAAAAGATTCAAGGTTTTCAAAGTCGGGCCGAAGGACGGTCGCGCGGAGTCGCACGGTCACCGCGATTACAAATGAAAGATGACTTTTATCCAGAGATTGATATGAACTAGTTTGAATCGCTGTTAATAATATTTGTCTGAAATGTTCGGTAAAAGTTCTTATCTCCGTCACAATGCCAAGTGAGACAGTTGCGAAACTCCCGCGGTTGCTGTTATTAAACATTGTCTTTACTGCAATTACAGATAAATTGAAAGTGTGAAAAATGTACCTACATGCTTTTTTACATTTAGATATTTGATTGTAGGTAACAGGTTCCCCACGGAAAAATTATATAGGTATTTGATATAAAAAAAATTGTAGTCTTGCCGCTCTTCGCATACTTGGTAAGTAGGTACTCAAAATATATTTTATATATTAACATATATATTTTGAGTTAAAATATATTTAAATTTTTTTAATATTTATATTTATATTTTTAATATATTTTAAGTGTGTTGGTAGAAAATATATTTTCAATTTTCTAACGCAGCCAATGCTTTTAAATACATTTTGATTATATAAGAAATATAGTTTTTTCTTCGTATATTGAAAATACATTTAAAACATATGATAGATATATTTTTAATATTCGCATAATATAAAATAGTGGCAAAAAGGTATATATTTTGACTACTTTTTACATGTATTTGAAATATTTTTTAAAATATATCTCAAATATAGCGCTTTTCCATGTGAAGGGTGTAGTGTAAAAAAGATGAGATAAAATTCCCTTAAAAAAGTAAAGTAGAAATTAGCAATGGCGAAGCTACAATTCCTTTACTACATTGTTAACAATAGCCATGAAAAAAAATGACTCCGCAGGTAGGCGCTGATAAAATAGGACGGCAGAAGTAACGTTTTGTCGTTTAGACGCGCTTTGTCCCGCAGAACGCTTTACGACTGAAGGGTTCAGAGATATTGTATGTCTCTGGGAAGCTATCGCGCAATTGCTTTCGACCTTTTTGTACCCAACTGCGCGAATACCGCCGAATTCTTTGACTCACGGATCCTCCGAGGCACTACGTCAGCGAGATACGACAGCTATACACGGCAAGGGGAGAACTTCAGGACGTGCCTGCGTTCTTTATGACTCCACTGCGAAGCGCGTAACAATAAGCGAAACGAAACTCTCTAGATGCACGCAAGAATGCAGTTTCCCGTGGCGCGTCGCGTATCGGTACGATAGAAAGCTTCGATAACTGCGTTTCTCGAAACGAGCAACTGTAACTCTAGCTTTCAAACGTGGAATAACGAAAGTCGTATTTTCAATGGGAAGCACTTTCGTGGAACTCGTTTCTGGAAAATGAACCCCGTTCACATTAAGAGAAAAATTTAGTAGAATCAACTTTTGTTTCTATATTACTAACTAAATGTTATATTGACTCAAGCAATATTTATTTATCACAGTAAAATGTTTTCGTGGAACTCGTTCTCGGAAAACGAGCCCCGTGTTCCCTTGAGAAAAATTTAGTACAATCAACTAAATGTTTATTTGAATATTACTAACTAAACATTTTATCAGCTTAAGCAAATTTATTTGTGCCAATAAAGTGTTTTATCTGCTCAAGTTCATATAATTTATCGAGAAAAATATTTTATTCAGACAAATAAATATTAATTAAGCCAATAAAATATTTTGTTAGTAATATATAAATAAACGTTTGCTTAATTCTATATTACAAAATTTTTCTCTCAGGGCAGTACATATCTCGCTCGACGATTCATCCGAAAATCACACCAGACCCGCTCTCCACAAATCCAACGAAGGACCGTGAGACCCTCGAGTAGAAAAAAATTTCCATCCCTCTCGATCGAGATCGTCTCTCGCCTCGGACCACCTCGAGAAGATCGCGGCGGTTCGATATTGTATTTCGAACGCGCGACGTCTGGGCCCGTGGTATGCGTAGAATCACCCGCGGGTACCCGGGTCGACGCACCGGCCTCGCCGTCGAAATTCGAGTCCCATTCGATCCCCCCGAGAGTTCCTTCCCTCTTTTTACGTGAGGCAGGTCACGCGGTGCCAGGTGCGGGGCCCAAGGTTTTGGGCAGACAGGTAACTAACCCGAGCGCGCGCAGGGCGAGGTGGCTCAGGTAAAAAAGAGAAAAGACGTCGTCGGGGGGAGGGGGAGGAGGAGGAAGCGACGTTGCCCACACGAAACTCTAGACTCCCTTTGTGAAAACGAGCCCCAGACGCCGGATCGAATAATCCCCCCGCGCGCGTAGGCAGTACAAACAAAGTCTCGGGGATACTGGAGCCGTTGGCCTTTCGTCCGCACGAAACGAGCCGAACGGAGAGAGAAGGTCGTTGCTACCACGAAGGGAGCGACGTCCCTGCGTGCAGTCACCATTCCCCGGTGCGCGACGTACGGACGGACGGTATATCGGGAGAGGAGTACGGTCCGCGATCCCCCCGGCTATAATTTAGGCAGAAGTCACGGTGGATCGGCTGCGACTCCCGAGAGCTTACTTTGTAGTCGCCGTGCAAGATTTTGCGCGCGGCCGCGGCAAATTATGGTTCGCCGGAACCGGTTAATCGCGCGCGATACACGCGGTGAATTTCAATTTCTTCGATATTCTTCCGCACGGATTCTCCTCGGTGCGGCTTCGCAGTTGCCTCATGACGGGCGTTTTTTGCTCTTGAATTAGGATTTTGACGAGTCCGATCAATCCGACTGGGGTGTTGGTATTTCTTGAATTTACAGAGGTTTCGATAGTTTTCCGTGTTAAAAAAAGTATGGCTAAAGTATGGAAGAAGTCTGGGAGAAGTTGAACCAAAAAAGTATGGCTACAGATCGTATCTCAGACTTTCAGCCGGTGAACGATGCGCTCTTCAATTAGAGTTCAGTTGTTTGTAGGAAGTTAGGCTATAATCGATGTGTGTCTGTTCTTCTCAGTTGGTTATTTCAAATTATTATCTTATTAAACCCATAAATTATTACTAATGAACTATATTCTATTATAGTACCGAACAAGCCATTATAGTTTTATAATGAAGAATCCATACAACAAAATTGAATAAAAAAGGTATCCACAGGTAAAAAAGTCGAGTAAATTTTATTTTCAGCCGATAGGAAAAAATCGTTTGGTTGAAAATCTGGAATTCGATCCGTAACCACTTTTTTGGTTCAACTTTGTCCAGACTTTTGCCGTACTTTAGCCATTTTTTTTGCGGTTTGGAATACAGAGGAAATATGGTCGAACTCTGACGACTTCGATGCAGAATCACGTCACGGCGGATCGTTGCAATATCGACTTCAACTTTGTAGCCGATCCAACGAGCGCGATTCTGCTCGCAGTTGTGGCAAATTACAGGTTGTCGGAACCGGTTGATCACGTGGCGCGGTAAATTCTAATTTTCTTGACAATGTTGCGCGCAATTTTCTTCAATACTCTACTTTTTTGCTTAGCGATTAAGGTAACTGCGATGTACAGATTTTTTTAATCTGCCGACGTACATCTACTTTAAATAAAAGGCGACCGTCAGAAATATTTAATTTAAATATTTTGTCTCGAAGTCGCTCTCTCGATAACAAAAATGAGCTGTACTTCGGAAAAGTCACGCGTTACGAACTAAATTGTTCCTTTCTAGAATAACTTTTCTCTCTTAAAGTAACATACAGCGAATTAAATATTTACAAACACCATTTTGACCAACTAAATATTTAATTCACAGCGCGAAACTTCGCGTTTATAGATGATCTTCGCGCCCCTCCGTCCATTAAGGACATGCTAAGGCTCATACAATGCGCCCTCTTGCGGCCAAATTTTTGCCGTGGGATACTTCCGAGAATAAGGATATTTAAACTACAAACCAAGTGTTATTAGCTAAAGCTCACCCTAAATTATAGTTTATAATTGTTAATTCTTTGTTAAATAAATACAATGTGATCGAATATCAGCGATGGTCAACTACAGCTACAACCGATTAATTCTTCTATGTTTGTGTATTTATTTAATAAAGCATTAACAATTATAAACAATAATCTTTGGATATAATTTGGAATGCACCTAAGCCAACACTTGGGGGGTTTGTAGTTTAAATATCATTAACCCCCTCCATTAGGCGGGTGGATTACCATTGTAATCCATGCCCCTTAGCATCATAACATTTGGGTAAAATGTGCATGTTTTATTTATGTTAAATGCCGAAATATATACATTAATTAACATAAAATAATAAGCAATAATAATTGAATAAGAAACAATCCTATTATAAACAATATAAAATGGATTACCATCATAATCCACGTGACCATCCACGTTAGTATAATCCACCCGCCTAATGGAGGGTTAATCTCGGATATATCCCACAGCAAAAATTTGGCCATCTCCTTAAGGATTCTGTCATAATTGGTGAAGCCACCAAGTTTCACATATACTCTTACATGCAAAGTCTATCTGGATAGTGAACAACAGGTGGTGTTAGTGGGAATCTAGATCCATTCTCATTTCCAAATAAAAATGATTTCACTGAAGAACTATGGTATTTCCAGCAAAGAAGACCATCAAATTGTTACACAATTGTGGTCTCCATTTATCACGGTAAATTATTGTAGTCCAGTAATTAATGATTTGTTCATTCTGGGGGGTGCTAGGAACTCTTTGTGAAGATACGTTTCAACTAAAGAAACATTTATTGACAAAACAAAGACCACGTGTAACAATTTGAAGATCTCCTTTATCGGAAAAACTATGGTTCATCAGCGAAACACTCTTTAACTGAAAATGAGAATGAATCTAAAATGAAGGAAAAAACATGGCGGCTTCCCCAGTTAATCCAACTCAGACTAGATCTTTAACCCACCGCCGACATTATGGGTCTTTGAAGACCTACAGTAGGCTCTTGTGTCACGAATTCACCTGTATTACAGAGGACTACCAAATAAGAAAAATTGCGCGAAACGAACGAAATCCCAATATCTTTCCGCTCCGCGATCGTCGCCTTATTGCTCTCTGCGAAAGACCGCTCCATTCCCATGCAGCACGCAAGTACATAATGTGCTCCCATCTACGCCAAACATAACCGAAGGTGACTCTCGACGCGCCTTACCGCGAACGGTACCTCGTCCGGCCGGCACTAGGGAGGTCCTTGGCCTCCGATAGCCCTGCGTGTGCTCGACGCGCGAAGGGTTCGCTTCGTCTCACCGCGGAGAAGAGAAAAAATGAGAAAAATGAGAATCGGACGTTATTCGTTTCACCCTCGACTTTACCAGCGACCCGATTTCGCCGAGAATTGAACCGTGCTGAAATCCATAAAACCGGGACGATATTAACGCGCAATATCCAGATAGACTCGCAATCGAACCGACAGCGAGAAAGCAACATCATCGCGGGACTTTTCTCCCACCGTTCTCCGGACGTACCTACGCAGTACCGCAACGGACCGGTGGGCGGTGCCTAATAGGTATCTACTACTTGTGTTGGCAGTGTATGTGCTGGCTGTTGAGGCAACTTTGTAAAAAGGATGAAGAAGAAGCAGCGTATTTGATCGAATCGGAAGACGGTTACGGTTAGAAAAAGATGAGGTTAATGCGGGCCCGAGCAGATGATTGCACTGGGAAGTAGAGACCTCGTTGCGGGTACGAGCTTTTCGCGGCGTATACAGGGTCTCTTAGTAGTTTCGTACGTTAGGACAAAAAGGTTTTTTTAACCCTTCGTTGCTCACGTGGGGTGTAGGCGACACCCCAGCCTCCTTTTTTTGCATGCCACGCCTAGTTTTTTTTTCGAGGTTGGCACTTTCGAAAAAAATGATATTTCACGAACACAACTTCAGAAATTGCCTCTCCAATTTCGTTATTTCTATTAAATAATTCATCTTATTAAATAATTATTAATTTTATTAAACAATCATTGATTTTACGACGAACGCAACTTCAAAAATAGCCATTTCCGAAATGATGAAATTTAAATTTTCATGAACTATTCATTTCACTGTATTCTCTAATATAATATTTTCTACCCCAATTCGATACATTAAATCATTTAATTTCATTGCAAAGGACAACAGTTATACGCAGTCAAAATTGCGAGTAGCAATCTTGAGGTGTAGCATTTAAGGATTAATATCCCCGCATAGCTCTTATAAGACACGTCCACTAGAGACACCCCCCTATAATTTACCGTTATTTCAATATACCTCTTTTCAAAATCGCGTGTTATACGGCAAAGCTTTCACTTGATCCACTCGAATACGCACGATTCCACTGTACATGCACGCCATGTGTTTTAGAAAAGCTGGGGGAGAAAGAATTTCTCGTCCCGAGCGCGCTAAAGAGGGAGGGGACGAAAAAGTGGCGAGAGACGAAATAGACAAAGCAAAAAAGTTGAGCCAGCGCGGTGGGACAGGTGTGCAGCGAGGGTGCGCGCGCGTTCACGGTCTACCGAACTCATCCTTCCTCCCTCGACTCTACTCCGACCTTTGCCCAGCGTTCGCCACCCTCGCCGGTAATACACAAAACACGCGTGATTCGTGCGTTCGACCCGTCGAACCAGTACCGTATGTCCCACTCTGTACGGGCCAGTTTGAAGTTACCTTCGGGGAGGCTTGGTCGGTACTTGAGTGATTTAATACCGGTAGAAGTCGAGTCGATAGTTAGAGTTGGTGTCAATTCGGGAGATCGAAGCGTCTAACCACGAAATTATGAATTTGTGAATAATGGTGAGTAATTTCCATTCCATTTAAATCCATAATTTCGAGGTTAGACGCTTCGATCTCCCGAATTTACACCAACTCTAACTATCGACTCGACTTCTACCGGTATTAAATCACTCAAGTACCGACCAAGCCTCCCCGAAGGTAACTTCAAACTGGCCCGTACAGAGTGGGACATACGGTATACAGTCGAACCCGAAGCCTGCTCCGTCGGACATAATAGGCGCTGACGAGAGCCTTTAGTTGGGGCGGATTTATTATTATTATCATTATTACTGCCAGAATACCTAACGAAAAATTACGAAGTCCGTTTTTAGAAAATCTTCCCTCGGAATGAACAAATGTAGAATTACGATTCTCTCTCTCTCTCTCTCTCTCTCTCTCTGTTTCTCTCTCTCTTTAATGAAAATTTAATAAAAAATTCTCCCCGTTTATCATGTTTAACCCTCCGTGATCACACATCCGTATAGTTTCGCGGTGGTCACACGTGGGTCAAAGAAACCCAACCAATTTATAAATAACAGTCGTATGAACAAATCTGCCCAGTTCAGACCGACAAAATATGGAACATTGTAGAATATGAAATCCTCGTGTTTGCACAAAAAAAATGACATGACATATTTAAAAACAATGGGGTTAGGACATAAAAATTGGTCTCTTATGGGAAAAAATGGTTTCCCTATGTGTCTAGAGTGAAACTTCTGTAAGAGGATTTTGCTTAAAGATCGTTATTTCCATAGTTATAATAGTAACGAATTAAGAACAGGGAATTCAAACGGAATATGAAAAGGAAATGACGTAGGATGTGTGCTCATCAGTGCCGCGTATAAATATTTTTTTACCTTCGGGTAATGGACATTTTTGTCACTTATATCAGAGAGAGAGAGCCCCAATTTTTATATAGAACGTAGTATATTGATAAATGACTATACGTGTAAAGTGCATTTTAACCGATAAAAAATCGTGCAGATATGAAGAAATGTGGTTTTAATTAAGTTGTCTACATAGTCGAGGGAGCCCGTTCACCATTTTAAATGGTACGGGCCTGAATTCAGCAAATTGGTTGAGCGTCTGTTGTATACTTGCGATTACGGCGCTATGGAAAGAGATTAGGTTAGACTACCGATACCACGATTGGACAACACAACAATACGACGGAAAGCTGTGCGGAGCATACGTTTACAGCCACGTTTGAAATCTACTGAATATTTATGAACATAGAACGTATTTACATGGTTAATTAAAAAATTGTTTCCAAATGTCCCAACCCCACTGTTAAGACCTATATAAATGCGTGAAAAGATCGAAATGCAATCTAATGTAAGAAGTAAATATAAGTGGAGTAATGTACAGCAAAAACTTTTCGCAATGCAAAGTATGATTATAGGTTATAGTTATATGATTATAAACAAAAAAGAAGTACAGTCAGCTTCAAAATTTAAGTCTGGGTCAACTAGACCCGCGACGACCACGGAGGATTAAAAAATAATTTTCCCACCATATTTACATACGTCTAAACCAATAGGAATCGTTATACTTTTAACGCGTGGCGTTATTAAAATTGTTATAACGCTTCCGTTGAACCATGGTTCCGTATTATTATCATCATTATTACTCCGCGTTACACGCAATGACCTCGTGCGTGTACTTGGAATTTGCCTGCCCTAATAGCACCATGCGAGAGCGTTTCGTCGAACTAAAGATCTATTGTCACTCTTGTCTTTAATATTAGCGATGCCGCTTTTGCATAAATTTCCCACGTAGTTAAGAAGTCGACGATACGTTCGGACATGCTGATCAATCCGCGGCGTAGAGTTATTGCTCTATTTTTAAACGCAATCAAAACTACCAACTAGATCGTGCGAACTCATCATCGTCGAGAAAAGAAATAATAAATCGCCGATGTGGGACTTACCCGATGACGTGCGGCACGTCGATGGAGTGGGAGGAGGCGCGCTTCCGATCGCCAGCCATGTCGGCGAGCCTGGCGAAGTCGGTGTCTTGATCGGCCAGACGAGCGCTCTTCCGCGACTCCAATAGTCGCACTTCGTCGATGCGTTTCGTCAGGCTCATCGTGCCCTGAAAAACAGATATAAAGGGCGTCTTTATCGAAACCGATCGAGATAAAAAATTTGAAGTATAGTTTCTTTATTTAATAATATTACAATTTGTTTACCGCAACCCCGTGCAGGAGAAGCAGTTCGTACGATATAGAATCGTGCGATGTATCATCGAATTTCATATTTGCGCCTATAGTAGAAAATGGGAGAAATTGGGACACTCGAATTGGCCTCTGATTACTGTCCATTTTAGTGCTAGAGGCCAACGAAAATACTCTATTTCCTCCTATTTTACCCTACAGGGTAGTTATTAATTTTGCTGACAAAAATTCCCTGACAAGTCCGAAAAGTTCCCAGACGAAACTTTCAGAGAGTTACGAGGAAAGGAAAATCGAGAAAAGCTAATCGAAAGCATGAATTCGTCTCGATCAAATTTCGAAATTTCAATTTACGAATTTTCTCTGATAGACATTTAATTCCCTGGCACTTCCTTAACGCATTTAAAATTCCCTGACATTTCTAGATTTTCCCTGACGGTGGTCGCTCTGCCTACACGGAGAAAAAGGATTAGTAATTTTTACAGCATATCCCAGTAAAGGGGCTTCTCGAGGTGAACATTGAATTTTTTAATAGACACAGTATTGGTATTAGCAAAAATCAGTTCAGTAGATTTATTAAATAATCTGATATGTAAGGCGAACTGATGATGTCATGACGAAACTATTCTTAAGAAAGCAGCGCGTAGGGTCCACTCTCAAATATCGTATAAATGTTTATATGAAACGATATACACCTAGAGAGAGAGAGAGAAAGAACTAAGGACCAAGTGCATTAGAAATCTTTCTTTGTGCGTCAGTCTCTCGGAGCTCTCCTAAAGCGGCCCTCACACGATCAGTATTACTGACAGTATTTCATAAGTATTTCATAATTCACCGCACACACGATCAGTATTTATGTCAGTATAGATTTGTAGTTCGTAGAACGCCGTTGTTTTTCTGTACTATAATTTTAAAGAATGGACAAGAAACAAAAGGCTTGCATTGCAATTACATTGTACCAGGTCTTTGCGTATGTTGTTGACATAGGAATCGTGCGAGTGCGAGTGAGAACGCGGATTAACACTGGTGAAGCCATAAGAGTTTCTCTGTCGCACATTCTCCGTCCTTCTCGGACTTGTCCAGTTGGAGTGTGCGACAGAGAAACTCTTATGGCTTCACCAGTGTTAATCCGCGTTCTCACTCGCACTCGCACGATTCCTATGTCAACACATACGCAGAGACCTGGTATTGTACAAGTTTAAAGGATCGCAAAAAGAAAAAAAATTGACGTAGTCTCATATCCTCTTTTTTTGTCCCAATCTGATTATTTTTTCGTTGTGATGTTCACAACTCGGGCATTGACCTATAATACATCGATAAATCTTTTTAGTACGGATTTTTTGGTTTCTTCTTGTTCATTCCCGAAATCGGAGCCGGGTGAGCCTATGTACGACGACACGGGCTACGTTGCTTCCATGGCTGCGCTTGAAATACTGTTCAATTACTGATGCTCTTGCACTCAGACGATCAGCATTTTCATCAGTATTTTGGCTCCGCCCAAATACTTTCAGGATCCCGAAAGTATCATCAGTATACTGATACCTACTCCATCAGTATTTGCCCTTACACGGTCAGTAATATTGTCAATATTTCGAAATACTGTCAGTAATACTGCACTGAAAAAAATTTTCAGGGAATTGAGCAATAATTCTGGCTGAACCAACCAGAATTTCTAGCCACCGTGGCCACAGCCAGAAGTTTTCTTAAGACAGCCGGACGAGTATGGCTAAGCTAATATGTTTAAAGTAACAATATCGTGATGTTTGTGTCAAGCTGCGCTGTACTGTTGAGCCAGTTATTTATTCTGATTGATTCAGACGTGCAGTATGCCTACATAAGCTGTACCGTATCGCTAAATTGCACGGAAATTCTGGTTCATCTAGACAAGCAGTATAGCTGTGTCAGCTATACCGTATTGCTAAATTGCGCGGGAATTTTGGTTCATTTAGACAAGCAGTATAGCTGTGTCAGCTATACCGTATTGCTAAATTACAAGTAGGATTTTGCAAAAAGGGGGCGCGCACGCCTATGCTGCCGCCTGCCACCCGCCTACTGGTGTCGGTTTTTTTTTCAAACCCTACCGGGATTCGAATATTTTTTTTTATTTTTTTTTTATTTATAGAAGGGGAAATGCATTTACGCACCATCCCCAAAGGTTGGCTAGAACCCGGAGGTGTGTGGGGCTCGGGTGATCCCGCGACGAGAAGGTGCAATGTCGCGGGGCCCACACCGGGATTTGAACCTGCGTTCTTTAGATGAGATGCTTCGAGACTGTCGCATTCTACCAATTGCGCCACCGACTCTTCAAGTGGTCTTAGCTAAAACCGGCCTTTTTATACAATGCAACGCTGAGATATCTCGGCAAAAATATTTAAATAAATATTTAATTTGCTATCGGGGTACCGACTCGACTTCTACCGGTATTTCGTATGCCTCGGTCAGAACCGCACAGTTGCAGGGACCTCTTCGGCCGGGCTTGGTCGGTATTCGAGCCACTTTTACCGGTAGAAGTCGAGTCGGGAGTTAGAGTTGGTGTCAATTCGGGATATCGAAGCGTCTAATCTCGAAATCGTAAATTTGTGAATAATGGAAATTACTCACCATAATTCACAAATCCACGATTTCGAAGTTAGACGCTTCGATCTCCCGAATTGACACCAACTCTAACTACCGACTCGACTTCTACCGGTAAAAATTGCTCGAATACCGACCAAGCCCGGCCGAAGGGGTCCCTGCAACTGTGTGGAACTGCGCGAGGCATCCAGTATAGTCCACCCAGCCATACCGTTCAGTCACACTACACATAAGTTTACAGTTGGTGTAAACATACGTTTTATAGTCCAGCTAACTATACCTATATACCTATATTACGTATAATCATACAGTTGGGATAAGAATACGTCAATCTGCTTAGGATAACCTTTCTAGTATATTAAGTAATCAGATGCCATATTGCTGCATCAAACATATCTGTTAGCAATACTTGGACTGCTAACATAGCAATGCTGTATCTCAAACACAACTAATAGAATTACTGTAATAAAAATATTTTTAGGGGGGAATGGCTAGAAAGTCTCAGCCAGAAATGTATTGCTGTTAAAACTAAAGATTTTTTTCAGTGTGATCGTGTGAGGGCCGCTTAAGAGTAAAGACGTTAGTCGCGTTTGATTAATAAAATTATCACTTTCACTCAACTACAGTGTTTTATTTAATTCATTCCATATCACCTGGCTTCCGTAATAATCAACGCACAGTGTACTGTTTACAGTTCGTAACAGCATAAACCCGTAAACACTCGACGCATATATGGTACAGTTTACTCTATAAACTGATGTTCATACTATTACGAACTGTAAAAAGTACGCTGTGGTCTATTAAAAACTTCAATGTTTCACTTCGAAGAGCCCTCTTACTGGGATAACTGTACTAATCCTTTTTCTTCGTGTAAACATCAACGAGGTACTCGTATAGGTTGTAACGGTCAAGAAGCCTGAAGTAGGAGGAGCCTAATTCTGTTCAGAGTTTATGCACTGACCAATGATACAACTTCCTACAGTCCTCCTCTCTTTGACAAAGAGTTGACAGCCGAGTGGGTTCCGAGGAACGGTAATCGTAGGAAGCCACGTCATTGGTCAGAGTACTACCTCTGAACAGCGATAGATCGAATTGCGCCTCGACTCTCGTCGACAGCCGATAAAGACATCCCGCGCAACGCGATTCCCATCGATCGCCTTCTAACGCGTGCATTCATATACACGTATGCATATGCGCACCTACGACTACATAGTCGTGTCGAATGGCGGTGCGGCATTCGTTCCCACGTGCAAATCGCATATATATCCCGCCGCTACCACTCCCCACTCCCGAATGAGGATGACGCTCGCTGCACTTGTGCGTCGCGCTCGAAGAGCGAGAGAAGAAAAGAAATAAGAACGCTCTCTCTCTGGAGCGCGCGCGCGCTTTCGCGATCGGCAGACGCGCACTTAGAGATGGATATCTGCTCGGAAGACGGCGCGGAGTTGCTCGCCCGAGCAGATTACAAAACGAGACTGTAGAGCGCGACCGGCCGGCTGCCGGCTATCTCGCAGCGGTAACGTCATTATTTTCACATTACCATACGCCGTGCGCGTGTGTACGCGATCGCGGAGCCGTAGGGCAGTTTTATCTCTCGATTCCGCGTAAACCATTAGTCCGTTGCTTCGCGGCGCTGCGTCGGACCCGCGCGCGGTCAAGAGATACGACGGCTCTGTTTTGAGCTCATTATTACCGCGGTGCGGGGGGGAGGGATCGTTTCGATGTGCGTCGCCAAAGCGATCGATCGAAGAATTCGGTGTTTGCGAAAGAAATATTCATGCTTTTAAATTCAATTTTGTAATCTGTACAGTGGGGAAAAAATTTACTCGCGTCTATTAAACGTGTTTTTGAATAGTACTCGGAGTTCTTTTATTCGATTAGAATAATAATATCGATTGGACGTATACAAATATTATTGATTTAATTGAATATTATTTGGGCTTAATCCATATTCATTTGAATCGAATAAATGTACTCTTAGGACTATCGAAAAACACATATATTTCGCTGAAGCTAATTTTTCCCCTGAATGTATACAAATTCAATATCACACGAAAAAGAAAATGTCCGAAAAAAATATTATTCGCAGTTATAAATGCGTTTCTCTACGACATTGTGACGACATCGAAACGCCAGAGACGCTGTTATGCTGATCAATGAGTACAAGAGAGATAGACTTACAGCACGATGACGTAATTGTAGTTTAAAATGTCTCCAGCTTAAATAAGGTCGAACATTAAGAATGAAAAAATACAAAGTAAATAATTTTTCCCAGTTTTAGAATTTGTTATTTTAAAAATGCGGAAAAAGCGAATTCCCAGAAATTAAGGAACTTGGCGCCGGTTCTTAGAATAATTTGCAGCGTTTCTTATAAATCCGTGTATGTACGCGCGTGTGTATATGTGCATATATGAGTTTTCGCAATACTCCACTTTTTATTCGTTTCAGAAATTGAGGGAATAATTAGTATCTCTTATCTGAGAATTATACCCAAATTTTTTTTGTATTGTCCACGAGGAGCAGAGAAATGAGTTCTTCGTTGTATCGCTCTCTGGAAAGTTCACGATTCGAATTGCCATGATCATTGAGTGATCGTAAAAATTACACAGTGGAAAATAATTAAGTTAAAATGAGAAAACCATTCTAACCAAAATACTGGTCAATTGAACCAAATATCAAGTTATTCTAAGGAAACGTTTAGTTATTCTAACAAAAAAGTGGTCAATTTAACCAAACAGATGGAAAATCCACATTTCACCAAACAGTTTAGTCATCTCCAGGATTTTGGTTAAATTGACCAAGTTCTTTTTTTCAGTGTATGTTCCATTTGTACGAAAATGTTCTTTAATTCGAATAAATATTTAGTTGCCCATCGTCCGCTGAATTAATAATTGCATACTGGAAATGAAAAATTGATTCGACCTAAAGAAATATTTTATTCGACGCAAATCAATATTTTCAAATATACTGCATTTTTCCCGGCGAGGCGCGCTAAAAACCGGCAGCGCGTCGCGCCGTTAACAGCCGCTCCGCCGAAGTCGACCGACTCACAAGGAATCGCACGCACGGTAGGCCGAGAAATTCGCTTCCGGAGGGGACACTGCCCCGCAGCGATGCGGGCCATCGCTGTGCGAAACGTGAATCCGCACGGCTTACTCGTTACAAAATAAACAATGAGGCAGGTCAGTTTTATAGTTCTCCGGTACGGCAGTCGAGCGGCGAGCGCTTTGCGTTCGTCGCCACCGCGATCGCTATATGCGTATGAGGGGCGGTCTCGTGTGTATGCGCCGTGCTCCACATGCCAGCGTACTCATACGCGTACGCGGTGCGGAATAAAAGGATGCTCGAATTCCCGAGCGAACAGTCGCTCTGCTAAAATTCACCACACTCTCGATCGATCGTTTTCGATTGTTGCGCTGAAACTTTAGTTAGTTGAATTTCGGAAATCTAAAGTCTCCACATTGTATTGACTCCGTGCATGGCCATACAATTATTCCTCGTGACTACGTGCAGGTACACGAAGTTCTCCCTGGATGACATAAAGAGCACTCTGGTAGAGTGTATATATACTGCCACACAGAGCTACGAGAAATATACTAAGAGAAATGTTTAGGTCGCACAGCAATATTAGTATAGCTCTGATAGCTATACTTTAAAGCTATAAGTGACAAGTTAACTAGACAGTATAGCAGGGTACACGGAAAAAAATTATTTTTCCGTCTTAGAAAAACTAAATTTTGTTGAGAACTTTCCGCTATCGTGACAAAAATATTATCTGCGGCAGTAAGTGGTAAAAATATTTGCTGGAATAGCAAACATTTTTACTGAAAAAACTTCAGTGTGATGGCAATTATATTTATCATTATTAAACATATCTCTCGCTGCCACAGATAATATTTGTGTCACGACAGCAAAAAGATTTCAGCGAAACCTAGTTTAGCTAAGACTGCTTTTCTTGCTTCCTCTGACCCAAATCACTAATTTTTCCTGACTTATTTATTTGCGAGATTTGAAGAAATAACTGAAATGCTACAGATATAGTTCATATATACGAAAAAATGCTTACGTGTTTGTCCCCATCGGAATATTTCATATTTTGTAACGATAATCGGGTGAGGGGTAAAATTGACATGCCAAAATTATTATGCACGTATATCGAATAATTCTGAAATATGTCGATATGTTATCAGTTATCACTTATCACGCGAGCGTTTATTTGAATTATATGAGTATGAAAACAATACGAATGCACAGTTGGCTGCACTTGCATAGATTAGTTTTTAAATAAACAGGTACATTTTCTCTATATTTCAGTAACTTATTACTGCTCAGGATTAGATAAATGCGATATAATAATTTTAATGAAAGTTACTTCAAATTTAACACAGAACAATTGAATTGAAGAATCTTTAAACCCCTCTGAATTTATAAAAAATTCCATGACATTTTCCTGACTAATCAAATTCCCTGAAATTTCCCGGTTTTCCAGTTGAGTGACCACCATGTACGTTGAGTGACCACCATATACAGGTAATGTAGCAATACCAAATGTGACAAAGAGCAACACGCATCGCTGAAATGACTATACGTACGATATAGTTTAAATAACTATTTGTTCTGGTAAAGTAGAAATAAGTATAGCTGAGATAAACGGAAACGTATTCTTACTTAATAAACTACTAGCATTGCTATGCAATCTATAAAATTTATTTCAGTGTAGTGATAGTCATGCACGGAGCTGATAAACTGGTCTGCGAGTTGCAGTAGGCATATTTGGTTTAACGATGAATAGAACTACGCTCGAGTCGAGCTTTTACGAGCCCGTGAAAACCAATGCAAACGAGCTGGCAGTTGCCGACAACGGGGACGAAGGCATGCATCCCGATATATATAGCTTCAGCCGCCGCTACATTGTCGCAGAGCGTCGTTGCGTGGTCTCCGCCGCGTTCGTTCGACTATTTCGCAACGATTTCACGTCGTTTCCCTTTCCCTTTCGTTTCTCGCCGATCTCCTGCGATACGCCGTAAAGTATTTCCAAGATCACGCGTCGTTAATATAACTCCAGTACAAAAATATACCAGTGCTATTATTATATTAGAACGACGCTGCGCGTATACATCCGACATTAAACACCTATTTTGTAACGTCTTTACATACGTCAATAGGTATTTCGAAGAAACGATGCAGCGATTTAAACGAAGCATCGAAACGGAGCGGACGATTAAAGGAGCTGACGCCTGACGATCATTAGCGCAACCACCGAGAACTCAATTAAACCATCGGCGCCCACATCGGATAAAAGTCTCACTCCCTCCTCTCTCTCTCTCTCTCTCACACACACACCTCGCCATCGAATCGACCGCTCGACTTTTAACGAGAAAAAGATTCGCACGTGCGTCGTTTATTCCGTCACGCTCCGACGACGTCGCTGCCTCCCCTCCATCGCCCCGAGGTCCCGTCGCCCGCGAGACACGTGACCGCCTCCTCCTCGCTGCAGGAGTCGCGCCAACACTTTCTCCGACTTTCAAATTTCTTCTCTATATAATACACGAGAGAATGCCGTCGTTGCGTCGCGTTCGCGCGTCTCTACAGTCCGTTTCACACCTATGTTCTATATAACGCGCCTATATAGACGCGACGTGAATGTCTACGACGTATTCGGATACACCGACGGTACGCCCCGACTCGCGCAACGTGACGAAAGTTGACCTACGCGCCTTTCCCTCTCTTCCCGTCGCTCCGCGAGTGACTCGGGTATTTTCGAGAGTTGCATAACGCGATGTTTTTCGCCCACGCCTCTCTGCAGCTACCGGGCACAGCGCCGAAGAGAGATACCTTCCCCCACCCTTCTTCGCGTCGGTATTCTGGTGTCGCTTGCCGGCGGCAGGCCGTGAGGTGACTCCAGGAAAGACACCGCGCGCGGGAAGGCCCCCGGTTAGCGTTATCGGCAGTGGTAAGCTGGGGTCATCCAGACGTCGGGTCGTTTAACTCCCTCATTTTGATCCGAGCAACGGTCGCCACGCGTTTAATCTTCCAGCTCCTCGGAGCCAATGCACTCGCGGCGCAATTTCTCTCAGAATTATCCGCTCCCTGAGCAGCGGTGGTCGTAGCTGGAACGCGACCGCGTCGCAGACGTAGTCGCGAAAGAGACGAACGAAAGGAGTCCGCGCGCTTTCGATCGCGCGATTTCCGAAAGGGGAAAGGGACGGGTCGAATGGGCTCGGATATAAGCGAGACCGACCGTGCCCGCCCCCCGGAAGCGGACCTTTCACTCTCGTCGACCAGCCCCAGCGAGAGACGGAGCGGACACGAAAAAGTGTCGATTTTCGAGAAATCGAGTCGCGCGGGACGACGAGGCTAATCGGTCCGTTAACGGCGACAATGTCATCGCCCAGAACGGGGCGCGCTCGTGGCGTTTGAATCTTGAAGAAAACGAGAGAGGCGGGTTGTATCTTCTTGGATCATGTCGCAGATGAGCTTTCACGACTCGTGGCACGAGGAAAGGATGTATTGACAAAAATAATTAGATTAAAATGATGAAACACATCTAATGAAACGCGTTTAATTGTTCTAACCAAAATACTGGTCAGATGAATCAAATATCAAGTTATTCTAACCAAATGTTTAGTTACTCCAATCAAACGTTTAGTTATTCTAACCAAAAAGTGGTCAGTCTAACCAAATAGATGGAGGATCCATATTTCACCAAACGACTTGGTCATCGTCTCCAGAATTTTCGTTAAGTTTACCAAGATATTTTTCTCAGTGTGGCGTATACACTGAGAAAAAAAAACGTTTGATTTAACTAAATTTTGAAGTTACACCGAGAAAAATGACTTGGTTAAAATGATAAAACACATCTGGTTAAACGAGGATAGTTATTCTAATCAAAATACTAGTCAGTTAAACCAAATATTTAGTTATTCTAACTACATGTCTAGTAATTATTCTAACCAGAAAATAGTTTAATCAAATAAATGGAGGATCCATATTTCACCAAACGGTTCGGTTATGGACTCCAGAATTTTGGTTAAACTGACCAGGTTGTTTTTCTCAGTGTACGGACGGCCAACTAAATATATAGTTCTCAAAAAATATGTAATTAAAGTAACTAAAATTTAGTTGCGGTAACTAAATACTTAGCTACTTTCAACTAAATATTTCTCCAAATATAGTAAAATCAGCATTACGTTTTTATCTACAATAAAGTCTTATATCGATATAGGCTAAAAATTCATAAATAATGAGATAATAGTGATTGAATTTTCTTTGCTGGCGAGTAAGTTTAGTCTCACATGGTATAAACGGGACTGAAGAGCGTATTATGTGGAATATTTTTTATAGAAAATAAGGCTAAATACTGAATTAGCTCAAGAATGATAGCGCGAGGCGATTTTCGTATCAATAAACTGCGTCACGCTGATAGAGAGCGTCCCGGCGTGACGACGTGGGTTTAGCACGGATTAACGAAGATACGAGGCGAGCGGGAGGGAGTCTAAAGTGCAGTGAAAAAGCCTGACGTATTTTATGGACAGACGAATATTCGATATCGTGGTAATCGTACGTTATGACTGGCGAGAGAGAGTTTATATACATTTCTCCGCGTGGTCGTCTCGAGGGTATCGAGCGAATGAATACTTATATGCTAATTTCCGTGGAATTGCGACGCGAACCACCGATTTCTAAAATCAACGGTTAAGGTGAGATTAGATTTAAGGCTAGGCTAGTTTAAGTTGGCGATTCACGATACAATTTCGCGCGAGATTACTGTAATCCATGTAAATTAGAAATGCGAACGTTTATTTCGCACGACCATGAAATAATTTATGCGTGTAAAAATGCATGAGAATTGATCTATCATACCCAAGATATTCAGGAAAAAGGTGAAATTATATTTAAAAAATCACCGATACTGGTAATTATTATAGTAACACGATTATCTACTGCAACGATATTTCTACACTGAGAAAAAACTCTACTCCAGTCGATCGAACGTGTTTTTATAAAGAGTTCTAAGAGCACATTTAATTGGTTATAAATAATGGATTTAATTGAATAAATCTGCTCATAGGATTATCCAAAAACACGTTTATTTCGAAGAAGTAAATTGTTTCTCAGTATAGTAATTGCAGCTAAAAGCGTATCGCTACAACCTCTGCACTGAGATAAACAACTGCCGGTACCAACAAAATATTTTCTTCAATCAAAAATATGATATAATTCCAAGATCAACTCATGGTTTTTTTCGTGCGAGAAAATATCTGATAAGGCTTGAGTAATTGTTCTTTTCCTAACGAAGGTATTCTTGAATCTGAAATATATATTCTTCGACCAAGAATCTATATTCTTCAAAATTTTTAAGATCATATCAGGCTTCCCAGCCCCTATTTATTTGATTTTAGATGAAATAGTGGAAATTGGAACAAAAAAGAAGACAATTTTGACCAGAAAAGGAGATCTATCAGAAATTAGAAACGTGCAATGGTTTTAAAAAATAACCATTTTTAAGATATAAAATGAAACACCAAGGTTATTAAGCGAATAAAGGATGTTTTTGTAATTAAAAAATTTATATCATGTTAAATAACTTAAATCTGAATATCGCGATCTGATTTAAGGAAATGGGTATCTAATTTCTGATGAGAAACATTAATTCAACTAAGCATTTATATTTTAAACGAAATATTGATGCAGGTAGATAAATTAAGGATTAAAGTACTATTTTATTTAAAAGAAAAAGGAACATTTTGACTCTTTGCCCGTAATCTTAAACGATTATAAGATAAACTTAATTAAGAAACTGAACAAGTGGTGGTCTCAGAGGAAACATATTAAATTATAGAAAAAAGGGGGGGGGGGAATCGCGAGTTTCAGAGTGAAAAAGAGCAAACTAAAAAAATACAGGAATAAAGGGGAATAGGGGGGCACACTGTCAAGCCTGCCATATGTTCTTGGTCCAAGAAATATTATTTACATACTAGCAATTATTTCTCCGTGTAAATACATTGTAAGCAAGACATTTGATATAGTCACCTCTACGTCCGAAACAGCCGTGCCGAACTTAGGAGCATTCCGAAGATTCGCCGTGTGCGACATTCGCGATCGCGCGAGCTAGGAAAGAGGCGAGCTATAGAGCGCGCGCACCTGTCGACGCGCCAGCTTGTCTCACTCGGTGCGCTCCGCTCCGGTGCCCGGATTTCGTGCGCGCGCAGCCGCACGCTACATCGCCCCGTGTAGGTAATGTACACAGCGGCGAGCGGAGCGAGTAGAGCCGAGATCTATAGCGTGCTAGAGCCGCGCGCGACTATTAGAGAGATATCTACGCGGTTGGGGAGGCACGGGGGAGGGCGTTGCGAAACAGCCGGGCAGGTGAAAGTGCACTCGCTTCATTTCACAACGTGTTCCCCGCGAGCGAGCTAATCGATGCTCGTATATATCGCCTCGCGTGTATCGCGGGACGGTCCCGCGCGACGCGACGATCGTTCTTCCGATCTTCTCTTCGCGCTGCGCTTCGAGGGGAAAAAAGTCGCGCGTCAGTATGAGGCTCGATTGTCGCTTGTAATGTTTTTCCTCCTTCGGGAATTGCTGCGTCGCGGGCAGGGGGAGAAAGTTATTACCGGCGGGTCGCGTTCGGCGAGCATCGCGTTTCGAGCGGCGATTTTGCGGCCATAAAATAAAATCGCTCGACCGGGGCAAAATGAAATTGTAATTAAATATACTGTCGCCGATTATGTTTAGGTACTCTGTATCCTATAGCACTCGAAATATGCTGTCTACGCTGAGTCTACGCTGAGTCTACGCTGCAAGAAATATTTAGAAATTTTTAATATTTCCGTATCGCGCGTTCTCGAAACGACTTTATCAAATCGGTTACGAGGGGTGGGGGAGCAAACGTTTGCTTAATTGAACTAATAAACCCGGCGGAAAGAGCTCTCGACTGGGTCAGCCCCATTGGCCGATCGTAACTCCGACCACATTATTCGTCGATGCGACCAGGTATTCGATTCGACCTTCGATTCATTCAAACGAACCACGTTTTCCTCTCGCGTCGACGAATTTTGGCCAACCGCTATACGTAACGTAGTGGGATAGAAATCGATTTGGCGCGATAAATGCTCTAAAATCATCGAACCGAACGAAAAGCAAACTGTAGCTAAAAATACCAGCGCAGACTCTATATAACGTCGCCCGACTTAGGAATGCCCCGGATAGAACGGTTATTCGCTCCCGTAGAGTACGGCCACGGGATATCACTTCGGCCATTGGTCGCGGATATTTGCATCTAACGGTACCGGTTCCGATCAACCTCGACGAAAGTTTATACGTCTCGCCTGCAACGTGCAACGCTGCACACGTAGTGATCGAGCCGGAAGCTCGTCGATCACTCCCATACCGATCATCCGTCGACGAGAAATCGGAATTCGGTTCTCTCGCTAACTTTTTTTTTTATTGTAGAACCGGAAAATTTGAACAAAAGTATTTACCCCTGTATTTTTTTCATTTTTCATGTGTTTCATATATATCTAATTCCCAGATAAGAGATTTTTTATTTCCGATATGTAATTATCAATTCAACGGACGATAGGTAATTAAATATTTATTCGAATTAAAAAGATATATTCTCATACAAATGAAATATAATTTACCATCACTAAATGATCGTGGCAATTCAAATCGTGAACTTTCCAGTGCGCGATACACAACGAAGAAATTATTTCTTCGCTCCTCGTGGACAACACCAAAAAAAATTCGAGTATAATTCCCAGATAAGAGATACTCACTAGATATCACCCCACGTGAGCAACGATGGGTTAACTCAATTAAATATTATTTGGATTCTAATCACCATATTCTGGATTCTAATCGCTACTTACTTGAATTCTGATTGTTAGTTATTCAAATTCAATAAAATAATGTGCCCTTAAAACCATTTTAAAGAAGCACGTCCATTCGAACGAACGAACTTTTTCTCCGGCGTAAAAGAAGAAAATTGCCGGGGTCAAAAAACCGGCATTTTTCACGGGCCACAACGCGAGATACTCGACCGCGCGGAAAACAGCTGCAACGAAGGTCGAAGTTTCTCGAATCGAATGCGCTCTCGATATGGACGGGCGATTCACTGCTTCCCGGCGCAGCCGAGAGGTGCGAATAAAACGAAGGCCGCGCGTTCCGGCTTGACGATGATAACTGTACTTAACCAGCGCTCGAGGGCGGCCCCCGCGGTCTCCGTTGTTCACCTGCAGCTGCAACTGTGGCGGCTGACAAAGCGTCGTGCGAGTGTCGCGGCACGCGTTGTTAAAACGACGATAAACCGAGCGTGACGTCGTCGGGGACGCGTGTGTATCTCCAATTCGCGGAACGAGAAACGCACTTTTGCGTATACAAGAAAAGTGATCCATACCAGCATAAAAAAAATCTGTTCCACTATTGATCAATGTAAGATCGATTTTCTAATCTATTTTAAGTACGTGCAATGGAAGTCATAGATACTATACATGGGTTTTTTAGTGTGTATATTTAAATTCGATCTATATTAAGTCTGCATTTTTTTTGCATAGGTATAAACATTATTTTGTTGTTATTTTGTTATTGAATTTTTAATTTCAATTTATAATTTATATATTAGGTTGTAACATAAATTTGGAATAATTCTTGTTTTTTCAGGTGTGTAAAGCAAATTTAGTGACGTGTTGTACCTCATTTGAAAGCTCGGTTTCTTGCGGTTATTTTAAGGTATAAACTGTTTTGCTGTGGTTCGTGGTTAAAAAGTTACGCCGTTTAGAACAATGTCGACTCAACGTCAAAAACGTTATTTCAAATTTATGTTACAACCTAATACATACTTGATATCACACCAAAACAAATTTAAAGAAATAATTATTTGCAGTCATAAGTACGTTTTTCTCTACAAGATTGTGACGTCATAGAAAAATCAGAGGCGCACTTGTGTCAAGCAACGAGTGCAAGGGAGATAGTCTCACAAGACGATGACGTAATTTCATCTAAAATCGCTTTCCATCTTAACAGGTTGACTGCCATGGCAGACACCGATGTCCGCTTGGCAGCGAACCTGTTAACCCTTATGTCAATAACCGGATTTACCAACGTTGTTCTATAACCGGGGTACAGTTGTACCCGCATAGTAAAATCGTGTATTAAAGGCTCTCTAATACACGATGCTTGGTCCCGTTAGTTTATATTTGGAATCCGTAATACAATAGAAAAATGAGGGTCCATTCGCAGGTGTATTAGGGTACAAGATATTATCCCTTTGGATTTCGGCTATATTAGGAAAATATTTTACAGGTACTTTAAAATTGTTTTATACACAAAGAAACGTATACAAATAATAAAATATCAATGCTATGCTGAGACTAACAAATGGCTGCTTCAAAAAATCGGGAAGAATTTTCAACTCTATTTGGTTTTCATGAAAAAGTGACTTTGTGTTCGTATGTGCCAAGGAAGGGAAAAGCAGTCATTTTACTATCTACTATGCATTCTGACACTGCAGTCTCCAACGATTTTAAGAAGAAACCAGAAATTATTCAATATTACAACAAAAATAAAATTGGCGTTGATACTATGGACCAGATGCTAGGAAGATACACTACACACAGGAGGACTAATCGATGGCCGCTTGCACTGTTTTATAATATTATTGATATCGCATCTCTTGCTGCGTATATTATTTACTATGAAAATAACAAAATGATCAAAAAGAAGACAAATTAACGTAGATTATTTCTACGACAGTTAAGTTTACACCTGTGCATGCAGATTATCGAAGACAGGTCGCAAAATGTACAAGCAATGAGGCATTTTAGCACTAAAATTGCCATTGAAAGTGTTCTCGGCAATCCCGTGAGTGGAGTGGCAGGCGCATCTACATCAGCTTCACCTAGACCTCAAGGACCAAAACCAGTTATCGGATCATGCCATCTGTGCTACAAAGCAGTAATAAAAAGCGAAGAAAGACGAGAAAATCGTGCGTAAACTGCGAAAGACCTGTCTGCGATGAACATTCAAGAACGTTCTCAAAATGCAATGAATGCTTATAATTTTCATGTTTTTCTTGATTTTTAATAAATAATTATTACCTTTTATACTCAAAGAAGATTATTTATTATTTATTTTATAGTGTTTAATTCTCTTGCATATAATTTGTGTTGTTCTTGTACAAATTTCCACTATAAACGTCACTCATGTATAATGGGTACAGTTGTACCCTGGTTATTGAAATCCGATATGTGAACTTCCATGCAGTTTTAAAATTAATTAAAGTTTCAAATTTTAATTTGTAAAAGCATAAATGGATAGTAAATAACCTAAATAGCGATGATCTAGCCGTTGAAAACATTTTTTTGATTATAACATACAAATTTGTAAGCAAACAGGGCCAAGTGGGTACAGCTGTACCCGGTTATTGACATAAGGGTTAAATAAGGTTGAAAATTAAAAAATACGCGGGGTAAATAATTTTGTCTACATTTTTCGAATAGGCAAATAATCATCCGTACCTGTACTTTTTGAACACCCTGTATAAGATTTACTAACTCAAAAACCTTTGCGGGCATGCGTCCAACCATTCCCCAACTTTTCATCGCAATCGGATGAACGGTTTAGGAAGGCATTTGATATTACCTTAAAGGTCACGGTCAAGGTCAAATCCAATACGACCACTGGGTAGCCAAGGGAAAATCCTTAAAGTTTTGTATTAAACATTTTTCTCTAAAATGTTTTCCCGCTGAGATAATCGGCCGTATCGGGACTTTTTGAACACCCTGTATAAGATTTACTAACTCAGAAACCATCGCAGGCATGCATCCAACCATTTCCCAAAATTTCATCGCAATCGGATGAACGGTTTAGGAAGGCATACGAGACATACAGACAGACAGACAGACAAACATTCATTTTTATATATATAGATAGATATAAAAGCCCGTGTACAGTACGTATGGTTCACATTAGACGTACTTAAAGTAGACTAAAAATACAGATCTTTTACATTGATCAATGTTGGACTACATTTTTTTTGCATAAATATCACTGTGTTTCTAACAAGAAAGAAGGAAAGAGAAATAATGAAGGTGCGAGAAGAGAGAGGCGCAAAGTTCGAGCTATATCGTACCATGGCTGCGCTTGAATCGAGTTCATTCGATAGCCGTCAAAACCACGACGTCGACGCGATCGTGGTTCAAGGATGGCCTTTGTCATTGTAGCGAGCTGCAGCGGACGATGAATCAGCTGGCCTACGTATGCGCCCGTGTATGTACGGACGAAGGTATCGCGCGATAGGTAGGTATATTAGGTGCGTACGAACAACTGTGTATCCCCGTACACCGGGACTGACTGCGTGAGCTCTCTGTACATATATATGTGTGTAGGCGGTGGGGGTATGCCGTTCCTTCATCTGCGTGCGGGAACCTCGACACGTGAGTCGGATTTATCGCGATTCGAGCGTTTACCGTATACGGGACGCGTGTAGCGCGGTCCGAATCGTACGTGTGCTGCGCTTTTAGCGCGCCGCGGTATTGAACTACGCAACATTCGACCAGTTTTGTACGGAGAAGAAATCGAGCGCCTTATTTTGTTGAAGGAAGAGTTTACGTACAAAGGATCGCATCGTGCGATATCGTCGCGTATTTCAACGGAACATTTTGGTTTATTGGTTTTAGCATACTTTTTGTACACTTCGCAAATACTTAAAACATACTTATAGGTACACTTCAAATGTACCTATTTTAAATTTTCGAATTATTTTTCAATATTTTAAAATATATTCTAGTTATATTATATATTTCAATACTTTCAATATTTTTAAATATATTTTGGTTAGGTACCTATAAGTATGAGAATGTTTTTTCTTCGTGCGTTCCAAGTATATTTAAAATATATGAGAAATATATTTTAAGTCCTCGCGGTCTGTATATACAAAAAAGCGGCAAAAACGTATATATTTTGTATACTTTTTACATGTCTGAAATATTTTTTTATATACCAAATACATAACTGTTCCATGATAGTAGAGTGACCAATATCAGGCTTATTAAATAATATTGTTACATATTTCATACTTCATGAGATATCACAGATTACACTTTCAAGCGCACCGCTTGGAGCCTCGAAAACATCACGCGCCCAATTACATGCGTACAGAAACGACAAACGCGCCCAGTTGAGGGTTAAAAAACTAAAGAGAATTCGAGATAAAGACGTTGCCGTACGCTGCTAAGAAATATCGCTGCAGCTGCTACGGCGACAACCATAAATATCGCCGCATCCTCCAACTATTTCGATATATCGCCGACAAGATCTAAAATTAAATGCGAAAGCCAACGTACATAATTCCGAGCCCCCCCGATTCCTCCCTAAACAAAGATGTTCGTGCGCCTCGCGGTACATCCCACGATACAACGTGTTATCGCCATCGACCGGAGATTATCTACACGGGCTATCGCGATGACAAAGAGGCGCGAAGCTCGTACAGTCATCGATTCGAGCCGGAGTTCGTTTCCTGTCGTCCGTCGACGGCGATCGACGAGAGTGACCAGTCTCCCTAGGATGCAACGCGGAGGGGATATAAGGGCAACGATAACGATCGCGCCCATACGCGCGCACGCAACGAATCACCGCGTCGCGCATATCCAGTCGACTCGAGGATTCCTTTGTTCCCTCGGCTTCGACCTCTCGCCTACCTCAGACGCGTATGCACCGTAGATATTACGCGGACTACGTAACAGCACGACTGGCGTAATCGCGTTTACACGTGCAAAGTGCACCTGGAAGTGAGTAACGCCAGAGGCCGGCCTCGCTCGTGTATATCTTATTGGAAGCGGCGCGAAAGCTGCAAATCGGGGATCTAACGCGGCTCTATTGCGCATATCGTCGGCTAAATGTGTTAACCTGCTAACTCCATATTTTACGATTTTAAGATGTTTTGATACTCGGCAACTTTATGGCTAGACTAGAATAAATAATTTACATACATTTTATTTTAAAAAAGGTTAGACAAATACTGACAGTTATTGTGTTAAAATCCGTTGTCATATAAGAACTTTTGTATTGATCACGACAGTTTTATTCTCGCTTCTGAAAATCTGACTTCATGTGAGTTAGCAGGTTAACATATTTAGCCGACGATATCATATGGGGCTAAACTTACTCGCCAGGAAAGAAACTTGAATCACTATGTGGAAAAAAATGATTTTGCAGTCTTACCAAAATTTAAAAATACACCACACATTAGATTAATGTTTGCTATACGCAGGCAATGAAATGCTATTCCGTATGGTAATATTTTTCATAATTTTGAGTTGTCATTACAGTGTCATGTAAAGTGTACGTACTCGTAATGTGTCATACAACGAACTTATAGTGCCAGAATTCGGGCATCCTATGCTCGTTATTTAAACTTCATTTTTCTCCGTGCAGTGAAATTTTTTTCGGTAAGAATATTTGCTACCCCGGCAGATATTTTTACTATTATCGGACATATCTTTTGTTGCCACATATAATATCTTTGTTATGATAATAAGAAATTCTCAGCAAAACCTAGTTTTGTTAAAACTGCAAAATGATTTTTGCCATGTAGATACAATATTATCTTATTATCTATGGGTTTTTGGCTCATATTGACATAACACTTTTTTTGAAGATCACATTTTTATCTACAACAAAGTCATTTATCGATATAGGCCAAAAATTCATAAATAATGAGATAATGTTTATTGAAGTTCTTTCCTGGCGAGTAAGTTTAGCCTCATAATATGATGTGACGCTCGCGCGCGACTGCTGCAACGCTTGATATTTCCGTCGAATGTATCGCGCGTAACGCGTATCAGCATATACGAGACTCGTTCGCGCCGCGAGTTGTACTCGTACTAGCATACACGCATGGGTGTCTGAGACGTCGCCGCGGGAAATAAAGTCCGAGGCGATTGAGATTTCTAGCAATCGCGAGTAGTAATACCGGTATCCGGTAATATCTCGTGTGTGTATACGCAACGACGGCGAGAAGCGTCAAATTAATCAGTTTCTCGTTGCGTCGATTACGCGTACGGGTGCCATTACGATGATGAGATTGACATCACTGGACTGTGAAGGATGCTAACGATTTTCTTCAGACGCTTCCGCTACGCGGAAGTCTAGCGAGATATTGAATAAGTGTCCGTAATTTTTTGAAGTCTTCAAATCAAATAGGTATTCAATCAATTTTAATTAAATGCCGTTGTTGTCTATATTACCGTACTAAACGCAAAGGGAGTGACACTTCAAAACGAGTATGAAAATATGTTTTAAGCGCAAACTCCATTGTACAATTTATCAACGGTGAAATTTCGAAAAACTAACTATTTTTATAATTTCCAGTAAAACTCCAAAATTCCTTGACATTTCCCGGTTTTCC
Organism: Xiphydria camelus; assembly: GCA_963678675.1. Taxonomy (NCBI): domain Eukaryota; kingdom Metazoa; phylum Arthropoda; class Insecta; order Hymenoptera; family Xiphydriidae; genus Xiphydria; species Xiphydria camelus. The sequence continues at coordinate 13,342,700 of OY783193.1, read as the reverse complement.
AGATCCGTAGCCGCCCTGTTGTTAAAAAATTCGAAATAAGAACTAGAACTAAGAAATATTGCGAGGTTTTTCCCTTTTTCCAATTTCGGTACCTTGACGACTGTAAAGCATATTTTTGTACTTCCTAGATAAACTTGTATGATCGTTACGATGTTCATGCAAATTACAATAATTGATTGTTTTGAAGTCTACGTTTATTTTGCCGCGTGAGTTTAGAAAAATAATTGTTCTTCAAAAAAATTGTTAAATTTACATTACCTACAATGTGATTCAAATTAATCACTCCATTTGTCGTAGAAACGAATTTACGAAAAATTGTCCATACATTAAATAAATGTTTAGCATTTTATTTGTATCCGTCTGAAATCATTTAATGTGTCATTTAATGTGTCATAAAAAGTTGCTGTACAATCTACGTACATTTGTCTATCTAGGTTGTTTTGAAATGTCAATTACCCCCTTTGCGATTAGTATGGCAGTTAGGTACGCATGCCTTCGCTCAACCGGTCATACCGGTATATCTATCAAATGGAGACACAAATGAATACCGTTCGGTTTGAACGCGTACACACGGTATAATACCAATTCATAATTTATACAAAAAAAACTACGTACAATCAGCAACGCGAAACGAGTGACAAACAAAAGAGCGAGGAAGCGCAGCGATAAAGACGCCCCGAAGAAAGGAGCGCGATAAGACTCGCTATCGACTCTAATCGCGCGAGGACCGCATCGATACGACCGCGCTCATGCGCGGCCCTTCCGGTAAACAAAGAAAACGGATCGTACGCGCATATCCGTCTGCACGAAAGAGCCTCCCCAACAGCTGTGCGCGGCTCTCCTTGCAGTCGCCGCGAGCGAACGAGCGGTAATAAATGGACGTGGCCTCGTCGCGTCGCGGCAGACGCGGAACTCGCTTCGGCCGCGAATGGCGTAATGGTCACGGTGTCATTGAATAAACGAGCTGTTTGTTTAGAGGGCGCGATTTTATTCGTACGCATTTACACGCGCGCTAGTTCCTTTCACCAGTACCGGGCGCGTAACGATGGATGAGCCCGACTACGACACGGGAAACCGCCTTGCGATCGACGCGCTATCGCCGGCCGGCGCGCGCGCGCGGTCACCTAGAAAGACCGCGAGCCAAGCTCGACCGAGATCGAGGTTGCCTATATTCGTCCACGGTCGCGTCGCGTTTCGTGTACGGAGCGGTGAGGCCGTCGCTTTAGAAAAGTAGAAAACCCTACCTCTCTTTGCCGGATCGGACGGCCGCGCGCGTACAACGCTGCGAGAGCCACACCCACCTCTCGGCAAATCTTCGGCTAGGAGAAGGAGGACGACGACGTCGAGCTTCATTGGAGTGGGCGACCGGCGCGTTCCACGGCGCACGGTCGCCGAATTACGCGCGCGAGGGGGGTATCGGATTCTCCCTTCCCCGGCGCAGTGGCGTTGACGCCACGCGTGCATTCGTGCGCTGGTGCGTTAAAAATACTCCGCGCGGTACGTGCGTCGCGCGAGGAATATAGGTCAAAGGGGGGAGAGAGAGAGTGTGTGCAGGGAAGGGAGGATCGATCTTCTTACCCCATATTCCGAGGGACTCGTTGTATGGGATTCTACGCGCTACTGGGAACAAAGCGATTTTGTAGTGACGAGCTAATGGTAACGAAGTAACACTGTAGGGGATTCCTTTAGAAATACCGAATGCGGTGACAATCGCGGAGGATTGATAGAGAATTAATTCAGGAACGCGATAGGCGAGTATAGAAATTGAATTGAACGAATATTAAAAATAATGGTGACGAAGAGAAATATTGTAGGGGATTCCTTTAGAAATACCGAAGTCGACGATAACCACGGAGGGTACGTAGAGAAGTAATTCAGGAACGCAACAGGCGACTATAGAAATTGAAAAATTTAACGAATATTAAAATTAAAGAATGGCACCGAAGAAAAATTGAAATTGCGTCAAACTGAAACATACAAAATACGCATTGATAAAAATGAAGAAAAAGGGTCGAAAATGCACCGAGAAAAATAACCTGGTCAATTTAACCAAAATCATGGAGATCATAAACAAATCGTTTGGTGAAATACGAATCCTCTATCTGTTTGGTTTGACTGACCATTTTCTGGTTAGAGTAACTGGACATGTAATTAGACACGGTATCTAGCAAAATGTGAGAAAGAAATTTCATAACTTTTGCAGGTTTTACAGTCTGAAATAGCCAAATTTCCCTGATTGCTATGGGTATAGATCTGATATAAAGTGTTACGTATCAAACATTTTTCGTCAAATGAACAGATTAACTAATATTTACAGAACGTGTTGTTATAACTGAGAAATGAACATTAAAATAATTTAAAAAATTCTGTAAAATTATATTATTATTTAATGGGTCTTTTAGAACCAGAAGGAACTTAGATACATAAATATGGAACACTTTTTTTAGATTTCTATATAAATTCTTTAAATCTATAATAGATTAAAAGAGTCAAACTATTTGTAAGATTTGAACCTTTTCAAAAAATTTCAGGAAATTCTTATTTTCCCTGATTTTTCTCTGACCCACGTAACTCCCTGATAATCCCAGGTTTTCCAAAATTCTCAGACCGCTGGACACCGTGTAGAATAACTGAACATGTAGTCGGAATTACTAAGCATGTAGTTAAAACAACTAAATATTTGGTTCATTTTACTGATATTTTGGTTAGAATAACGACTCGTTTAACCAGATGCGTTTTGTCATTTTAATCAAGTTATTTGGCTCAGTGTGCTGAGAAAGAAAGAGGAAGCTAAAGAAGAAAGAAAGGCGCGTGCTCGCGCACGCCGAGGCTTGGGGAGGAGGGGGTGGGGGATGGTGTGTGTGTGTGGGGGGGGGGGGGGGGCGAAAGAGTGCGGTTGCACACGCCGGGCGCGAATTACGAAGAAGAGAGACCGTAGAACAGCTGCTGGCCGACTGGATCTCGCGCGCGGCGTATCGGTGTCACTGTGTCGAGCAACCAGTGACGTCATTCGACTCGACACCGAGCGCTTGCCCCTCCTCTCTCGCGTTCTTCTCTTTGGACGATCTTTCCTCCTCGTCGTCAGTCGCTCTCCCCGCGCACCCTGGCGAACCAAAGGGGGGGGGGGGGGGCACGGCGAGTGCAAGCGAAGGCGCGAGCAAAACACGAGGTCCGGGGACTCGCTCGTCACACGGCTAGCGACGAGCGTTATTTACTACTGCGCGTGCGAACGACGCAGGAAAGTTGATGATCGAGATGAAAGGCCAGGGGGACGCCAGTGTGCGTCGTACGAATTTTCGCTGCTGACGACGTTGACGCTATTCATCGGCGCTAAGCATCGATCTAGAAACTTTTATGGTTTTCGAGGGAGAAGCAGAAAATTGCAGCGGCGTCTCGTACGGGAATGCATTTTGATGATACGAAGGCGTACACGCTGAAAAAAAATTCCTTCATTCAACCATCGGTGAGGTTTAATACAGCAATTTCACGGTGTAATTGTTTCAATACCGTAAGACTGTAAGGACAAATACATGCCATATGAGATTAAACTTACCAGGAAAGAACTAAATAATTATTATCTCTTTATCCGTGAGCTTTTAGCTCATGTTTGTATAACATTTTTTTAATGATTATGTTTTTATCTGCAACAAAGTCTTACGTCGATGTAGGCCAAAAGTTCATAAATAATAAGATAATAGTAATTGAAGTTTCTTTCCCGGCGAGTAAGTTTAGCCTTATTAGAGTTGAGGCAACCAATTTGAGTTTGAAAAAAGTAAATAGCTATTTGAAACAATTATACCGTGAAGTTCGCCGTATGTAAACATATGGAGCGAAGAATAAGTTGTTTTTCGGTGGAATTTAGCGTCAATCTTTGTTCCCGCTTTGAAGTGTTGCGGGTTCTATGAATGCTATGGACGCGCGCATCTCCCGTGGACGTGAGTAGGTCACCGACGATAATGCGCACACGCGGCAGCGTACGACCGCGAGCACTATTTACTCGCGTGCGAACGATGCGCGCGAAAGTGGTCGATCGGGGGGAAATGCGAGGGGACGAGCAGCGGTATAGGCACGCTGTGAATCTTCGCCCCGAATTCTTCGTCCATGCGACGTCGACGCTTTACGCGATCAGAATAAATTGCATTTACACTTTTTTTTTGACATCTTTAATCGTTCTCAAGACAATCTCTTCTGAACTTGTGCTTCAATCGAGACGCTCTTATCCCACTTTTACCCCAGTTTTAACGATATTTTCCGTTACCGTATACACGGAAAAAAGTCATTTTGCAGTTTTAACAAAATTAGACCGCTGAGAATTTCCTGCTACCATGACAAAAATATTATCCGTGGCAGCAAAAGATATAATATATCCGATAATAAAAATATTAGCTGGGATAGCAAACACTTTTACCGGAAAAAATTTTACCGTGATCGCGTAGTTACATTTGCCATTATTGAACATATCTTTTGCCGCAATAGATAATATTTCTATTACGATAGCAAAGAGTTCTCAGCAAAACCTAGTTTTGCTAAGACTGCAAAATCATTTCTTTCCGTGTATCGATACTGTTACACATAGACACCGTAGCAATATTTCCCGTTCAAGTATCACCGCATTCTCCGAGTATAGTATTTCCCCTCGCTATCTTTTCAAACGAAAATCCTCCGCACTACGTACAGATACGCGCCTCCCAAGCGAACCAGGTCATCGACAATGACTCGCACGAGCGCTCGTACAACAGCGAGCGCTATTTACTCGCGCGCGAACGAGGAGAAAGGCGAAAGAGAATCTTCGTACTAGATTTTCGACGCCCATTGGACGATCTACGTTACGCGGATATAGGTATACGCGTGCGAGTTCATCGACGATGACGCGGATGCGTTATTTACTCGCGTGCGTCGCACGAGCGTGGCGCGAGCGCGCGCGTCAACGGATAGGAGGGAACGAGCAGCGCACCGCACCCCGCGCGAATCTTCGCTCGCTGGATTCTCTCCGTTCGGCGTCGACGCCGCGTCAGCGTTCGCTCGGCCGTCGTTCGGGGAACCGTATTACGTGTATACGGTTGCGCGTCTCCTACGAACGAGGTCATCGGCGATGACGCGCGCGAACGGGCGCGTACGACTGCGATTGCCCATTGTGCAGCTCTGGCGACTTCCGCTTTTACTATGCACGCGCGCGCGCGGTGGACGAGCTACCGTGTAGCGTGATACGCCCGCCGGTAGCCGCTTTACGGCGCTCGGAGGAGCGCGAATGCGAATGTCATCGTCGCGTCTTCTTTATGGGTTTCATTGTCTTTGGAATTTTTGAGTTCTTACGCGCCGTTTTTGTGTATGTGGACTTTTTATTTTACCAGCAACAACGTACGCGCTTCGCGCGAGATTTTCATTCATTTATCATTACTTAAGGTTTCTCGAGCGGTACAGGGGATTTCCCTGCTAAAAGTTAGTCCACTGAACTACAGTAACACTCCAAAGTATGTTCTTCGTGCGATGTGGCAACAACGTTTGACGTACAGTAGTATGTGTGTATCTGTGAGTGCAAAAATGGAGCCCAAAACATCTGGTCATGCATCTGTGACGTCATGCAACGTTGCCACATTGACTTATCAAAGGTTAAATTTATAAAGAACAATTAATCAAAAAATAACAGGCTTCTTAATGAACGTGACAATTGGTATAGATGATTTTAGTTCATTAAACTTGCTGTTCAAAAAATTTCAGAATTTTTTCACTATTTTTCTCAAAAATATCCCGGTTTGTTAGCTATAACCCATAAGAACACATGTTATTTTGTTATTCAAAAATCTTTGAAACGAGCTTTTTAAAAGACTTGAAAATTTAACTGAATTTCTTTTTTACTTCAATCTACCGAATGCAATCATTTTCAAGCATTTCTCACTATTTTTAGTATAACGCTCGAGAATCCTTAAATCACACAGATTTTTATATCTTGACGATTAGTTTCAAAGTTCTAAATTCGAGATAGCGAATTCGACTAATAAATTTACGGAAAAATGAGATTCGTTGTGACACGTCATTTAATAATTAGCAAACGTCACCTACGCGATGAAAATGACTTTCCACACTTTTGTAGACAATTCGAGATAGAGAATATCGATATGAGAGAGAGAAATCGGCCAATAAATAATACAGAAAAGTAACTCCGCTTTTCGCCAATGAGAATGTCGGATAGGATCTTACGTGACATGTCCTTTTTACGAATAGATCGGCTAATTTATTTTCTTTTCATCGACGATTCGGATATCGCATAAAAAATATTAATATTTTTTAATTCAATTTGTAATCTGTATGCATATTCAATGTCACGCAAAAAAAGGAAACACCCGAAAAAATAATTATTCGCAAAGAGTTATAAGTGTGTTTCTCTCTACTGTATTATGACGTCATCGAAAAGCCATGAGAGACGGACTTATGCCTACTAACAAGTGTGAGAGAGATAGACTCGCAATATATACTATGCTATGCTATGACGTATGTTGCATTTCAAAATATCGCTTTCCAGCTTACATAAGACCGCAAATGAAAAATGAAAAAATACGAGATAAATAATTTTATCCTTTCAAAACTACAATAAAAACAATTACTGAGACGACAAAATTCGACAGCCTTATCAATGAGATATTTTTGTCGACAGAACAGCCAGTGTACTTACATAGCACAGCATAGCGATGAGTATGTTCTCCTTGCATGAGTCTTTCAATAGCTGCGATTTATCCTCGTCGTTAAAAGACTTCTGATAGATGCAGGTATAATGGTACAAATGAGGTCGGCACAGATTCCGAATTTAGGGCATTTCAAGAAGGTCGATCTCGTAGCTTCTTCAATGCTGACTATACGCTCCAATCGCGAATATCCGACTTGAGCAATATTTGACGACTTCTCTTCTCGTCGCGCGAAGTTATCTACAAATGTACTATCAGGAAAAATACCTAAGTCGCGCATCGCTTTGATAACACTTTGTCTACGACTCCTCATCGCTTCTCGATGATACGTCGTGGTGTCCTACTTTGTCTTCCAGTCTCTATGTGCCGAGAGATATAATAGCTAGTACCAAACAAAATATTCCTTGAACCAAGAACACACATTATGATCTTAAAAATTTAAGAATACAGTTTCACGGTCGAAGAATATATATTCTTGATTCAAGAATATTTTCGAAAGAAGAAATTCTTAATTGGAATAACAAGCGATGACAGAGCTAAACATTTGGATAATCCAACAAATGTTTTTAGGCTATCAAATTGACTCAACAAAATAATTTTGTAGGCTGCTTTTTTCTCGGTGTAGTGTTCCGGTAGGTACACTTAGAGAAAAAATTACATATTTAATTAAATCTGCGTTTCTACGAGTGGGGAATGCAGAATTAGTTGCTCCGACTAATAAATTTGATCATAACAATTAACGGCTATTTGAAGGAAATAGGCTGTAGTCAATTTGGGTCAATTACACAGGTTTACAAAAAAAAAGTCCGGACTATTTGACCGGACCATGGTATTCCGAGGTATTTTTGCGTCCTGAATCCGATCCCGAGGTCATCTGAGCCACATCACGTCAGAAAAACGAGATTTCGAAATAAATAAATAAGGAAATGTGACTGCCCTGAGCAGCACCCAGAGCATGACTCCAAGGTTCTAAGGCCATTAGGGTCAGTGCTGGGTCCACTGTCAATATGTCACAGTGAACGGATCGCCGGAATTGGATGCCTTGACAGGGAGATCGTAATCCGCGAGATACAACGATCATGGCAATATTTTATCCACTGGGGTGGTTCTGTGATAGTCCCGGTCGAGATTTAGGACTCCATTCCAATGTTTGGAAGGTATTCAAGACCTAAACAGCTACCCTCCAACTCAACAGGTCGCTTGAGAAATTGTCCCGGGTCCAGTTCTAAAAAATGGTCATTTTAACCTCTAAATGACCTTGAAATCTCGTTTTCCTAACGTGATGGGGCTCAGATGACCTCGGGATCAGATTCAGGACGCAAAAATACCTCGGAATACCATGGTCCGGTCAAATAGTCCGGACTTTTTTTTTTGTAAACCTGTGTTATTAGTCCAAGTAACTAGATCTGCATACCCCCCTACCCGTAACCGCCGATTCAGTCAAATTTACTACATGTTTCTCTCACTGTAAAGTAGACCGTCAAATTATTACACGTGTTCTTCGTCTCTTACGGTAAACTATTGCACTTCAGTTATTAATGATTTATTCAATCTGCGGAGCACTAGGGACTTTTTGTAACGTTACGTTTTAATTAAAGAAACATTTATCAGAAAAACTAAAACCAGATGTAACAATTTAAAGGCCTCCTTCATCGGAAAAACCATAATTCATCAGCGAGACATTCTTTATCTGGAAATGAAAATGGATCTAAAATCTAGAAAAAAAAACATGGCAGCTCCCCAGTGAATCCTACTTAGATTAGACCCAGCGCGCGCATGGCTTTTTCCCCGGGCACGACCGATCGAGCCGCCCGCGCGCGCACGAACGAACGAAAGTGTCAACACTCCGATCGAAAGTGAATTTCGAGCGCGGCGCTCGCGCGCGCCAGCCGAACTGCGCAGTTGAGACCGGTCTCGAATTCTAGGCTGTGACCCACTTTGCCGGTATCATTTGGGTCATTACACGTTGAACCGGGCCGCGCGCCGAACCGAGCAAGAGAGTAACCTAGGCCCGGTTGTAGCCGGTGAAATTCAAGCCTCGCGCAAGAGCACACCTGTGTGTACGCGGTACGTATCTCCCCCCTTCCCATCACCCTTTCGCCTTTCGCGCGCGTAACGCGCATCCGAGTGTGCGTCGACCCATACGCAGCTACGGATATGTGGGAATCGTAATGGCGGTCGTGTCAAGGATCGAGAGTGCGAGAAGCGCCGCGGAAGGTTACACGATCGTCCCAGATGTGGAACTGGTATTCGGTCTTCTATTGTGCGCGTCATACGCAATCGTACGCGTGAGAGAGAGAGAGCGTTTCTTTTTTCGTTCAGAAAGGAGCTCTCGTTCTTTCGATGTGGAAAGTAAATCGTGTACGTATGCGATGTTATGTGTGTAGGTAACCTGTAGGTACTGCCGTGCTAAGCGCAAGGGAACTAATTGATGTATCAAAACGAGTGTAAAAATGTGCTTTGCAATGATCAATATTACGAAATTTAAGGGAAGGAAAAATCTCGCAATATAGGTACACCGAGAGAAAAATGTTGTCGAAAGATTTAGTTGGTTTAAATTAGTCGAAACGATAGGTAATGTGTTCATTTGAATGATTATTAATAGCAAGTATGAGAATAATCGATATGAGTAAATATTAATCACGCTAAAAAAATACTTAATTGTTTCAAATGCACAAAAATAGTCATATATAGCGAAATAAATATGTAAAGTAGCAACGAAATATCTACTTGGAGTGATAAGGATATAGGTATTAGTTGCGAATGAACGGGCATTGGATTGAACACAATAATTATATAAATGAAGAAAATATTAAATAAATTGTTTGAAACACTTAATTCAAACCAACTAAATCAACTGAACCAATTTTTTTTCTCAGTGTACTACTTCCTCATTTAGAATTTTATAATTCGCTTTTCCGTTAAATATTTTATTGAATATTATTTATCTTGATCATTTTAAAGCACATTTTTGCACTCGTTTTAAAATATCAGTTACCACCTTTGCGCATAGCACGGCACTATAGCAATCGCGTTGTAAATTCTGTTACGTACCTGCAATTTATACTGTTAGATATGGGACTGAAATTTCGAGTATAGGTAATACAAGTAAAATTATCCAGATAGATAAATGTACTATTGTGCAACAACTGTAGGCAGTATTGGTTGAATAAATGCATCAAGATTGTGCATTAATTTGAATTACACTATAATATACACTATAACAATTTCTTTAAGAATAGTTATTTTTTCAAATTCGTGCGGAAAGTAAAACGTAAACTTTAGGACGATCAATTATTGTTGTTTGTATGAATGTCGTGACAATCATACAAGTTTATCTGGGTTAAATAGTTTACGTAATTCGCTCGTCAATTCGATCGAAATGGGAATTTTTATTCACCAAACCATTCGAGATACGCCTTACTTATGTTAATTTGATACAACATTTCCAACTGCGTAAATGTCAGAGCGATGCTGATACGAGAGACAAATAATTGCCGAAATTTACTCCGCCGTAGTTTTATCTCGTTGTAATAACTACAATTACGATCGAGGGCTGAAGTTGCGGCAGATTTCGTAAGATCGACAAGAACGCACCGGACTAAATTGTGCAGCGCAGTACGGGTCTTTCTTACAGTGTAAAACCTGCATTTTTATAACTGCACCGCATCGCATTCCGAGCGAAACTACAAGAAAAAAAATAATTTGTTGGTATAACATTATTTAAGTAACTGTAACAAATATTTGAGTTAAAATAGTGATACCAGATCGATTCGTTATTATAGCAATTCGATTTATTATGGTTACGAAAAAAAAAGAAAGAAAAACTATGATTTTCATTGTAACCGAGAAAACCTGTCAAACTTTTTCATCCCAAGAGCAAACAAAATGCCGCTATAATAACTGATTTTCGATGCTGTCACTAAGCCAAAATTAGTTTCTTCCATATATGGCTGCTGTAAAAAGATATTTAATTGTAGCATCTACACCGAGAGAAATAATAGCTAGTGTCAAAAAAATATTTCTTGAGTCAAGAACATATGATCTTAACAATTTTTAAGAGTACAGATTCTTGGTCGAATAATCTACATTCGTGACCTAAGAATACCTTTGTTAGGACAAGAAATGCTTCCTGTGCGAAAAAAAAAAAACGATTTTTCGAGCCTGTCAAATATTTTCTAACACGAAGAAAACTATAGCTTGTTCCTGGAATCACATAATGTTTTTGATTGAAGAAACAAATTTTTTGGCACCAACAATTATTTCTCTCAATATAACGGATACGCGAAAATGAAATTCCACACAAGGCGGATAGAATGTCTCTAATGTCTTCTGTCAGAGAAGGAAAATTCAATTACCAGAAAACTCTAGTATCATTCAATTCGAACGCAAAAGTGTGAAGAAACACTTTTCTCGCGGGCGACTCGATTACATATTCTTCCGCGTCGTGCGCGACGCATACGTTCGCACCGGGGGTCGGCGAATACGATACTCGACAATTATCAGGTCAGCCGGGACAACCGTATTTCGCCCACCATTGACATACACGCTCGAACAAATCCGGGACTCGCTCCGATCGAGAGCCGGCCGGCCGGCCGGCCGGCTCGTTCGTTATATCACACGACACCGTTGCGTAAAGCACATCGCTGGCACGCTTACCGTACTCCACGGGCCTCCGAGTATAGCCCCCTTTACGCTCCTTCGCCCGCCGCGCCCACCCCTGCCAATACGCCGCGGCCTCCGGAAAGGTAAGTGTGTTAGGAAACCGCGGCGAAAGTTCCCCCTTTTTTCCTTTTCGACGGTCACTTATCGCGTGCCGCGAGATGCATACACTCTGTGTATCGAGAGAAAATGCTCGGAGGAAGGTAAACGTGTATGTGTGCTTTTCGTAGCAAATGAGTTGTAAGTTCGTATACAGTTATGTATGACGAGATAATCGTGATTTCGTATAGATTCTCGCTGTTCTAATGCACAAGAGTACACCGAGAAGACAGTTTATTAATAGTTAATAAATGTAATTCCAAATAAGGCGAAATACAAATTTCGTTAGAACAAGAAAATATGTTAATTGAAGTTGTCTTGAAAATACGAAACTGTTAAAACTAAAACTTCATTTTTCTCTGCATAAAGTCAATAGGGCATTCCCTGTTTTTTCCCCTTTACCCTTCAATTATTAAAATGTTTATTTCATTCAAATGATTGCCTCAGGGGATGTAATTGTACCAAATAAATATCGTGATACTTAATGAATAATTTACTTGATCCAATAAAATGTTTGTTTCACCCTACTTAAATAAACATTTGCTAACTTCATATAAACTATTTTCTCGGTGTAGGTGATTAAAGCTAGGAATCCACTACACTCGACTCGACTCGACTCGACACGACACGACTCGACAGGACACGGTGACAAAAATGTGCGTGGTGTGTCCACTGGAATCGACGCGACACGACTCGACGCTACTCGACGCGACGGTAGTGCTTCGTCCTTTTAAATTTTAACGTACAAGGATGCATCGTGTATGGCTCTATAATTTTTCCAATTATTGCTTCTCTGTAACATCTATACAGATAGAAATTTACTATATACCTATTTATGTTTACTTGGTCTATTCAAGGCTTTTGAGATTTCTTCTCAAGCTTCGTTGCGTATATTTTGGTCTCTATATTTCAAACTATGTATATTTTACAGCATCTCATATGCTCTAACTTTATTAATGAGATCCTCCTCCATTCCTCTGCGAAATTAATGTAAAATCTTCGAACTGTTCTTCTCGACTCTTTCCAAGCAAGACTGCCGCAATTCAACTGTTCGCTCATCGGTCCATATCTCGATGTGCACGCAAACCGTGTCCACTAGGCTCGACTCGACTCGACTCGACTCGACGCGACAAATTTCTGGCCAGCCAGAAAAGTGTCGTGTCGAGTCGAGTCGAGTCGAGTCGTGTCGAGCCTAGTGGATTTCTACGCCATTTAAATACATGGAAAATCATGCGATCAGAAACGCGTCGTGTCGAGTCGCGTCGAGTCGTGTCGTGTCGAGTCGAGTCGAGTCGAGTGTAGTGGATTCCTAGCTTAAACGTTGATACCGAAGATTTGTATGTCCAGCAGACTTTTCACCATTAACCCTCAAATGCTAACACCTCAAGTTTGCAGCACGTGTGACTACTGCCCGCATAGAAAAAAAAAGTATAGCTAAAGTATGGCAGAAGTCTGGGAGAAGTTGAATTAAAAAAGTATGGCTACGAGTCGTATTCCAGACTTTCAGTCGGTAAACGACGTGTTCTTCAATGTATCACTCTTTTCCTTCAAAATAGTGCCATTTTTAAGAAATAACTGTTATAATCAAATAAATCAGACGGAGTTACAGAAGAAGGATGGTAGCTTAAAACGTATGAACGAACATCTTCGACAGTTCGGAAAACCAGCTATTCTCTGGTTTTAATTGTACTCGAAGACGTAGAAATTGACTCTAAGATTATATTATACATATGCCCCTAATAGTATTTGAGGGTTAATTAAACCAACTTTTGGTCCATTCTTCAAAATTTGAAAAACAAATGCTATCCTAACCAGGACGTAAAATCACTGTTACGCGGTATATTATTGGGAAACCTTTTCTCGGACGCTTTAATAGGTGCCACGCCGTAATAATTAGCCCCGCTCTAGAGCGACCGTGCCTCCTCGCGGACGTGCGATAGGTACGTACGTAACGCTTATATAGGTACGGGCAGCATACTTTTCTGGGAAAGGCGCGACCTCGTTTTTCTCCCGCCCCGACTGCTCCTACACGATCACCCCTTACCTCACCACCGTATCACCTCCGCGGTAGTAGGTCTAGGTAGCAGCGGTTCACCTCGCATCGCGGCGGCGGCAGGATGCGAAGCCTAAGTCGCGCGAGAGAGGGAAGAAGGAAAAAGTGGAGAAACGTATTGCTTTTCGTCTCTCCCGAACAGAGGCAGAAAAGTAACCAGCGCTGTAATCCGTTTCTTTCTCGAGATTCGTCGCACACACGTGCAATAGCGTGTATAAAGTCTGAAACACGTCGGTGTACCGGGAAACACGAGGTGTACGTATACGTTACCACCACCCCGCACAACCTCTCGTCAGCTGCGGCCGCGGTATACGCGCAAGGTCGCCTTATCGATTGTAATTTACGAGCGGTGTGCCGTTGTTACGTCACTGCAGACGTGATTCCGTGTACATGGAAAGTAAATACACATACATTGTGTGTGTGCGTATATCGTCTCGCGCGAGAGGTACAGGAAAGTAAAGCGTAAAGTTTGATGATTTGGCGCTCGATTTCTTCTTTTACGCGGGTACTTAAAGTAATGATAATATTTTTATCGGCAATTTAGATAGGATCAATCTTAATGTCAATAAAAAAGGACTTGTTTACTTGATTTCGACGAATTTTACTGATCGATCGAATTCCGTGACATTTCCCGGTTCAAGAAAATATGTTTAGGACCAAGAAAGTATGATCTTAAAGATTTTTAAGGACCTAAATTCTTAATTCAAGAATACCTTCGTTGGGCCAGAAAATTCTTCCCACGTGAAAAAAAAAAACGATTACGTACCTGAGCTTATCAAACATTTTCTTACACGAAGAAAATCACGGCTTGATTCTGTAATTATGTTTTTGATCGACGAAAACTTTTTTAGCACCAGCAATTATTTCTCTCAGTGCTGTTTACAAGTTCCTTCCTGGACGCGAGAACTTCCCACATCGTCGGCGCGATTTTCGCGATTCGCGAACCAATGCTATCGCGTGCGGCACGCGTCCACTCCCGCGGTTGTCGACCGACCGGATCTTATCGTCGCGCGCCTCCGATATAATAGCGAATAACGAATCCTCCGTCCCCGGCCGTTGTTCCGTTCCGATAACGGCTCGAAAATATGTTTACCCGCGCGCCGCTGGAATTTGACAAATAGCGGGCGGGCACCGCGGGAAGCGGCCGTCGCGTACCTGCGGTTTCGTAAACGCGCCCGGATTTACGAGCGCGACTTCGAATGCGAGAAGTCCGCTCGAAACGTTCCCCGGAGTCGTTAAACCGTGCGAAGTGGCCGGAGAAAACTCGCTTTCTACTTTTCTGCGCGCGCGCGCGCGGATGCTCGTTAACATAACGCCGCGCGCGCGCGTGCGTTGCGACGTGAGAAGCGTTCGTTCTCGCGTCAGTTTCCGCAAAAGTTTTCCGTCGGACGAATAGACTTATTCCTCCTTCAATCTCTCCGACAATTTACTTTCCAACTCCTTCAATCCGCGTTTAAAGTTCGAATCCTCTCTACGGGGCATCGCATTCCGACGATAACGCTTGAAATGACTCAACCAACGCGTTGCCACCGCGAAGATACTCGAGGTTCAGCGAAATCTCCTGTTTACTTGACCTTGACAGTGTTGCAGTTGAATTTTAAGCTTCTTACACTCGTCCGCGAGACTCGAGACCGACTCGCGCTTTCTACAGAGCATGCGAACGCACCGATACAACGCGCGACCCGAAATACAATAAAATCAGCTTATTACGATTCTCAAGGAGACGTGCAAAAAATCGTCAAAGACGGGAAAACGTCTTATGCGAGATATTCTAAGAGCCGAATATAAACAGAAATACAGCCACATAAGCATGAATGTTTATGCATATCGATACCTTTTTGCCAAAGTATCGATATGTGTATCAAAAGATATACACAGAGAAAAAGAATTAGTTATATCTATTGAAAATTACTTGCGGGGTCGTAATTAATTATTTATTTATATCACTGAAATTTGTTGAATGCATCAATTCGATATCTCTTCCTTATAATCATGTGAAATAGTATGCGATTGCAAGGAAAAAATATCAAATTGATATGAAAAAAAGATTGAACTGATCTAAATAAATAATTACTTGCGACCCGGCAAATAATTCGTAGTAAATCTAACTATTCTTTTCTGTGTAATATAAATCAATTACGCATAGATCAATCAAAATCAATTCTTGAATTCTTTGAAAAGAAAGTAGTACCTAATCTTCTTTTGATGTAAACTTTACATCGCCTGTCCCACTATTACATTTTCGATTGAGCTTAACTTTTGAAAGACATCATCGGATGGGAAAATGGTGCGAACGTATTATGCAACGATATAGATAAACGCAATTGCTAAGTGTACAATACACTGAGAGAAACGATTGCTGGTGTCAAAAAAATGTTTTCTTCAATCGGAAATATGATATAATTCCGGGATCAAGCCATGGTTTTCTTCGAGCGAGAAAATATCTGATAGGTTCAAGTAATTGTTTTTTTTTGCGCAGAAAGAATTTCTCGTTCCAACGAAGGTACTCTTGAATCAAGAGTATATTAATATACCGTATGTCCGTCTCTGTACTGGCCAGTTTGAAAGTTACCTTCGGATAGGCTTGGTCGGTAATCGAGACATTTATACCGTAATTATATTATTTTCGTAATTTCCATTATTCACAAATTCACAATTTCGAGGTTAGACGCTTCGATCTCCCGAATTGACATCAACTCTGACTCGACTTCTACCGTATTAAATGACTCGAGTACCGACCAAGCCCATCCGAAGATAACTTTCAAACTGGCCAGTACAGAGACGGACATACGGTATATACATACATATATAAACATAATTATAATAACCGAGATCGTATTAAGCGGATTCTACTGTAATTCGTCGGAGCCATCGAGACGATTCCCGTGTACACACTATCGTATGTGTACGCGACACTGTCCTTCCACGGACTTTCTCAATCGATCGCGGCGTGCGACAGAGAGGCTGGCTCTCCTATACGTAAATGTATGCCGATTCACGAACGCTATTCTCACGCTGGGTTTCCTCCGCTTTGGCGTTAAAAAAAAGTCCCGTACCGTTCCTCGGTCGCGAGCCATCGACGCGGAGTCGCCCGAACCTTGATAACGGTACAGCCGAGACTCGAGAAAACACTTCAAACGGTAAAAATATAGGACGCGAACGCCGGCCGCGTGGATCCGAGCCATTTCACGCCCGCATCGCGTCCATAAATTGCTCGCGCGAACGCGTCGGCGGGCCCCCGAAGGTCCGCGCGCGGGTTGGGAATTCGAGAAGGGGCGCGCGCGCGCGAACGAGCGAGAGAGCCATTCCGGCACGCGCCCGCTTCTTGCGCAATCACGCGCTCCACGAGCCGCGAGCAACCGAGAAGCGCAGCGATTGCAAATTATTAAATTGGAACGCCGCGCGACGGAGGCGGGTCTCTCCCGCCGCCGCCGCCGCTGCTGCTGGAACGCTGCGCAAGTTTCTAAACGCTTCGATTTCGACACGTCGAAAGGGGACCTCCGCGCGCTGCCGCGCCACTTGATGCAACCTTGCGGGCGATGATCGTATATGCACCGCCACGACAGCGAGTCGAAGTCGAGCCCCGATATCGACGCGAGCGTGTAGTATCCGTGCACGTGTGTATACATTACGCGCGTGGGTATATGGGTCGGGATAGCTGGCGCGGATACGTGCGCGCGGTACGGTAGGCGCGATCGTTTCTACGAGATTCTTGCGGTGCAGTGAAGGGGCGAGAGCCGAGAATAATTGCAGAGTTGCGTTTGGCGGACGTGCATGTGTATAAAAGGGTGGCCAGATTTTTTATCGGAGATTCGAGAAATGTGGGCAATATTTTATTTACTCTGTTTTTTCATTTTTCATTTTCGGCCTTATCGGCCAAAGCTGGAAAATGACATTTACAAATGCAGCGTGCTCTGTGAGTCTATCTCTCTCGCACTAGTTATTTAACATAAATGCGTCTCTCTGGTGTTCCGATGACGTCACGATGTTGTAGAGAGAAACGCATTTATAACTCAGCCGACTCAGCGAATAATTATTTTTTTCGGATATTTTCTTTTTCGTGTGATATTGAATATGTATACGAATTACAAATTAAATTTAAAAATATGAATATTTTTTGTATGTTAAGATCGAATTTGCAAGATTTGAAGAAACAATTGAAATGTTGCAATTATATATTTCATATATTATACCAAAAAATGCATACATGTTTGCCCTCATCGAAATATTTAATATTTTGTAACGATCATCGGGTGAGGAGTAAAATTGACATGCCAAAATTATTATACATGTATACCGAATAATTCTGAAATATGTTAATATGTTATCAGTTATCACTTATCACATAAGCATTTTACTTGAATTATATGAGTATGGAAACAATATAAATGTGTACATACAGTGTGTGTGTGTACAGTTGGCTGTACTTACATAGGTACTTACTCGTAAATTATAATTTAAAAATACATGGATACTTTTTCTCTATATTTCTATAACTTATTACTGCTCAGAATTAGGTTAATATGATACAATAATTTCAATCAAAGTTATTACAAATTTGAAATAAAATAGTTGATGAAAAGAATCTAAAACTCTTTGGATTTATCAAAATTCCCTTGACTTTTCCCTGACATTTCCTGGTTTTCCAATTGAGTGGCCACTACGATAAATTATTGATATCGTTCTTGATCGCTCTCAAATTAAAATCGATTTCAAGAAATTCGAGTACATAATTTTACCACCGTCAAAGATAACAATTTCGAGGACACTCAAAAGCGTCCAAATAATAATAGCTTAGCCATAGAATAACTAAGGTCTGTCGAGCGATCATTACTTAACGATTAACCAAGATCAAACAGGTGGCATCTGCCGCGGATACGATTACCTCGTTTCGCGCTCGCGAACCATTGACCCACATCGACGTAGGACTTTCTCTCGTAGATCGAAATCTGACCTTCGAGAAAGTATCTCGTCCGAGTGGCACCGAAATTTCGCGAGAAATAGAACGAGCGACGAATTAAATTCGGCGTGTAATTGTGACGTTATTAGTTTTGCCCCTTCCGAAGTAGAAATACAGCAGAACTCTCGACAATTTGAAAAACAAAAAAAAACAGGCACAGAGTGGCTACAGAAACTTCATTATAGAATTCCCTGACTCCTCCCTGATTTATTTCAGATTAAATTTCAGAATATATTCCCTGACATTTTTGTTAAAATTAAAAGATTTTTGATGATAAAGACCTTAATTCTAATCAATGGGACACACGTGCGCTGCTATGCTGACGATATCTGAAACAGCAGCAGCGCAAACTGCATTACGAAATGTATCAACAGTAAAATTTCGAGAAATTAACTCAACTTTATTTATAATTTATAGTAAAAATCCAAAATTCCCTGATATATCCCTGCCTTATCAAACTAATAAGGTCCGTAGCCACCCCGAGGCAACAACACGTACATCCAAAGTCCTGATCGTCCCATCCCCGTATCGATCTCGACGATCGAAACGAACGACTCGTGTTCAATTTCTCTTTTCGATATCGATCAGATATACATCCAGCGGTGCCGGCAGCTCTTTTAGCCGACGTGCTACGCGCCTATCGTAGATATCTCGCACGATTCAATTCCCTCTCGCATTCGCACGCACGCACGCGCATGAGGCACCTACATCAGTACAGAGGGCGCGGTACACGCCGCGGCCGCCCGACCCACGCTCACACGAACGAGCGCCGCTACGCGAAGCCACGGGGTGCGCGGTGAGAGGGGGGCGTGGTAGGAGAGGGGAACGGAAAGGAAAAGGAGGGGGACGGGAACCCGGGAGAAGAAGTCGAACTAAACGTGGCGTGAAGAGGGAAGTGCACACGTGTGTACCGAGGCCAAACGTGGGCCCTCTCTCTCTTGCGAGTAGGCCTACTCTCGTAATATACATAACGCGAACGACGCGATATTGCCGGTATCGTTCAAAGGTAATTAGTTCTATTACCGGATGAAAGATTGAAGAAAAATTTCACTTTTTATGTAATGTTTAACAAACTAGTATCGATTTGTTTACAAAATTTGAAGGCAGGCTATCGACGATTTTCGCGAGAAAAAATAAATTGAAAATGAGTTCTTAAGCATTGGCGCATATGTGGGCATAGGAAAGAAGGGTCTTTATGTTATTTTCATGAATTATATACTGCAGATTTATGGCAGAAACTGTTTAATTTATTTCTGAAACTATTTAAAAATTTAATATTAAAGAATAAAAGAACTTTGCCGGCCAATCGGATGAGAAGACGTAATTCAAAGTGGTAAATCTTGAGAATCTCGCTAATAAAATTTGACTGCAATGCATCCTCCGAGCTAAAGAATGGAAGAATAATGCTAAAAATGTCTTATTTTTTTAGATGGATCAGTATGATATTTTGTTATCAGTTATGATTGTTAAGAATGAAAAAAAATATATTTTTTTTTAAATTAATATCGGGCTCGTATACATTCAACAAATACGGTCCTACGTGATACAATTACCTTAATCCTCGCACGCTTTGCGTGGTTTTCGAAATCATATGCGAAAAAGAGTACGCTGAGAGAAATTATTGCTAGTACCAAAAAATTTGTTTCTTCAATCAAAAGCATAATATAATTCCAGGATCAAGTTAGTTTTCTTTTGTGCAAGAAAATATTTGGTAGGCTCGAGTAATCGTTCTATTCGCGCACACTGAGAGAGCAGCTTATCAAGAGCATTAAATGTAATTTTAAATATGGCGAAATAAATATTTCATTAGAAGAAAAAAATATACGTTAATTATTAAAATGTTAATTTCATTCAAATTGTTGCCTCAAAGGATTAAATTGTGCCAAATAAATATTGCAACAGTTAACGAATATTTACTTGATTCAATAAAATATTCATTTCTTCATATTCAAACAAAAATTTGTTAACTACAAATAAATTTTTTTTTTTTTTCGGTGTAGGAAGAATTTCTTGTCCCAACGAAAGTATTGTTGGGTCAAGAAAATAGATTCTTCGACCAAGAATCTGTATTCTTGATAATTTTTAAAATCATACGTTCTTGGTTCAAGAAATATTTTGTCGATACTAGCAATTATTTCTCTTACTGTAAACGAAATCGAGACAATCGTCGTCTACACTGAAAAAAATTTGCTTCATTCAACCATCAGTCAAGTTGAATACGGCGAACCTCACGGTGTAATTGTTTCAAGTAGACATTCACTTGTTTCAACTTCAATTTGGTTGCTTCAACTCTGTTTATTTTTCCTTATACTCTTATGGCATTGAAACATTTTCACCGTGAGGTTCGCTGTATTCAACGCCGCCGATGACTGAATGAAGCAAATTTTTTTTTTCAGTGTACAGATATAGTTATACGAAATGGGCGTACCGCCGCGTTTGCGGCTCGAGTCAGGCTAGATCGCGGCGTTCCGTCACGTGTGTATTATCCCTCCCACTCCCCGTTTCTAATCTTCGAGCGCGAAAAACTTGAAGGGACGAAGATGGCTCGAGGCGGCGAGTCCTCCCCTCCCCCCTCTGATTCTCTTCCTAGCCCTTTCCACACGCGCGAAGCAACGACCGCCCAATGATACCCAGATGTACCCGCTTACGGTGGTCGGTCGCGCTCCACGTCGGAGACTTCGGACTCGCGCTCGCTTTAGACCCTCCCCCCTCCTTGCTCTCGACCGCCACGACCTCCCGCGCCGTCTACAACGTCCTTTTCTCATATCCGAGTTCCATTGCAGAGAATCGCGCGCGCGCGCGCGCATGCGCGGGGCGAGCGAGCGCTTTCAAGGTTTCGGTCAAAGTCGACAGGTTCGCCGCGCCGAATCGGGTAGGGCCCCCGCGCGCCAGTAGCTAGCGTGTACGGAAGTCGCTCGCGGAAGCACGCGACGAGTTTTGCATACGCGTGCGCGTACACGGAGAAAAATAGAGCTCAAATTATAAAAAATTGTATTTGAACATCTGAGTTAAAAATACCAGTATATAGTAAATTTGAAACAGATTGATAATTTACAACTTTTAAGTGATCAATTGATAAAGCATTTAGGAAAACGCATTACATTAGTAGTGAGAAATGACGATTTCAATGTTATTATTTTAAGTGCTGTAGTAAATTTTTAACTATTTGCACAGCGAAATTTACTTTATTTCGATTTTTCCTATTTTTATAGTAATATCTGATGCGCAATGAGTATTTGTTAAGTAACACTTCGAATTTTTAACTGCAGTAGTGTAATTTTTACTTAGAACTGAGTCCCATTTTTCTCCGTGTAAGTACACTAATAAAAATAACAACCAAAATTCTGGAAACCGTTTGGTGAAATATGGATCCTCTCCATCTGTTTGGTTTGACTAACCAATGTTTGGTTAGAATAACTAAACGTTTGGTTGGAATAACTAAACGTTTGGTTGGAATAACTAAATATTTTGTTAGAATAACTTGATATTTACTTCAAGTGACCAGTATTTTGGTTAGAATAACTAAACGCGTTTAACTAGATACGTTTTGTCATTTTAACCTAATTATTTTGCACAGTGTACGCACGCGTCGGCGCGACGACGAGGTGTCGGGTACCCACTATACGCGCGTATCCCGTGGGCGAGAGCTATCGCGCGTAGCGGCGGGAATAAATCGGGGTACGTATGCGTATCGAGATCCCCCGGCGTTGCACGTGCGCGCGAGGAACACGCTTCCTGGTGCGACACCGCCGCGCGCGATTTCCAAGTACGGAGGAATGCGCGCGGCGGCGGTATACAACGCTCCTCTACTCGCGACTCCTGTCGTTCCCACGCAATCACCAGCTGCACACGTGTGTCGCCCTTTCCCTGCTCTGCTGCAAGCGCGATCTAGCGTCGTCGCGCGTACGGGGCGTACCGCGCCACTTCGACCGCCCGAAAATGAATGTTTGTCGAGCAGTTTTAATGAATCAAGTTACGCGAGTACGATGATTTTGCCGAGTTACGAGTAAACACATCTTTTTGTTTTTATTTTTTAAGTTCAGAACCAAGTCTTATTGACAGTCTCTTTTTTCTTCGCATTCGATAAAAATTCAGGACAGTCTTATTGGCAGTCCCTTGGCAGGCGGAAGTAACGACCGAGAAGTAAGCTATGGCGTTTTATGGTCATACGAAGCTTGGAGTGAGACTAGATTCGGTATTTGAAATTGCTCCATTTAAAGATACGCTTCGAATATAATAAAATTGCATTTTCACCCTCGATTTAAAATTATACGATTCAAGTTCAGTTCGATTCGACGAGAATCGCCCGACACGAAGGACACCGTCTTAAAACGTAAAACGTAGTGAGCAATTTATTATAGTTTAATTCGGGTCACTAAAAACGTTTCCACGCCATTGAACACGAAGTGATTGATAGCGTAGAATTTATCTCGTGCAGTGTTTTCATGACTAAACAAGATAGCAATATCAGTGTTTTTATTGAGAACGATTGAAAGTTGTCGCAATGAATTACCAAAATTATATGTCATTTTTGAAAAGTTTACGAGATTCACGACGCGTAAAATTCTTACAAAACGTTTTAGAAATTTCAGAAAAATGTCTCAAGAAACGTTAAATATTTACATTAGAATCCACAATATCGATTTCAAGAATAATTACGAATTTCATGACACTTTCAATTGGGAAAAAAAATCCAACAGGTTCGTTCTACAATTTTCGTAAAACGTATCGCCGAAGATAAGTCGGCAAACAAATGCATGAATAATGTATCGAATAAAAGGTCCTGCGGCGACATTTTTGTCGCTCTACGTCTAATTTTTTTATTATAATTTACGATTTTTTTCCAAGGACTACCACTTGGAACGTACATCCGCCTGGGACGAATAAAATTGAAGAAATGGAAGTTCTCCTTTTAAACGGTACGACGATTTATAAAGTGACACCCTTTATTCGTCGAAGCCGGACACGCGAGAAGGGAACGCGAGCGCGTTTACCTTTTGGGTTAGGCGTGCCATTCGAAACCGATCGTGGGAGGGGAAAAACAACAAGGCGCTGCGAGGTCGGCCGTGACGTCACGGTCAAAGGTTTTCGCCCAAATCGCCGTCGCGTCAGACGCGAGTAAATATACCTCGCAGTGTCAAAACGGTGACGGAACTGCGCAGGCGAAATCGTAGGGTTCGCGCGATTCGAACTGCTTTCCGTGAAAGATTTGAACCATTGAGAGTTATCGGCCGAGAGAAATTGCATCGCATGAATGTGTAGTCGAGTAATTTTTTGCGCAAGTAAATATCACGTTAGCTCGATTATTTATTCATTCTAAGGGCGCAAATTTTACTGTGGAAACTTGAAATAACTGGCTCAACAAAACCTCTATTATTACGCGCGTATACACCGGAAATACCTCAGTTCATTGCACACCCATCGTTACGGCTGGGGAGAACGCGGATTTCGCGGGAAAAGCCAAGCGCTCCTGGATTAACCGAGAGGTTTCTTCCCACGCGTCCAGGAAGAAATCGATGGCTAGGCTGGGTTGGGCCGAAGGACAACCGGAGTCCAAAGCCGAAACGCGTGACACGAATTGCGCGGTAATTCCGCCGAATCTCGCGCCTATTAATCAGTTCCGACGAGCGGATCATTTCGCTCGTGTGACTGCTCGGATATGTGGCGCGCTGCCGGATCGTCGACGAAGGGAGAACATTTTACGATTTTCCGAAGTCGATAATGTCAGCTGTACCATGTGAGGCTAACTTACTCGTCAGGAAAGAAACTTCAGTCACTATTATCACATTATTTATGAATTTGTTGCCTGT
Organism: Xiphydria camelus; assembly: GCA_963678675.1. NCBI lineage: Eukaryota > Metazoa > Arthropoda > Insecta > Hymenoptera > Xiphydriidae > Xiphydria > Xiphydria camelus. The sequence continues at coordinate 13,318,436 of OY783193.1, read as the reverse complement.
ATTGATATAGCACTTTATTGTAGATAAAAAATGTAACCTTCAAAAAAGTATTATTACGAATATGATCCAAAAGCTCATAAGTAATGAGATAATACCGTAACCCCCCCCCCGGGAGGGAACTTCGACATCCGGGTAAACTTCGACACCTACTATAATTTTGTTATAATTTTACCTTTTTCCTGTTTTTTTTCTTTATTTTATATAATAATGACCCTCAATATGAATGTCCTTCCTATGCCTCGTGCTCAGTTTGCTTGATAGGTTATTCTGAGTACACTAATCGAAAGGCTTGGATTAAGTGCGTAACGTGCGACAAATGGATTTGTGGTCATTGTAATAATGGTTCAAAGCGAGCGAATTACGAATGTCCTGTTTGCGAGGATGATAACTAAAGACTGACTATTAGTCCCTATTATTATAATTGTTTGTTTTGTTCTTTTATTTGTTTATTTACTTTGTTTATGTTCTTTTTTTTTTGAGAATGTTCCTTTTAGTTTTACTTTAAGAGACGAGAGAGAGAGAGTTGTACTTTAGAGAATGTTATTTGTTTTTTTAAACCAAATGAAGGGTACAGGAATAAAACAGGGAATGTCACAAAAACAAAATCTTGAGAAATTAAGCTTTTTAAGCTTGGAGATCCCTTGTTTTATGCCTGTATACCAATATTTTATTTGCATTTTCTGTGGACATCTATCGTTTTATTCCTGTAACAGTCCTACCACCAAAAAATACACATAAAATACTATAGATAGCGATGAAAACCCAATTTCAAAAAAGTGGACATTCCCTATTTTATTCCTGTACCCTTCAAATGTGCCTTAAAACCCACGGTTTTTATTTTAATACAATCGTTTTAGATCATATGGCCTTTTATTGTACTCTTATTGTTAGTTAATACTTCTGACCTTTAAAATATGATAAAACTATGTAAAATTAACCTGATTTTACTTTTTTTGGTGTCGAACTTACCCAGGAGCTTTTCTAGTTCGACAATTCACTAAAATACATAGGGTGTCGAAGTTACCCCATATACAGGGTAACTTCGACACCAAAAAGAGACAAAAAAAGGGAGAAAGCCAAGACATCAGATGTTACAATGGCATAATAGTCAACGGTTTCTAGTTGATACATTTTTGTGAGCGAGGTTAATCCTTCGTTACTCACGTGGGTTTTTGAAACATAAAAGATCACCTGGTACCCTACACCCCAGTTAAAAATGAACGTTTTCTTAGTGAAAAATTGAAATTTTTTAATACTTTTTTTTATTTTAAAGCTTGAGATATTGCCAAATGATCTCAACATTTAACAAAATTAATTTCGTAGTTTTCTAATTGAAAACAAAACTCGAAGTCTCGGTACACGAGGTCTCGGTTTTCAGACGCTTAGATCTCCCTGCCGATTTTTATAAAAAAAATTGTATAAATAATAGACTGAGGATAGTTATCATACTCCCGTTTTATTAACGAAGGATAAATTAACCAATTGGAATAGGTTTTATAGAAACATATTAAATATTAAATGAATTACAGATTGTTAAAAATCACTTTTTAACTCCTTGCAGCCTCCTCCTCCTCCTCCTTGCTTGTTCTGTCGGATAAACAAATCGGTTTTGTCTTGCGCTTTTGGTGCCAAATTCTTTAATGAAACGTTCCCGAAAGGTACTGAAAGTACCAACTTCGAAAAAAAAACTAGGCGTGGCATGCAAAAAAAGGAGGCTGGGGTGTACCCTACACCCCACGTAAGCAACGAAGGGTTAATATGTCGAAAACCTGTCGAAGTTCCCCCGGTTTACGGTACTGGTTGAAGTTTTTTTTCCTTGCAAATAAGTTTACCCTTATGCGGTATTGCGAATCTCGTGAAAAGTTGAAATACCAATACCTACTCGCGTGGGAAGAATAACTAATTTTGTTGTAAATTCTTGACTCTTCGTTCTTCTTTCCTTCGCGCGAAATGCGGCGATATCGATAAACAATATGTTTACTCGTCCGAAAAACGTCGATGTCATCAGCACTTATTCGCTACAGGAAGTTAAAATAAAATTCTTTAATTACACAATTGTTTATCCGTGTCTAGAAAAAACGCAATTGATTCTTTTAAAAAAGAATCTTTTTCCGCTCTACCTCACAGACTTCGACTCGTCGTTCCACCAAGACGCTAATGTAACTTTACATTAGTCATTTACAGTTTATCGTCCTCCGTACCGTACCCCAAAAAGCGACCGCTCAATGAACAAGGTTACCAATTCCTTCCGATCCCCTCGGTCTATAATTTCCTCCGTCGAAAATTCACATCAAATCTGCATAATTAACGCGCGTCGTTACCTAAAAGAGCCGTGTCCGATTGGCTCTAAATACGCGCGGTTACGTTACTCCTGGTTACACTTGCGTCCCTCCCAATTTGGGCCTCACAACGCTACGACGGACTGCTAAATAAGCAGACTCTGGGCGTATTTAGGGTTAAGGTTGCCCCGGCGAGATTAAACGCGCCGTCCGAGAACGAAGAGAGCACACGGCACTAACGACCCCAGAAGTGAGTCAACACCCGGGTGTACAATCTCGGTCCGTCCTCCTCTTATCGTTCTCCAGCTAACAAATACGTAAAACAAGCATACTCGCGTCACCGAAGACGAGGAAAAACATTTCGCAAGAATTCCACCCCCCGCAATAACGTTCGAACGGGACCCCATAAAGTATGTGCAAAATGAAGATATCAAGGATCCTGTCCTGGTAGGTGAAGCCGCCACTTTTTACAAATACTGAGGGAAATAATTACTGGTACAAAAAAATGTTTTTTTTTTCAATCAAAATCATGATATAATTCCAGGATCAAGCCATGGTTTTTTTCGCGCAAGAAAATATTTCATCGTGGAAAGAAGAAATTTGTATAAAGTACTCAATAAATGGAGTAATTAGTAATATTTCACATAACAGAAATTGTCTTCGGAAACGACATAGCACAGAGTACCGTTGTACACATTGTAAATGTCTATCTTTTTCACTACAAGAACTTACAATTCATCGTAGCAACTACAATTCAACGTAGCACTCATATATTTGTATGTAATACATTAGTGGTACTTTTGGCTGTTGAACATCTGGAATGTTGCTGTGAATGTAGAATTAATTTTTATTTGACATAGTAGCAGTTACAATGTACAACGGTACTCTGTGCTATGTCACTCCCGAAGACAATTTCTGCTAGTATATGAGATATCATTAATTAATCCATTTATTGAGTACTTTGTATAAAATTCTTTTTTCCATGATAAGCTCGTTTCGAGTAATTGTTTTTTTTTTTCGCGTAGAAAAATTTTCTCGTTCCAACGAAGGTACCTACTCTTGAATCAAGAATATATTCTTCGACCAAGAATCTGTATTCTTAAAAATTTGAAGGGTTTCTTTCAAAAACAACATTTGTCAAAAACGCCAATCCATGTAGTATTGATAATAATGCCTACTCTTTCGTTGTATCTAGCCGTGTAGTGGTGCCTACTCTTTCATTATATTATAACGAAAGAGTATGCACCACTACACGGCTAGATACTACGAAAGAGTAGGCATTATTATCAATACTACATGGATTGGCGTTTTTGATAAATGTTGTTTTTGAAAGAAACCCTTCATTTGTAATATCACATGTTTTTGATCCAAAACATATATTTTTTTAACACTAGTAATTATTTCCCCCAGCATATACTCTTACATGTGGAGACAACATCAAGTAGATAATTTAGATCCATTCTCATTCCCAAATAATGATTTCACTGATGATCTATGGTGTTTCCAGTAAAATAGACCATCAAATTATTACACATGGTCTCCGGTTTCACGGTAAACTATTATAGTCAATAATTAATGATTTGTTCGTTCTGGAGAGTGTTAGGGACTTTTATGGAAACATTTATTAACAAAACTAAGACCATGTCTAATAATTTGAAAGTCTACTTCAGAAAAGACATGATTCATCAGCGAAGTATTCTTTATCTGGAAATGAGAATGAATCTGAAATCTAGAACAAGACATGGCGGCTTCCCTAGTGAATCCAATCCTTAATGTCTCATCATTCGCTGTAGTGAATTTTTCTGTAAATATATCCGGCTCAGAGTTTCGCGCTGCGCAAACGCATTTGGCGCGAAACTCTATCGAGTTTCTCGATCTGTAACAAAGTTGCCGCCGCATCCAGCCGGCCGCGCCGTTCTACTTAGGAGCCTGCACACCTACTCTCACTTTTGCTTCGCGGCTGACCTATGTCGATCCGTCCTACTTGCGGCGGTTACACGAGAAATTAAGAAACCCAACGCGACGGCGTCGGTCGCACCGCCGCGTTTCAGCCGAGAAACGGAGTAGAGGTAGGTTGGTTCGCTCGTAAGCACGCACACTTGCGATCGCCGCGAGAAGGACGACGTCTTTTCTTTTCTTTTTCATTCGCGCGACGCCCGGCGCGCTCCCCGCGACCTTATCGGCTGCAGTCCGCGCACCGGCGTCACGCGTTCCCGTGCGCTACACGCGGGGCCCCCGTTAAAACCACGTGTGAAACAATACCAACGTGCGCGCGCACGGCACATAGTGCGTACCAGCGCGATCTATCTTGCGTAACCTATTTACCGGCAGAGTGGTACATATATGACATAATCTCGTGTGTACAGCGCGCGCGCGACACGCACTATAGATACATACCCACGCTCCATGGGTACATTTTAAATAGGCTGTGCGTCAAGGAGGCTGGTGCGCCTGCGCGCGCTCGTGTGTTACGCAAATTGTACAGTGTGGGCGGAAAGTTACTGCCTAGAGTTGCGGCGGCCATCGCACTGCACGATAGGCGAGATACCGGCATCGATTCGCGACGGATTCCGCGGCGATTGGAAAATCGACGGCTTCTTTGTCCGCGCGACGGGTGGATGAGCGCGGGGGCGGCTTTCGCGGGGCTCTCAACGCGGAGGGAGCGCCTCGCTCGTTCGGGAGCGTCGTCGAGATTCGATCGGGTCTAGGAATTCGCGGATGTAGATAGGCCGAAGCGAGAGGGGATCATTGCTATGCGCTCGCAGTGGTGCCACTACGCAGGCGTGATTGAGTTGTTTCTCGTGAACTTTTGACCTACATTGGCATAAGATTTTGCGGACCGTCACGGCGTATCTGATTTTCGAAGAGGGGTGGACGCGCGATCAGGTTGAACGTTCGAAGGGTGCGTAGGAAATGGGAAATCGGGCGATCGCGATGATTTCGTTATAGGTTGTATAATCGTCACGACGTTCCCCAAACTAAAAGGATTGATTGTTCGAAAGTTTACATTTGTTTCGTCGCATGAGTAGAAAAATAATTCTTCTTCGAAAAATTGTTAAATTTGCATTATAGTTTGGTTCAAATTAATCGCTGTATTTATTTTAGCATTTACATTATAGCTTGATTCAAATTAATCGCTGTATTTATTTTAGTATTTGCATTACAGTTTAATTCAAATTAATCGCTGTATTTACTATAGGAACATATTTACGAAAAATTGTGCATATGAATAAATATTTAATATTTTATTTGTATCAGTTTCTAATCATTTGATGACGCGAATATACTTGCTTAATGATGACTTATAAGGCGCACAACCTCGATGCATCAGATTAGCTAATACTACCTAAAGTTACTGTACAATTTACGTATTTTTTGTCTATATGGGCATTCACTGCCAAGTTCGTAAAGTCGAATTCACGTATCGCTTGTTCGTACACTGAGGAAAAATGCTGTATTCGATTAAATCGGCGTTTACGGGTGGAGAAATGCAGAATTAGTTGCTTCGACTCATGAATTTGGTTATAAGGCTCAACGTCTATTCGAAGTAAACAGGCTGCAGTCCTTTCGAGGCAATTCGGTCTTCTCATTGATTTCTTTTATTGCAGATTTAAGAAATTCGAACAAAATTATTTACTCCGTATTTTTTATTTTTCATTTTCGATCTTATCTAAGCTGGAACACGATATTGAAAAATGCAACTACGTTATCGTCTTGTAAGACTATCTCTCTCGTATTCGTTATTGAGCTTTTTTGCGTCTCTCTGGCTTCTCGATGACGTCACGATCTTACAGAGAGAAACACACTTATAACTCAGCGAATAATTAGTTTTTCGGACATTTTCTTTTTCGCATGACATTGAATATCCATACCTTACTTTGAAAGCCTCGTAAGCTCAATTTTTGACAAAAATGCCATTTATAGCTTACTGCGTTAAGGTTTAAAATCTGAATACAGTACCTAAGCTATAAATGGCATTTTTGTCAAAAATTGAACTTACGAGGTTTTCAAAGTAAGGTATCGATATGTATACAGATTACATATTGAATTCACAAAATATGAATATTTTTGTATGCAAATACCGAATTATTCGTCCAAATAACTAAATCTGCATTCTCCCACCCGTACTATACAACATTTTTCTCTCGGTGTAAGAACGCTTGCAGTCAATTGATATGCATCGATTTCCCGATTTACAATTATCAAACAATCGAATTTAAGTGTCGACTACATCCAGTCCCTTTAACAGTGAACGGGGTCTATTTGATAAACCGAACTACAATCGGACCATGTAAAAAAAACCGGGAAGGAATGCGAAGAAATCAACTGCCACATGGAGAACCCAGAGAGGAATACCAACCAACCGAGGAAGAACGCGGTACACAGATATGTACATCGCGCAACCGGAAGCGCCCGCGAGAAAGAGAATCCGCGACGAGAAGCGAGCAGAGGAGCAGATAACGCCGGCGAATAGAACGCGGGCGATGCGTAGTACAGCGCGGGGGGATATAATACACAAACGCGGCGGCGGCGGCGGCCCGCGTGACGTCACCGTACAAGTGCTACTCGCGCTTGCGCGGCCAGCTTGTTTACGTCGCGCGCGGGCTGGCTTAATGCGAGAAAAGCCGGCCGGTTCAGTTGAGTTAGCCGATGCCAGGGGGCCTATCTTTGGATTCACGCACGCAACGCGCGAAGGGGCGCGAGTCCTCTCTTACTCAATCCTTACCTCGCGCGCGAGAGAGGTTCCGTAGTAGCGGCCGTACGGTAGTGGGGACACCCGTAATGCGGCCATTACTTCGAACGCGGCGAGCGCTAGGTATTTCCGTGTCGACTATAGATAGAAGCAGCGCGGAGAGAGAGGATTTCCATGCGCACCGGGAGAACCGCGTCTCTTTCCGGAACGCGCGATATTTCGCGAGGGAACCCCGATACGATTCGGACGTACTTTCGTTTGCGGGCAGTCCTGACGCTCGGTCGAGAAACGTCCTTGCGGTCGAAGGGGCAAAGAGCGTCGACCGAATGGTCGCCGGCAACACCGACGACGAGAGGAGCTTCGAAACGACGGCGACGGACGGAGGAACGGCCGCGCACGGCGGCGGCCGATGCCACGCGTGGTACGCGATTTAACGGGCATTCAACTGCCATGGAGAGGCCTCTCCCCGCATCTCCCTTTTCTCCCTTTGCCCCCTACTCTCGGCGCACGCCCCCCCCCCCCCTTCCGCGGCTCACACTTCTCTTTTTGTAGCGTGCCACGCTCTTCTCCTACACACCGGTTCCACCGCGCGCGCGAACCGAAGCGCCGGATAGGAGCCATTTTCCTCGCTCGACCCGGATGCCTGTGGGTCCTGCGCGCGGTACCGTTCTGCGGATAACTTTCCTGGGATCACCTCGTGTATCTTGTTTCTACAGCGCGCTGAGGGTTGGCGAAATGTAACACCTCGATACGCGGTACCCGTCATCGCGGGGCTCGTTTCTCCCGTGCTTACCGACCGGGAGCGTTCTCGGAATCGAGTCGAAATGTTAGCAGGGGAGACTGATGGCGATCATCTGTAAAGCTACATAAGGTTTAAAACCTTAAAAACCTTAACGCAGTAAGCTATAAATGTCATTTTTGCCAAAAATTGAACTTATGAGGTTTTCAAAGTAAGGTATCGATAAGAAGACTGTATAACTTAAAGCTTTGGCTCTACTGTCGGCATTTGGCGATCGGCACGACCGTTTGGCGATTTCAGATATTTATGGAATCATATGTATACATGTGCACACAAATCTATGGCACGCCGTTTTGCTTTTTAATGGCAGAAAAAAAATTTTCGCCAAATATAAATTATGATTCATAAAAACGAATTAAAATTATGCTCAGGCATAATAATTCAGTGAATAAAAATTATGTTGGGACATAACTTTAATTCACTGAATTATCATTGTCGGAGCATAATTTTAATTCGTTTTTATGAATCATAATCTATATTTGGCCAAATTTCTTACGTCGTGGCATAACAAAAATCCGGAATTATCATTACGTCGGAGCATAATTTTAATTCGTTTTTATGATACATTCTACATTCTATAGTTACACATATGCTACATTCTATAGTTACACAATTTTCTCATGTGATTTTATGGAATGTAATATTTTATAAAGCTTATAGTTTTGTACAAAATAACGCCAGTCTTGTACCAGGGCTACCTTCATATCGGTGGCCGAAAACATGCCGTGTCCCGGCAAAAACGAAATGCTGTACGAACAAAGTGCGAAAGCAAAAGTTGTCCGCATTCGAAAACCGAAGAACTTTTGTCCGAAACCTTCCGCCGTATCTTTCTTCATTTTTAAGATAATCGCTCTAATTCCCACGAAAGCACAGGTCGTGGGAAATCGTCCTCAACGCACAGTTATTTCTATATCAACCATAAATAGGACGAGGATCCGCATCTACCGGAGCTTCAGTCAGAGTTCGTAGTGCGTAGCCATGAAATAAATATTTTTGTCGCTCAGTGTCAAATACTCGGTTTCATGGGCGTCCTCGACACATGTGAAATCATCTTTCACACACCAATTCGTGAAAAGTTGTGCAGTGCGTGAAATAACCTGCGCAGTGCGTGAAATCGTCAACCTCGTATTTGACACTTAGTGACAAAAAATAGAATTTGTTATTTGGTTGTTTCGCGCCGTTCTAACAAGTGTGATTGCCGTACTCGCTTCGCTCGTGCGGCAAACTTCACACTCGTTAGAAACAGCGCTTCACGCCCTAATAACGAAAAATTCATTCCCAACGACCAACAGATTCCCGAAGAATCGGACTGTACACCCGATACGTCAGAACGCACGCGCGCGTGGCAATTTTTGCGTAAACGCACGCTTTGTCGAACCGCACGCGCGCACTTTGACTACGTGTACGTAGCGACGCAAACGCGAAGCCCCGCGCCGCTTATCAATAGTCCCAACCGCGCCGAAATATAGCGGGACCACGCGGCGTCGCTTCATAACGCGCAGTCTCCCCCCACTTCGCGTGGCAACGTGCGTACGGGGAAGGGATTGACGTTTACATACATACGTAACCTATCGACCCAAAGCTTTCCGTCGTCGAGCGTCCGTATATCAGGGTTGCCACGAAATTTGATTCAAAAAATGTCGACTTTTCCAAGTGTTCCAGAGAAAAAATCGCGTTCTTTCATATGATTCAATTGACTCATAAAAACGCTTCAAGAGAGTGAAAAAAGCATTTATTAATAGTCTGGAATATAGTGCAATATAAAGAAGCATACGCTCAAAAAAGACGCAAGTATAACGGAAGCTAATATTACAAAAATATCATAAGTTGTACGGATATTTATGCCATGTTATAAAACATTGGTTAACAAAGCTACGGCAGGGACACGGCATGCTTTTCGGCCAAGAGTAGTATACTAATAACTATAATGTGACAATGGCAGCGAAAGCTTAAAATTTTTCATTGGTTGAATATTCCTCAAAAATAATGCATTGAGAATCAACCCATTAGTGCTCAGTATCATTTTCAATTGCCGAACAATTTTTATCTGCAGATATTCAATCAATCGTTTCCGCAATATTTTGGAATTTGTTTCAGAAATTGTACGCTTTTTTAATAAAATTAAGCTTCCGGGGCAATTTTTTAAACAACGAGAAAATGCTTGATCCAATGTCTCAAATAAGAAATTGCTCGAAAATTAGAGTTGCCAATAAGCACTAATGAGTTAAGAAGAGGCCGACATACCTCCTCGAAACGCATGCAAAACTTGTCGCAGTAGGGCTACGCTCATTTCGTAACGGGAAACAATGTCCATATACCAAACTTATCACACTTATAGACCAAATATCATTAAAGGTTTCTATAGTAACCAAATTATATATTTTTGTATAAAAAAATCTGCATGGATACAAAAATATATAATTTGGTTACTATAGAAACCTTTAATGATATTTGGTCTGAAAGTGTGATAAGTTTGGTATGGACATTATTTCCCGTTACGAAATGAGCGTAGCCCTACTGCGACAAGTTTTGTGCGAGGTATGTCGGCCTCTTAATATCACATCGATAACTCAATAAATGGCGTGATGTTCTTTCTTCGAGAAATTTTATTGAAATTCCCTAACTTTTTTCGGTTTTCCGGGTCGGCGGCCACCCTTGCATATACATACACACATGAAAGCTTTGTTCCAAAACCATAAATAAGCGAAAGGGAATTCCACCGTCGCACGACGCGGCTTCGTGCGCAACGCCAAATTCCAAAGTCGACGACGATATCTACCCGCGCGGGCGCACGACCGCTCGAGGGAATCAGGACGCGGAGCTTCGCGCGTTCCCTTTCCGAGTTCCGTCGCGTCGGCGAGCGACGGGCGAGAGCGCATGCGTGCTGCGTAAATGGGGCATCCGCGTTTGATACACTCTGGGAACGAGGTCACGAAAATTAAATTTTCCGATTAACGACGCTCGCGGCGCGCGCTCGAACGGGACGCGTGGAGGGAGGGCGCAGAGCTGTATCTCGCAGGACCGACGGGAAATAGGTTTCTCGAGCGTTATACTAAAAATAGTGAGAAATGCTAGAAAATGATTGCATTCGGTAGATTGAAGTAAAAAACAAATTTAGTTAAATTTTCAAGTCTTTTAAGAAGCTCGTTGCAAAGATTTTTGAATAACAAAATAACATATGAAGGGCTTATTGGGAAAACGTGACAAGCCACAAAATCATTTTATTGAGAAGACGAACTTTGAAGTTCCAAAAAAGTCTGTAAAATGCATATTTGATTAATATAACCCCTCAGTGTTCTTAACAGATGTATTCTAGTTCATATATTAACGTCTCCAATCTTAAAGTATTAAAAGAAAATGCAGGGGACTACTACAAAGTAAACTGTTTATTTTTGAACAGAGTGTGGCTTGTCACGTTTTTCCAATAAGTCCTTCATATGTTCTTATGGATTATAACCAACAAACCGCGATAATTCAGAGAAAAATAGTGAAAAAATTCTGAAATTTTTTGAACAGCACGGTCGGGCCGAGATTCGCGGGCAGTGCGACGTCGAGGATGCGAATAATCATTCGGTGACGTTCCGCGGTATCGACAAGCGAGATCTTACCGACGCTATTACGAAATTTATTTTTTTTTTAATGTTGAGATCATCAGGCAATATCTCAAGCTTTAAAATAAAAAAAGAGTATTAAAAAATTTCAATTTTTCACTAAGAAAACGTTAATTTTTAACTGGGGTGTAGGGTACACCCCAGGTGAGCTCTTATGTTTTAAAAACCCACGTGAGTAACGAAGGGTTAAGCGCGCGCAATCTTCAGACTTTTGTCTCAGAAACGATTTTGTGACGTTACTTTTAGAAATACCTAAAATGATTTAGGTTCATAATTTTTCCATGAAGGTATTTTTAATTCAACACAATACAATTACCTAATATTTTTGTATTATTTCATTTTTGTAGCGGGTGACTATAGTCGCCCGTAGTAGCAAAAGGGTAAAGAACTCATTTTCAATTCAATTTTTCTCACGAAAGTCATCGATAACCTGCCTTTAAATTTTGTTAACAAATCAATACAAGTTTGTTAAACATTATATCAAAAAATGAAATTTTGATTCAATCTTTCGTCTGGTAATAGAACTACCTTAAGGCGGTTTTATCGATAATAGAATTAACAGAGCGATTTTAATCAAATTCGATAAATGAGTGTTAGGACTCTTCAGTTAAATTTTTGTGACGATTCACCATCTTCTATAATAAATATAAAATACATACGTATATATAAGAGAGAATCATCACAACAATTTAATCAAAGGGTCCTAATACTCATATCTATCAATTCAGAAATAATAGAAATGAATGTGTTGCTTCTCATAAAATTCTACGTCAAATGGGCATTAATTTACTTATATTATACGATTTATACGAGTTACTGAATCGTCATAAAAATTTGACTAGTCCTAATAATTATATTTCTCGATTTACCGAATTTGGTCAAAATCGTTTTGTTAATTCTATTATCGATGGACGTATCTGAAGTTTTTAACGTTCGTTTGAACGAAAAATTTCGATTTTTAGATATTATGGCCAATCTATAGATTATTGATTACTAGATCTATAGAGAAATTTTTGCGAACTGGGTGACTATCGGAAATATATTATATTAATCAAACTAAACAGTGGCCATGGTCTTTCAAAGTCGAAATGTTTCATTCAAATGAACCTTCGGAACTTCAGGTATATATCGATGGAATACTCACTCCACGGCTACCGATCAACAGCGACGTCCCGATGTAAGAATTTACGAGACGGACAACTGACCGCGACGATCCTCCTCCCCGTGAATCACCCGCGCAGCGTGCGCCCGAAGTTTGTTGGCCTTGCCACGCACACTACACGCTCTCGAGTCGCTTCGCCATCGGACGAAGCTCGCGCGGGGGGCATTGGCATCGAAGCCATCGCAGCGGTCGTTTCGTGGGCGCGCGCGCCTCGTCGATCGACGGCTGTTACCAGCGAAAAAAAAAGAGAGAGACCCCGCCCGCGATATATGCGCCACGTGTTACAGAGCCGCAAATCGAGCGTACAGTACACGCGCGCCGATTTCAGGGACGAGGAACTGTACCCAACTCGCGAGAAATCGCGTCACTCACCTCCTGCCCGTTGAGAGCGATGAGCACGTCGACCTCGTCGAGGTGCTCGCGATGCTGGATGACCTCTGCGTTGATCTCGCGGCCGTTGTACGTCAGGTACACCTTCTGGCCGGGCACGAGGCGCGCGCCGGTCACCGATCCGAAGCCCGGGCCGATGAGATCGCGGTCCGAGTACTCGGTGCTCGGGCTCGGCGGTCGACCGTTCGGCACCGCGTCGAATCGCACCGAATAGCGGGTCTTCGACGTGATGCTCAGGCCCGACTCGGCGGCCGTGGAAGCCGGCGCCCTTACCGCGTGGATGACGCCGCTGTAGTACTTGCCGTCCTCGCCCGGCGCGCACACCCTGGTGCCGATGATGCTCCGCTTCGCGAGTCGCTTGCCGGTCGACATTATCACCGATTCGATCGGCCTTCCCCTGCGGCGTATCGCCGCGCCCGGTGGCAGTGCCGTCGCCGCCGCCGCCGCTTCTCTGTCGCGTCGGCGAAACGCCGTGGCTCGCGGACGCTGCTCCCGCAGAGACCGCGGCGGAAGACTCGCCGCCGCTCCTCCTTCCGCGTCCACCGCGAAGGGCGGTTTCGTCGTCGACGAGGCTGTCGCGATCGCGCGCGAAAACGATTATCGAGGGAGGCGCGGCTTCGAAACGCTCGGGCGAACGAGCGTCGCAATCACCGGCGTTCGCGATCTAATCACTGCGCGATCACTGCGATGAAACTATACACACTGACACCCCACGTCCGATCGATTCACAGAGCTCTCTTCTTCGTTGCTTTTCTTTTCTCTCTCTCGCTCTTTAACTTCGCACTAGGTCATTATTTCCTGAAATAAAGAGCACAACGCGCGCCCGATACTTCTTCCCGACGAGAAAAACAGTCACTCGCACCTCACGGAGAACTGAACGCGTCTTTACAACGGACGAGGTGGCCTCCGCGGCCTGAAGCCGGTCCCGGCGAACGCGGGACACGTATCAACAACAAAGCGGCGCAGCGCAGCGCGGTGGCCCGTCACGCCGTCGCCGGCATGCTCGACGATGTTCGAAATCGATTCAACGGTGTACACTGACTCGCGCGCGGCGGACAGCATAATACACGGCGACCGGTGCGCGTTCGCGTTACGAAGCCGGTCCTCCTGAAGACAGCGACGACGAGACCTCTGGCGTCGACGGGCGAGCAGAACGCAGTCGTTCGTGAATATCAGCCGGGCTGCGATGCGCGGAACCCGACATGTGACGCATAGCTGGACGACCGGGAGGGAACTGAGGGGCCGCCGACTACCGAGCGGCTTTCACTGCCGCCGGCCGGCCGTCCGCCCGGGAAAAACAGCTGATAGATAACAACAAACCCACGTGACCCGGCCTCGAGCGCTGATTGGACGCGCGTTCTGACCTACTTACTCCCATTGGTCGCGCGAGCGGAGGACAAGAAGAACGGGAAAAAATTGCAGGCTAGACTCTAGGCAAAGATCATCGTCCACCAAGACCCTCCACGAACCTCGCGCGCTCTTCTCCCTCTCTCTCGCTCGTTCCTTCCCCTCCGCGCGTTCTTTGTCTTCCCCGCGAGGGGCGGCGAGACGCGCTTTTCGCCCGCGACGCAAAATCCTCCGCGCTGCGTGTCTCGAGAGAGAACGACGCGGTGCGCGCGCGGCTCACCGCGAATACGACGAGCGGGGAGAGTCCCCTTCGTTTCCCAGCTGTTGGAACGTGGCCCCGGCCATTTTGTCATCAGCTGTGGGACTGGCCTCGCGCCGCGAGCCCTCACGTCCAAAGAACGCGATGCGCTCAGACTTTCCGACGCCGTCGCCGCGTACCGCAGCGTCGGTAAGATCTCGCTCGTCGATACCGCGGAACGTCACCGAATGATTATTCGCATCCTCGACGTCGCACTGCCCGCGAATTTCGGCTCGACCGTCGGTGGTGCGTCGCCCTCTGTCGTGGAGAGACCGGAACGCGCCGCTCGCTCACTCGCCTTTCGGCTGTCAGCCGAGGGAGAGAGGCCATTTTGGACGTCAGCTGAGGCCGCGCGATGACGACACGGCGCTAGTGGAAGGTCTACCAGAGCGCGGCGCGCTGCAACCCGCGCGCAAATCCGGGAACAAAGAAGCCCAAGCGTCGCTGCGTTCCCGACGCGAGCGCGAGGCGGCGCTGCGTCGATTTCGAACGATTTTTCCGAGCTATATGAGAGGTGGACTCGCGCAGGCGAGTAAATCGGCGGCGGGCCGACAGAATCGTCGCGATTTTCTCTCGGAATTGCGCGTGGAACGATTCGGCGATCGCTGAGTGAGGAGGGGGGAGGGTCAGGTACCGCGTCGTCGACCTCGTTGGAAGCGCTTCTCGAAAAATCATTACGCGTCGCCGCGAACTCAACTCGCGCGTTTCGGGAGATCGTCGCTCCATTGTCAGCTGTCAACGCGCGCGACGATGAGTTGACCATTTTGTCGTCAGCTGAGAAACCCGATGACGAAACGCGGAGAGAGGCTATAAATAATATCTCGCGCGCGATCACCTGCGCTCCGTCAGCTGGCAGAGTGGGAGTACTCCAGGGCCGATATCGTGCCCTTCTAATGTGGCGTTTCGCGTGCTGACCAAATCGAACGAACGCGTGGGTACGAATTGCAGCGGCCGCGTGAATCGCGGAATGGTCGCGGCGATAAACGAACAACGAATTTTGCAGATCCTCTCGTCCCAGATTCGAATCTCAAAGGAACCTAGGACAAACGAATCGTGGAATCGCTTCAGATTCGAATGCTCTCTCTCGCTTTACCTGTCTTCTACCTAGATAGCACGAAAAGTGAACAATTATACTTTTACATTCGTCCTACTGATAGGTAAAAACCAGCTTATATAAAGCACCTTACAGTTCTCAAATATCAAAATACAGTAGCATGATACTGTAGGGTAAAATTTGTCTCTTTAGTAACATCAACAGGCTTCACAGTGTATCTCCTATTCGCTTTCATTCCCTTATTTTCTTAAGTTTTCCCTTTTTCACCCTAAAACTCAATTTTTTCCTTTTTCCCCTATGATTTGATATTTTCCCTCTAAAACTACTTATTATTCAGCTTCTCAGTTGAACTTCTCAGTTGAATTTGTCTTTTCATCGTTTCAAATGACGTGAAATGGATAAAAATGATCAATTTTGTTTGCTAAAACATAACTTCTATCCAAACAGCAAGGAATATTGATAAATATTGTTAGGATATTCGAAAATGTTTGAAAATATTCAGAATATCTATACAATATTGCTAGTATAATACAGCAGAAAATATTCGTGAATATTTCAAATGTTCTTAGAATGTTCGCAATTATTGCCTGATTAATATCCGATCGGATAATCACAAATATACTAGCAAAATTGTGTAGATACAATTTTACTCCTATCGTGAATGATATTCTGATAGATTCGCTTTCAATTAACGATTTTTAGTATCTGTGTGATTGGTAGGAATAATAAATTTGACTAATCTCTCGAATCCTAAAATTCCTAGATTAAAGGTGGATCGATTAGAATAATTATTGTATGTAAGCATTGTGAAACACAGTTTCGCCATTTTTTCTTCCAGAATCCGATTAGTAATTGATCGGGTCTAATAGAATAATATTATCCATAGGTGTGTAATAAGACGCAGTGGTCGCTTGGAGTAGATACCGATCCTACATATCTGAAGGATATTTTTGAAATATTGCTAAAATATCCATAGAATATTCGAGTGATATTCATTAAATATTTACTTCACGTACAGAAGTGACCATTCAGTGGAAAATATATTATGGACATCGTCTCTGAATGTACACAGATCTCACAGATATTCGATATCTGTTTTCGAATATTCATACAATATATTTGTAGGATATATTTCTACTCTCTCTGGGGATACTTTATTTACCTGCATCAATATTTCGTTTAAAATATAATAACCTAGTTGAATTAATATTTCTTGGCAGAAACTCAATTCGACAAATGGTCTCTTTTCTTTAAATTAGATTACGATACTCAGATTTAAGTTACATAATATAAGATACCTATAGGTGTTTAAGTTACAAAAACGTCCTTCATTTACTTAATAAATATTGGTGTTTCATTATTGTATATTAAAAATTGTTATTTTTTAAAACCACTATATGTATCTAATTTCTGAAAAATCTCATTTTTTAAATAAAAATTGTCCTATTTTTTTTTACCAAAATTTCCCCTATTTCCCTTAAAATTAAGTAAATAGAGATTGTGAAGCCTGCATCTACAGTAGTGAGAAAGTAGGTAAATTGTAGCAAACAAAGAATGCAATCTAATAAATTCTACCTATTTTTCAAAATAGAATATCTAAAGAGGATCCAAGAGTTTATCATTCGTGAGTCTTTTCAGTAGGCGCAACGTATAGTGCATTTTGCTTTTTATATTTTCATGCAATATGTTGCTCACAAATAATGCATCTACTCTCAAAATATCTGTTATTAACAACCAGCGAACGAGTTACCTGTGTTATCTAGGCTATATTCCTTAACTCTATGTATCTTTGCCAACTTCATGTGGCATTTTAGTTTTCGCTTGTAATTTGCATTTATAAATAAATGAGAAGACATTATTAGGCATTTATAAGTACAACTAGAATTCCGGCCTTCGCCGACGCTATAGAAATCCTTCGTTTCGTTTCAGTTTACACGATCCATTTTACTCCAAGCTTTCACTCGCGGTACTCAATTTTTACTGCTTCCATGTCTCATTTCGTTCTGTCTCCATTTCTTTTGTAATCCAGTTCTTATCGACAGTTTTTAAGTCGTTACGCCGGAGTTAGATAATAAAGTAATTTATCTAAACGCGGCTGTCGATTATGCAATAAAAGCACTTATTATTGCTGCTTTTATTCGCACGTGCAATCGAGTCAAACCGATTAAGAAGGAATTACGTTAGAATTGTGATTATTAACGTATACAGTTGGATGGAATTGATGACTGCATGTAAACCGGTTATTTATTCACGGTAATATGCCTACGATGAATTTATAGTGTCGATAAAATTATCATTTTCAAATGCTAGTGTAAGATAATTCCGCTAACGGTAAACGAGGGACCGTTTCTTTGCGCGCGGGCGATCGAGGCGACCATCGTTCATTATTTTCTTCGGGTCCGGAGGAAACACCTCTGGGAGAGAGAGAGAGAGAACGCCGGTATTCCTCGCTTGCATCCCTCTACTCAGAGAATAAAATTCAGCGCGCGCGAGGACTGCGAAGCGTGTCGATTCAGTTTTTCTTTGTTGATCCGTCCCATCCTTGGCCTATCCATACTTCTGAAGAACGAAGACGTCTATTAGACGTCAATGATGTACGTCTTATAGACGTCAGAGTGTTCATCAATGAGCACGTCTAGTAGACGTCTATTCGTAGATCTGTAGGAGTTTCTGATATCTCCTACAGGAATTAAAACTGGAAATTGGGATAAAGTAGATACTCCTAAAAACAAATAAACAAATAGGTAACTATTAAATATTGCTACAGAAATCTGAAAATGTGAAAAAAAAAATATTTCATAGTTTATCAGGATTCGTATATCTCCGATGGCGCATGAATTTCTTTCTCGGTTTTAGATTTCTGTAGCGATATTTAATAGTTGTCTGTTAATTTACTTGTATTTGGGAGAATTTTATCCCGCTTTTATGTTTTAATTCCTACGAGAGATGCTAAAAACTTATAAAGATCTACGAATAGACGTCTAATAGACGTGCTCATCGATGGACACTCTGACGTCCATGAGATGTACATCATCGACATCTAATAGACGTCTTTGTTCTTTAAAGGACTGTGAAAAAAAAATTTGCTTTTTTGAAATAAACGTGTTTTTCCTGGTAAACAATCACTCAAACGGCACACAGAATTATTTCTGTTCCAATGTCGGACTACTTTTATTTGAGTAAAAGTGTATCCCATTTCATTCAAACAAAAGTAGCTTGAAATTATCTAGTAGTAGAACACTTATTCAGTGTTCCAGTGGAAGTATGAGTTAGAAGTCGATTATTTTGAAAACGATTGGAGATATCGAAAAAAAGTTTAGTCTTGAGCGACACATTTATTCAATTCGAATGAAGGGTAAACCACCCAGTTATTGGACACCTTGCAGTTATTGGACAGTCTAATTTAAATAAAAAAAAACAAGATTCCTATTTTTTACTTTAATAAATATCATCAAAAACCGTACCTGGCTTATTGATTCTTGACTGCCCAATTACTGGATTGAGTATTTCCAAGAAATAAGAACACTGTCCAATAACTAAGTTTTTTGACTTTATCCCAGCTTTTTATTGTTGAAAATTATATTCTTTCCAACTTAAAATTGTAAGTTACTATAATGTAAAGCCAATATATTTTCAATTAAAACAAGCCACCACTCATCTCTCTAGGTAGAAAAATATCTTTTTAACACGGTCTCAAATCTTGTGAAATGCTTAAGTATCCAACAACTGGATGGTTTACCCAATATCAATTTGATTCAAATAATATTCAATTAAATCAAAATAATATTGATATGCGTTGAATTGATACCTATTCTTTTTAATCGAATCAATGTACTCTCAGGATTATTCAAAAATATGTTTATTTCGATGAAGCACATTTTTTTCTCGGCATAGAATATACCGCTAATAATATAGCTTTGGGTATATCGGACAATACGTTCTACACTTCGCGGCAAGCGATTCTCGTGGTTGCGATCCACAGGCGCAGCATCACAAACTCCAGCCGTTCCTGACGGAGAGCAACCACGGAGCTCGCGAAACAACGTAGTACATACACTGAGAAGAAAATGTATCAATTAAACGTATTTTTAAATAGTCCTTAGAGTACATTTATTCCATTAGAATGAATGTTGATTGAATGTATATAAATATTATTGATTTAATTAAATATTATTTAGACCAAATTGGTGTTCATTCGAATCAAATAAATGTGCTCTTAGAACTATCGAAAAACACGTTTATTTCGATCAAACAAATTTTTTTCTCAATGTACAGGGTGGATCTCAGAACGCGGACCACACAGTCTGAACTTGGATCTGCTACATAGCAACCGTGTGAGTGCGAGAGAGGACATGTGGCGAGTGCATAAGAACCTCTCTGTCATACATTTCTCCAGATTAGTCCAGCTGGAGTTTGTGCGAGAGAGAAGTTCTTATGCACTCGCCACATGTTCTCTCTCGCACTCGCACGATTGCTATGTTGCAGATTCAAGTCCGCACCCCGTAGGAATTGTACAAGTGTGAGTGAGAACATGTGGAGAGTGCACAAGAGCCTCTGTGGCATACATTTCCCTAGACTTTTTAAGGAATTTTTTTTTATCAAAGATTCGAAAAATGTGGGCAAAATTATCTACCCCGTGTTCTTTCATTTTTCATTTTTGCCCTTATGAAAGCTGGAAAACGACATTTTGAAATGCAGCTACGCCATCGTGCTATGAGTCTCTATCGATAGATATCTCTCGCACTTGTTACTTAGCATAAGTGCATCTCTCTGGCGTTTCGATGACGTCACGATGTTGTAAAGAGAAACGCATTTATAACTCAGCGAATCATTATTCTTTTGGATATTTTCTTTTTCATATGATATTGAATATCAAATTGAATTCAAAAATATGAATATTTTTTTTATCTAAAGACCGAATTGGAGTATGTGCGACAGAGAGGCTCTTATGCACTCGCCACCATGTTCTCACTCGCATTCGTACAATTCCTATAGCCCGCGTTCTGAGATCCACCCTGTATAAAGCGTAACATCCTGTGCACGCGAAGGAAGTGGATTTTTTGTAAAATCCTGACTATGAAGGCGATAGAGTAAACCCCAAATGAAACAAATAAATCTCCGTAATTATCGCAGTTAACATTATTCGTTTTCTCCCCTTCCAACTATCCTCGAGAACCGCGATAAACTACGAAAATACCGGAACTTCGAGAACCGCAACGACGACCCGCGCCGCGCAAAGAAGACCTCGCGCGCTACGCGCGAGGGTTGGCCGCGAGCGCGTCGAAATATATTAACAGCGCGCGACGGAAGACGACACGGGGCACACCCCGCGGCGAACGCGCGGCGCAGAGCCTATCCTAGATTTATTTCCGTGGTGGTTGCGTAATACGCGCGTACGGCACCAACTAGCCGTTAGCTCGCTAACCGATGCTCGACGCATCGAGTTTGCCAAGGCCCGACCCGAGCCACCGGCCAAATAGACGGCGACCGTGAACAACGATGATTGTCACGTTATAATAGAGCGCGCGCACGCGCGGGACGCGGAGCGCAAAAGAAACCGACGGCATGTGCCACACCGAATTCCCCGCGCGAGGAAGAGTCGGAAGTCAACGCAACGATGACTACGTTTCCATCGGACATTAAATGCTACACTCTGAGAAAAATAAATAAATTCAAAGTACCGTGGAACCTCGATTATCGGAATTAATTGGGTCCAGGCCTAGTTCGGATTAGCGAAAGTTCGGATAATGGAAGTTCGGATAAGCCATGATGAGTGAAACAATGTTTATCATGTTCCATGATAAAACAATATTTGAAACATAACACCATTACTTTACTACACCTTTAATTATAAATATTTGTAAAAAATTGTAAAAATTGAATGCCCAATTTAAGGTATCTTTATCATGAAGTTCATCGTTTTTTGTTGGCGCATGATTGTTGGCACGTTTTTTGTTGGCCCTTATTCTGGCAGTCATAAAAAACACAGGAAATATTTTTTTTTCGATTTTATTGAAATATTCCCTGTATAAATAATGGAAAATAAAGGTTTTTAAAATGTTCATTTTAAATGAAAAATAAAGTATTATAAACGATACGTTGGCAGAATAAGGGTTAATGGTAATAAAAGAATTATCGATGTGTTTTTTGACTGCGCGTCGCGAAGATCTACGGGGTGATTCGCGCAAGATAGCCACGGCGGGTGTGGCCTAATTTGCCTATACTTGTCCCGCCGACCAATGATGGATTGACGGCACAAGTATTGACTGACAACCCAATCTTTGACTATCAGTCAATACTTATGCCGTTAATCTATCATTGATCGACGGAACAAGTATAGGCAAATTAGGCCACACCCGTCATGACTATCCTAAGCGGAACATAAGAAAGAATAGACAAGCGAACTGAAGTCCTGACACGCTATACGAGCTTGGACACGTTTGAACGCCGCCGGTTTGATTTGCAACATTTTAACACGCGGCAAATTACTCCTAGCGTCAATGATTCTGATCGACCCGCTTCGGGTGGCGGTACTTCAATTGAGTAGATCATAGCAGAACGGTATGAGCGGATCATCTTGTTTTGCCATGAAGCACCAATCAAATTTATCCTTCATGGCAAAACACTGAGATTCACTTGAATCTTTTAGCTACGGTCGATTCGATAGAAGTACCGTCACCCAAAGCGGGTGGATCAGAATCATTGACGCTAGGTGTACGCCTTCCAAAATTTTGAACCGACGATCAAATAATCAAAAATCTGGAGGAAGTAAAGCGGAGAAAGTGGTTCGGATAATAGAACGTTCACAGATAAAATAATCTGCAGTTCGGATAATGGAGGGCTCGAATAACAGTGGTTCGGATAATCGAGGTCCTACTGTAAATGGTTTCCTCTTGGCACTATTCATGTCGACGGTTTACTTGAGTCAAGTAATTTTTGTTTGAATTAAAGAAAATTAACTAAATCCAAGCAAACATTACTTGACTCAAGTAAACCATCGATATGTATAGTGCCAAGAAAACTATTAACTTGGATTCGCCATTTATTTTTTTCAGTGTATATTTATAAATATCGACATTATAGGACATTACTAAATATACATTTAGAGAGCATTTTAATCGGATGTAAATGCAGACATATGCAGTATTTAGAGATATAATAAGTAAAATACCAGCATTTCTAAATACGTACCTACAATTATACTAAACATAGCATTTAGCCGTCCGATGGAAACGTAGTCGATTCTAACTTCGCCCTCGCGCATATGTGATACGCCGTCGATTCATACGGAGTGCAGTTTGCTCTGTGCGTGTGGTGGCGAGGGTGTTAACCCCAAGCGGGAGGCAAAAGAGTCGACGCTGCCGAAAGTACTATAGGCTAGGCAAGCATCTCTGGTGGCGCTCCCAAGTGAGCAAAAGTCGCAGCTTTGGGCGGATAGATCAGGATACTGTGTATAATGGAGTTTAACAAAAGTGGTGAAAAAAGAAAGAAAAAAGTGTCAAATCGCAATGGTTGCGTTATGGGCTGTAACAGCGTTGATGGGAAAAGGAATGGGGAGTGCATTTTTATAAATTCCCGAAACGTCCGTGGGAATTAAAACGTAAGAATTTGTGGATAAGAGCTGTACGTCGTACCAAGTGAGTAGTTTTACTTGTTTTGATGGCTGAAGATTATTTATAAGGAGAAGAAATACAAATAAGAGGGAATTTCGGTTAATTTGCCTTATACTAAAATGATTTTCTTACAGCCCCGATGGCATGCCTTAGAAGCCTACTGAAAATAGCAGGATATGCAGTCTGCACTTTTGTGGAGGTGTGAAATCCAATAACCCTTTAAATGAAGCGTATAATCCCACGATTTTTCGTGCAATTTATAAAAAAAGAAAAGCGTCTTGTAATTTACAAAGAACTGAGAGACTTCTGAAAAAGAGAAAGGAATGAAATGTTGCAGCTTGGAGTTTTTTTGGTAAGTTTGAATGGGCATAATTATTGGAAACATATTCGCACAATGAAATTTTGAAAAATTATTTCTGAAGGTACAGAGAAGCAGGATATAACGGTGGAGGCGGCTCCGAAATCTCAAGAAATAGCTATCCAAACAGACCCTATTTTAGGTGAAGAGCAATTAACAACTGGTACTGGCTTATTAACATTATATTTTTGGCAAGATAGCGTATTAAAAGAAGTTTTAATCCAAACGTGTATCGTACTGGGGTCGAAATGCAAAGAAAGAGTGCAAATTCCGCATCCAATAGAACAGAAGACTGTTAGAGTGGCTCCAGACTGTCCACCAAGGATTGGATTTCTCGGTTTTGAGGACGTTCAAAATGATACGACTATAAAGCAGCTCGGAGGAGTTACACTAGCTTTCTTTTACATTCTGCTACCATTTATCCAACCAAAGGAAACAGGACAACCTGCTTATTACAGAACTCTAGATGCGCCAAACAGATTATTACTGTCTCTCATGAAAATGAAACTTGGATTGAGCTTCGGAACAATCGGATGCTTTTTCAAGGTGTCGTGACAGCTAGTCACAAATTGAGTACCTTTTGAGATACTTTTCGTTACTGTTGCTTAAAATAATGTACAAATAAACCCATCTGACCACATATACAAGCCGTTTCCACTCCGCCCAATAATGCAAACAACTGCCACGAGATAGCGCGCCGATCGCTGACAGGCGATGCTTGCCTAGCCTATACATTCGGTGTTAGTATCTTTATGCGTACCTTGACACGGATGCGTGTGACTTCGCACATTTTCTTTTTCGAGTGATATTGTATGTGTATACAGATTACAAATTGAATTCTAAAATATTTTTTTTATTTTTTATATTATGATAAGTGAACTATGAGCGCGTAAAATCGTAGTAGTCATATGGGTGAGTAGGCGGCACGGTCACACCGAGACAACACATACGCGTGACGGTCGGATCCAACGCGAGGGAGTGGGGGACCCTTATTTCCCCTCATTTTATTTACTTCCGCCCCCACGGGCGCTCAATGCCAGATCGAAATGGATATGGACTTATTTCAAACAGGACGAGATCTATGAGTATGCGCGACGTCACCACACGTCCGAATCTAAACCTGTGGAACTTTGTATAACTGAAAGACAAAGTAACATTTTTGGCCAGCTCCAAAACTTCAACTTAACTCTTAAGGTATTTCCATGGTTTTGCGTTTTTCTTACGAATCTCATGAAATTTTGCCAATCAAAAGACTGAAATATTACCCATCGATTCCCAAAATTTCAAAAGGCTGAGCCATGTAGTTTAAAAGAAAATGTTAATTCAAAGTAGCATTTTCTACACTGACTTTCAATGGCTAGCATGTAGAAAGACGGTACCTCAGTGACGTTTTGAGCTATAACTACAGAACCAATCTTACAATGTTAAAGAAAAACTAACGGCGAATAAAATGATATTGTAGGATTATGTTCACAAAAACTGGAAGTGCTGAGCCATATAGTTTCAGAGAAATTATAACTTAAAAACTGAGATTTTTCTTGAAACTGCAAAGTGGTGGGGACGAGTAACGATGATGTGGCAACAGTGCGCACAGCTGATTTAGCCCTCTCCTGTGACTATGGGACTCAGTAGTACTTTTGCTACCGGAGAGGGGATAGCCAGTAGCATGGCGCGGCAGCCCCCACTACGGCACGTAGTAGCAGGCACATAGCGGTATTCTAAGGAGAGAGAAGCACTGTTGCTACGATTATCGGGCCAGGCAGTGTATATGTGTGAGGTACATTTGTACACAGGAGGTCTCTGTGTAGCAAGGAGCTCAGAGTACAGAGTTACTCAAAAGTTTCGTTCGTGCGTAATACAGTTTGTGATCAGTTGTACTAAGTCCTGAAGCAAAAAATTTGAATACGACTGTCACCATTGAAATACCTTAAGCTAGGAATCCACTACACTCGACTCGACTCGACTCGACACGACACGGTGACAAAAATTTGCGTGGTGTGTCCACTGGAATCGACGTGACACGACTCGACGGTACTCGACGGTAGTGCTTCGTCCTTTTAAATTTTAACGTACAAGGATACATCGTGTATGGCTCTATAATTTTTCCAATTATTGCTTCTCTGTAACATCTATACAGATTGAAATTTACTATATACCTATTTATGTTTACTTGGTCTATTCAAGGCTTTTGAGATTTCTTCTCAAGCTTCGTTGCGTATATTTTGGTCTCTATATTTCAAATTATGTATATTTCACAGCATCTCATATGCTCTAACTTTATTAATGAGATCCTCCTCCATTCCTCTGCGAAATTAATGTAAAATCTTCGAACTGCTCTTCTCGAATTTCCAAGCAAGACTGCCGCAAATCAACTGTTCGCTCATCGGTCCATATCTCGATGTGCACGCAAACCGTGTCCACTAGGCTCGACTCGACTCGACTCGACTCGACGCGACAAATTTCTGGCCAGCCAGAAAAGTGTCGTGTCGAGTCGAGTCGAGTCGAGTCGAGTCGAGTCGTGTCGAGCCTAGTGGATTTCTACGCCATTTAAATACATGGAAAATCATGCGATCAGAAACGCGTCGTGTCGAGTCGCGTCGAGTCGTGTCGAGTCGAGTCGAGTCGAGTCGAGTGTAGTGGATTCCTAGCTTTAACCTTCATGCAGACGCGTAGTCGGCCGTCACACATGCAGGCGCATGACGGTAATTTACCGTCCCATTTTTCTCTCCTGCTACATGATGATAGATCAGACAGATAATTTTTCCAATAACGTGAAACGTATATTTTTAAACAGAAAACCCTTATTCAAAAGTAACAGAAATATAAATTCAGTCTTATGGTAATTAGGTTACATATTGTAATTGTATTTAATATGCGTACATATATGTAGATATCTACTTTGGTAGGTATACAAAAAACGAAAAATGGTTGGTTAACAAAATAGTTAGTTACTGCTGGAAAAAGTTCAAGGAACTATAAAAAGAAAAATAAACTTCGAATTGGAACCTTAGGTAGGTATGACCTAAATTAAACTTAAAAAAGTAAAACTCAAACCTAAAAAAGTTACTAGAAAAACACTTGAAGTAAGTAGGTAAATACATCAAATAATGTCGGCGTTTATATTTGTATCTATACTACGCATCATTATCCTCTTCAGAATGTTCCAAGCAAGCATTGCATGTACCTAAAATCACAATGGTCTTTGCAAACGTGTTTATCGCAATCTTTGCATACAAGTTGTGTATAGCGATTTTTTATTGATCCACAAATATAGCAGAAAGGCCTCCGAGTAGATTTAACTGTTTCTTGTTAGTCTCTGGCCGAGCTTTTTCCTTAAGGATCGACGAAAAAAATGTTAAACATCCGGGCGCGTGACGGTAATCTACCGTCCAACTTCACTCTTCAAACTTTCGGAATGCACTGAACCCGAATCCTATAAAACAGCGACCTTCAGCTATTGTCATCTGCTAGAGAACTGCATAACTAGAAAATACATAGGGCCTTCTTTGCTCTCCCAACCTACAATAAAGCTGTACATGCTTTTTTTCCAAAATGACGGTAATCTACCGTCTACGCGCCCGCTTGAAGGTTAACCTTCTGCAACTGACGTGGTGCCCTCATGACCCCATACAAAATTTTAATTCGTGCCCCCCCCCCCCCCCCCTCCCAGGTAGCACAACTAGGAAAGTTCAGCCGTTAGACGGCAAAAATGTGTCTTGCGCTGTCCCGTTTCTGATTTTGCAAATTCGAGGACGCAATAATCTTTCTATAAGATTTCTACGACTGACCGTGTCACAACTGAAAAACATAATGTATAGATATGTTAAAAATATTTTACAAGAATACCAGCGGTATCCTTCTTTTTAACACATTTAGGTAATACAAATGGTAATGTTAAGCATGTAAGGGCCAAGAAGGTATCAAGTACTGTCCATATTCTGATATTTAGAAGTCTGAGAGCGCAACAATAATTCTATATGATACCTGAGACTGACCATGTTATAATGGCTCAAGATAAAACGGGCAAATATATATAGCAGTATCCTTCTTTCTGACTAACTCAGGTAGCGTTAATGGTATTGTCAAGTAAGTAGGTATCAAAAATGCGTCTAGTACTATCGATTTTCTGGTTCTTGCAAGTATATATAAGGGCACAATAATTTCTCTACATAATACCTATAACTGATCATATCAAAACTAACCAACCCAGAACAGACTAAAACGGGAATACCTTAAGTACACTAGAAGTACACTAGCAGTATCCTTCTTTCTGACCAACTCAGGTAGCGCGAATGGTATTGTGGAGTAAGCAGGTATAATAAATGAGTTTAGCACTATCCATTTTCCTATGCTAGGATACTTTTTGCACGCCTGCAAAAGAGTACCTTTTCCTACATTAGAGAGACACCTAAAGGTCAAAGCACATCTAGGCGAAGCGAAGCGACGCGCCGCGAAGCGCGGCTGTGCAACGCACACTTGGGCGAAGCGAAGCGAAGCGCGGCTGTGCAACGCACACTTGGGCGAAGCGAAGCGCGGCGAAGAGAAGCGCGGCGAATTCTATCCCCTTCTCTACCAGGTATAAACAGCTATACCTGAAAATATCCATATATGGATACCCGGGTAGAGAAGGGAGAGAAGGGAAGCGCCGTGAAATGTCAGTCATTTTCGCCTTTTTTGCCTTTTTCATTCATTTTCGCCTTTTTCAAACTGATGAACGCAACGTGAAATGAGCCGTGTACATGTTTTGTTTTGAGAAATGGGCATTCGTGAGGAAAAATAGTATATGTCATTCGGCGGAAATCCTCGGATTTTTAAGACTGTGTTTATATAGATCGTAGCCTCCTCCCCAAACCATGCCTCGTGTTACTATCTAATTAAACACAGTCTGAAAAAATCTCGAATTTTCGCCTTATGATATAAGATACTATTTCGTGTGAGAAAATTCATTTCGTTGACGAGATCTATCTTGGAAAGGATTTTCGAATCGTTAACGGAAGTGATCGACGAAACTTTACATCCGTTAACGAATTACATTCCGTCCACGATAAACATTTCTCGCGGCGCTTCGCTTCGCGGCGCTTCGGTTCGCCGCGCTTCGCTTCGCCGCGCTTCGCTCAAGTGTGCGTTACCTCGTAAGAATCAATGGAAATATAAAAGGTAGCTTCGCTTCGCGACGCGTCGCTTCGCTGCGCTTCCAGTCGCACAAGTGTGCTTATCCTAAAGGTTACCGCACACTTGGGCGTCGCGGCGCGTCGCGTCGCGTCGGGGCGCGTCGGGTCGCGTTGGGGTGCGTCTAAGCCCGGCGATTATTACCTGAATGTCCATAAATTTTACGACATGCCCGGCGATGCTCGGCGATTCTTACCTGAATGTCAGTAAATTTTACGTCACGGCTCGGTGACGCTCCGCGATGGATGGTGGCATCGCCCACTTTTCCGGCGGCAACCGACAGATTCGGACTTGAATGTCCGTAAATTTTATAAAATATATTATAATCAGACGGTATCTAGCAGTGCAACAAGATGTATGACGGCAGCAGTAGTTCTAATGAGGAAATTTGCTTTTATGATAGCATTGATGTCAGAAAGAAATAGAAAGAAGAGAATATGGATCCATCCTATCAATAAAAAACGCGCCAGTCTTGGAGAATTCGCTCGTCTAGTCGCGATATTAACCACGAGGTATTTCGATCGCGATGATAGTGAGTGGTAAGAATCGATATTCCGAATTTCGTCTATTGTATGACGGACAAAGACGACCCGTCTTTATGACCGTCCCGTCGGGACGCGTCGTTTGACGCCAAGGATTCGAAGGGAAGAATCCCCGTCCTCGACGCGACGCGACGCGCCGCGCCGCGCCGCTCTAGTGTGCGGTAGTACATTCATTTGTATGTATTTTATCCAGTCGGTATTTTGACGCGACGCGACGCGAAGAGCCGCTCTGGGCAAGAACCCCGTCCCTGACGCGACGCGACGCGCCGCGCCGCACCGCTCTAGTGTGCGGTAGTACATTTATTTGTATGTATTTTATCCAGTCGGTATTTTGACGCGCCGCGACGCCCTAGTGTGCGGTAACCTTAAGTCGCGGCGCTTCGCTTCGCTTCGCGTCGCGTCGCTTCGCTCAAGTGTGCGTTACCTCATAAGAATCAATGGAAATATAAAAGGTAGCTTCGCTTCGCGGCGCGTCGCTTCGCTTCGCTTCACCTAGATGTGCTTTGGCCTTAAAAGTTACCTAGTGCTAGGATACTTTTTGCGCACCTGCAGAAGAATACCTTTTACTACATTAGAGAGACACCTAAAAATTACCTAGTGCTAGGATACTTCTTGCGTACTTGTGCATGGTTACTACTTATATAGCAGAATTAAACAGCCTGACGACGCACTCCGTTTGAAAGCTCAAAAGGAAGTCACATCATGCATTTAAGTGATTCGCTATAACTAGTGTACTTTTAGGAAACTTTTATTACCTGCTTATATATTAGTCTTCAACTAGTTTACTATAAATGATACTTATTCGGACATTGAGAGGAGAGATCTAGGCAAGATTTCAAAGTACACTTCTTGATCACAATATGGAAACTAGTTGTGCTACCTGGGGCCATTTTGTTATTTTTAATTTTACTGGATTGTGGCTCCACCTACCTTTAAGTTAGAATGTAATTTAGTACTCTACGTGTTTATAGTGCGATCGGGTTACTCGTATAAAGTTAATAATATTTTCAAATTATTTGGGGGTCACTTGGGCACCACGTTAGTGTACCTATACGTACCTAACTGTAAGTAAAATGGCAAGTACATCGAAAAATGTGAAATATGACAATACTGACTTTGATAAAACATTGTTGGAATAGTACAACGAAGTAGAAAGTGAAGTTAATGACATTAACGAATCAAGTGACATTGAAAGTGAGCATTTAACACAAACTCAGTATTTGGTGATAATGAAGGAAGTGAAGATGAAGAGTTAGATGAAAATACTTTCGAGAGCGAGGATGAAATTGCAAATGTAAAACATTATTACAAAAAATGCGTGCAATTCTTGTAATGTACCAATGCGTGACAATTGTAGGGCAAATATTTGTAAAGAATGTGCAAAATAAGGAAGTATATACCACTTCCAGATTTCTCAGAGTTAAGTGATTGCAATTTTTTATTTACAGTGCTAATTTTCTTTTGCTTTTTTGTTTTTTAGTTACTAGGCAGCTTATATTTTATTGCTCTGTATGTATTTTTGTTCAAAAGCAATAAATAAAATATATACAAGGTATTTCATTATCCCATTCCACGAATACCTACACTGAGAAAAAACTTACTTAATCGAAATAAACATGCATTTGGATAGTCCCAAGAGCATATTTATTCGATTTAAATGAATATTGGTTGGACGCAAATATTAGATTATTGAATTAATTAGATGTTATTTGAATCAAATCGATATTCATTTAAAAGGGCCGGTTTTACCAACACGGTATAAACGCGGTATAGCGCTATACTGAGAATAACCATAAGGCTTATATTGCTGGTTATATTCTCAGTAAAGCGCTATACCGCGTTTATACCGTGTTGGTAAAACCGGCCCTAAATCGAATAAATACGCTCTTGGGACTATCCAAAGGCACGTTTATTTCGATCAAGTACATTTTTGTCTCAGTGTAAAGATAATAAGATTTCATAATAATTTGTAACACCTGTAATCAACTTGTGTTCATTAAAATTTCTAAAAATAAAATGTTATTATTGTCAATATACTCTAATAAACTAAATGTAAAGTTACTTGCAATTTTTTTCACTTTTTAGGCTTTCCTGTTAGGATTTTTGTTTGGGGTCTAGGTGACCCCGCGCGTCAGTAGTTATGTTACAGAATATGTACGTCAGTAGTAGAAGGTTAACCCTGCATTAGTATGGTAAAACAATATAACGTGAAAATTGCATTTAGTTGGGGTATGACATACCCCACCTTACCAACGGAGGGTTAAGGTTGATTTATACATATCCGATCCGGCTCAAGCTCGACAGAAAAAATGTCTGGCGAACTGACAGAAAAAATGGTTCAATAGATTTGTATGGAAGTGTTTACATCCTTCCATCTCCATACCATCCGATCAAGCTCAGACGATCCATGCAAATCTTATGAACCATTTTTTTTCTGTCAATTCGTCGGACGACGTCGGACAGCGTCGGATTTGAGCCGAATCGGATATCTGTAAAATAAATCAACCTTTAAACGGAGTTTAGGTATTCCGTGAAACCAATAACCGCCCGAGAATGAGGATGTAAACCAAGTTTATCTAGATAAACCTGGATTAACGAACTTCTCGAAACCGGGCCATAGTCCATCGCGCGCAACTTTCAATTTTCTAAAAGTAAGTCTCGATTTGCTGACCTAAGCCTCAAAGAATTTCCCTCCAATCGACAATCTTACTTTTACCGAACGCTACATGCGATGTTCTCCAATCTATCTATATACGGCAACCTCTGTGCAAAGTGATCGTCGAATCTCCAAGCAGAGAACCTCTTGCGTAGTCCAGTCAAATTTCCGTTTAAATCGAAAAATGAGACATAATGGCGAAAACTTGGGAAAAGGTGTGTTTTTATGTTATTAATGGAGGGAACATATTAAAAGAAGAATCCTCCCCCGGCGATGTGTGTAAAAAAATTATTTATTGTTGAAAAAATCGGTTCTTCGCTAATATTTTGAAAACTACGTGACCTATTGAAAAATAGTTAAGACAAAAGTTGTAGCTAATAAAATTATCTACAAAAAATCTATTACACTTTTTACCCTATCTTCAACGCCTAACAAGCTAGGACCTCGAGATGAGTTGAAATGTTCAAATATTCATAATAAATCCAAAAATTAAGATTTTTGCAATTTTCTTTTTTGTAACCCATTTAGAACACCCTCATCATTTTTCCTAGCGAAACCAAATTTTGATTTTCATTGTTGTTTACACATGATTGATTTTTAAAGTTTTAAATGCTTGAATTTACATACAAATTTGCAATTAAAAATTTTTTAAATTATACCATCGTTTATTTTGGATTGTTTCTGAATAAAAAGATAAATAGCAATTCAACGTATCTCATCTGGTTTGGAAGATATGCTAAATTGAAAAGGAAGGAGATTTATGCGATGATCACCACTGACTATACAAACTGTGCCAAACATATAGACGTTTGTGTGCGCGCGCTGCTGCAGTTGTCTGCGAGTGTTAGTGAGGCAGAGGGTTGGTCTCCGCGTTTCGGAGTAACTGTTCCGTTGCAGGGGATTCGTAGCATCGTGACCATGAATACCTCGCCAACCTAGTAGCCCGAGGCAGTGTGCATTATCTCATTTCTATTAGCTTTTCTTTCCAGCGCCTCCTAGGTAAACGGTTCTATTTTTGGTTGATCAACAAAATTGATTCAATTTCATTGAACAGTACTTGGAGAAACAAATTTTTGAAAATCGCGTCACGCGCGCATTCCAAGAGTGTCTGGAATTGGCGTACATTACATCACCAATGCTTCGATAGCGCAACGGTCAAGTTGCCGGGCTGGGAGTCTCGATGTCGTGGGTTCAAATCTCGTTGGTTTTTTTTTCTTTTTTCTTTATTAACTCTTTTTTTTTTCATTTGATTGCACCACTTCTTGTTATAGAAAGTGGTTTACATTACCGAATAAAATAATAGTTTCAATGTTTTTCATAGTTTTACATTATTTTCTTCCTTATTGAGGTGAACCAATATTATTTGTAACAACAGTTGGAAACATCGTTGCGTTTTTTTTACTCTTACATTTCGTCATAGGAATTTTTGGCTGCCGAAGATTTTGTTCGTAATTTTGTGTGATAGTTGTCGAAAAAACATTTGAAGCACACCGTATTTTGACACCATAAGCATTTATTTTGACGAATGGGATTTTGCCACACGCACATTTACACTTTAAAAGCGTTATGGAAAAGCAAATTTCATTGTTTCATTCAGTGTTTCAAATGTTTTTTCGACAATTATCATCCAAAATCATGAACAAAATTTTCGGCAGCCAAAAATTCCCATAACACAATGTAAGAGCAAAAAAAAATGCAACGATGTTTCCAACTGTTCTCATAAATAATATTCTGCCCTGCTAAGACAGGAAGTCGTATGTGCAAAAACATCGATTTTTGCTTTTTTGGCTATTTGAACATATCTATGAGAAAAAATCATCTCTGAAACAGTGCTTTGAGAACAAATTTTTTGAAAAAACGCGTCGTGCGCGCGTTCCAAGTGTCTGGAATTGGCGTACATTATATCACCAATGCTTCGATAGCGCAACGGTCAAGTTGCCGGGCTGGGAGTCTCGATGGCGTTGGTTCAAATCTTGTTGGTTTTTTCTTCTTCTTTGTTAACTCTTTTTTCATTTGATTGCAACCCATTCTTGTTATAGAAAGTGGTTTACATTATCGTATAAAATAATAGTTTCAATTTTGTTCATAGTTTTACATTCTTTTCTCCCTCATTAAGGTTAACCAATACTGCCGTGCTAAGACAGGAAGTCGTATCTACACTTTAACACATTACGATATGTTCAAATAGCCAAAAAAGCAAAAATCGATGTTTTTGCACATACGACTTCTTATCTTAGCAGGGCAGAATATTATTTATGAGAACAGTTGGAAACATCGTTGCATTTTTTTTTGCTCTTACATTTTGTTATGGGAATTTTTGGCTGCCGAAAGTTGTGTTCATGATTTTGGATGATAATTGTCGAAAAAAACATTTGAAACACTGAATGAAACAATGAAATTTGCTTTTCCATAACGCTTTTAAAGTGTAAATGTGCGTGTGGCAAAATCCCATTCGTCAAAATAAATGCTTATGGTGTCAAAATACGGTGTGCTTCAAATGTTTTTTCGACAACTATCACACAAAATTATGAACAAAATCTTCGGCAGCCAAAAATTCCTATGACGAAATGTAAGAGTAAAAAAAACGCAACGATGTTTCCAACTGTTGTTACAAATAATATTGGTTCACCTCAATAAGGAAGAAAATAATGTAAAACTATGAAAAACATTGAAACTATTATTTTATTCGGTAATGTAAACCACTTTCTATAACAAGAAGTGGTGCAATCAAATGAAAAAAAAAAGAGTTAATAAAGAAAAAAGAAAAAAAAACCAACGAGATTTGAACCCACGACATCGAGACTCCCAGCCCGGCAACTTGACCGTTGCGCTATCGAAGCATTGGTGATGTAATGTACGCCAATTCCAGACACTCTTGGAATGCGCGCGTGACGCGATTTTCAAAAATTTGTTTCTCCAAGTACTGTTCAATGAAATTGAATCAATTTTGTTGATCAACCAAAAATAGAACCGTTTACCTAGGAGGCGCTGGAAAGAAAAGCTAATAGAAATGAGATAATGCACACTGCCTCGGGCTACTAGGTTGGCGAGGTATTCATGGTCACGATGCTACGAATCCCCTGCAACGGAACAGTTACTCCGAAACGCCGAGACCAACCCTCTGCCTCACTAACACTCGCAGACAACTGCAGCAGCGCGCGCACACAAACGTCTATATGTTTGGCACAGTTTGTATAGTCAGTGGTGATCATCGCATAAATCTCCTTCCTTTTCAATTTAGCATATCTTCCAAACCAGATGAGATACGTTGAATTGCTATTTATCTTTTTATTCAGAAACAATCCAAAATAAACGATGGTATAATTAAAAAAATTTTTAATTGCAAATTTCTATGTGAATTCAAGCATTTAAAACTTTAAAAATCAATCATGTGTAAACAACAATGAAAATCAAAATTTGGTTTCGCTAGGAAAAATGATGAGATTGTTCTAAATGGGTTACAAAATAGAAAATTGCAAAAATCTTAATTTTTGGATTTGTTATGAATATTTGAACATTTCAACTCATCTCGAGGTCCTAGCTTGTTAGGCGTTGAAGATAGGGTAAAAAGTGTAATAGCTTTTTTGTAGATAATTTTATTATCTACAACTTTTGTCTTAACTATTTTTCAATAGGTCACGTAGTTTTCAAAATATTAGCGAAGAACCGATTTTTTCAACAATAAATAATTTTTTTACACACTTCGCCGGAGGGGGATTCTTCTTTTAATATGTTCCCTTCATTAATAACATCAAAACACAACTTTTCCCAAGTTTTCGCCATTATGTCTCATTTTTCGATTTAAACGGACTATGCGGACGCCACGAAACTCTTCCGCGCGTCGTCACGCCCTCACACGTGCCCGTCCGTATTAACGGCGACCAAACTCGTGCGATGCACACGCGCGCGCTCTACGGGCGATCTGCCTCACACGTGCGACGAATACTATACACGCGTGTGCGTGCGTCTCGCGTATAGCGCGTGTAAGTATACTATACTTACACGCTATACGCGCGCGCGCGCGCGGGTCGGCCTTTAGCCAACTTATAGCACTCGTCGCGCGGGGCTGGCTCGCTCGAAGAATGTAAATTACGCAAACCCAGTTTACCGTTAGGCGTTACCCCCTTCGATTCACTCGGATTAGACAACTCGCGGCCAGCGCGGCCTAACGAGTGCGCTCAGCGCCTAATGGCACTTGACATTGCATATCGTTCGAGGAAGGGAACGCCGCTCGTAATGACCGCATTAGGCGCGGGCGGCGACGATAATCATTCGGACTCGAAACCGAGAAATTTTGTCGATTCGGACCCCCCGCGCCGTCGGGTATGTCTATTTATGCACGTGTGAATAGGTGGCCGTGATTTCCGCGAGCAGTTTACAGGACGTTCCCGTTAGGCCCTCGTCCCACCGAAGTTACGCGACGGCTAAGCGATGGAGACTCAACTCGATCGTAGGCGATTCAGTGAAATGCTATTCTTATTTCAAAGCGACGTCAGAGGAACGCGTTTTCTACATTCTGCTATCAGTCGATAATTTCAAGCAAAGACGACGATGTCATTGCCATGTATTGGCGCCTACGTTAACGCAAAAGAAAGGATAAGCAAGGAAAATGGTGGGTGCATCCGTACATTGAGAACAATAGAAGAAAAAGAATTTTCTTTGATGCTAAAAAACTTACCAAGAACATCGTAAAGTTCAAATTATTTTACAGAATGTGTAGATAGTTGTTGCTTGAGCTTGTTGAAGAAGTTAGACCATATAGGGGAGACCGGGGTAAAGTGAATTTCACGAAGTATTTCCCCAAAAATTATTATTTTAACAAGTAATTAGTACAAATGATCCATAATGTCATGAGAATGATAATTATAGGTATGGTCACACGTAACAATAATTTCGTATTTAATAGAAAATCTGGTAAGTAATATTTTGACTTATCAAAATGGTAATTTTTTCGTTTTAAATTTTTGAATCTTGTAACGTACAAATATTTTATATGAATGAACATAATTTATCTGTCTTCGGAATGTATTTGTTGAATTGTAAATAATATATTTGTAATAAAAGAGCAATTAATTAATGACGTAAAAATTCATTCATTCCTAAAAGGAGGTTTGGGGTAAAGTGAACGGGGTAAAGTGGTTTTTTGGGTTAGATTGGAAACACGAGGCGATTTTCGCCGAGTCGGCCAATCAATGCCAACACTGTAAACGTTGGGCTCATGAACAATGTGTGATAAATTTTATAAGAAACTCACTTTTTATGCGGTGATTGTTCGGATAGTCATAATGGGATATTTAAACTCAAAAGAATGATTTCCAAAATTTATAGAGCTTTAAAATGTGTTCAATTTTTAAAATTAAAATTAAAAATAGATTTTTCTTGGTATTATGCGTATTATTTTATCATTTAATCAATGAACAGACGCGTCTTTATATATTTTTCTTCGCAGATTCACTTTACCCCGAACTGACTTTCCCCCACTTTACCCCATGTATGGGGTAAAGTGAACTTTTGGTACTATGTCACTTTGAGAAGTAATTGAAATAATTGGTAATTAAATATATCGGGTAATGGTACTTAATTATATTTATAATCATTGATAGTGTATTAAAAAAATACTTTATATTAATTAATAACGTATCAAAGTACTTTTTTTTTCGATCAAACTTTGTATGGTTCACTTTGTCCCGGTTTCCCCTATTGAAAAAAAAAGATACAACCGAGTCACTGGGCGACTCGTAAACGGCGTCGCGTCGACGTTACGTCGCCGTTGTGTAGCTTAGGTGGGACGACTCTGATTAAAAAATACGTGTTCGACATTAACCCTCCATTGGTCGCGTTGTTAGATTTTGCCTAACATAACACGCAATCTCTTATGTACCAAATTAATGCGACCAATGAAGGGTTAAAGCGACGTGTAACCGACTCTTCTAGAAGTAGAGTCACCGTCGCATCGCCATCGCGCAGCTTTGGGACGAGAGCCTTTACTTTTCGTCCGATCGGTCCCGCGGAGACGTTACGTCGCGCGAGGTCGTTAACGATAATTGCACTTGAAAGGCGCAAAAACTGTTTGAATGCCGATTGTCTGGAGGCGATAGGGAGGGAGAATGCTTGATCGTCGCATCGTGATGTTATTTTTGTGCTATATACAAATATGATTCGTCGAAACTCGTCTCTAGAGTGTTTTGGTATTTATTTATTGTGAGTTCGCGCCTTTGCGTACTTCGCATCACGATTCGTCGGCATTTCGCGCCGTTTATTTAGTTTTGCTTTAATCGCGAGGAGTTCGCTGCGCGCGAAGCGAGCGAGAACTCTACCGCGGTAGAGTTGAGAGCGGATAGAAGGAAAAATTTAACGAACCCAACGCGAAGTGGGCGTGCCGCGACCAGGCCTCGGTCCGTGTCTTCGCCTCGCTACGCATCTTTCCTTCCGACTCGTTTTCTCGCGCGATTCGAAATCGATGGTATTCCTTATTTATTCGCTCGTTAACGGCTCTAAATCGGATGCAGCGCGGCGCTAAGGTGCCACCGCCCGCCGGGGAGAACGGTATTTAAAGTCGAAAGTTTTTTTAACGTCCGGCGAGAGTTCTCTCTCGTATTCCTTTTTTTCCGTGAAACTGGCTCCAGATCGAGTCGTCTGGATGTATTTTCGACGGAACCTTTCGGTGTGGCGTTTCGTAACTCCCGTTAAATCTCGGGTTTGTACGGGGCGTTTCGTGCCGAACTCTGTAATGCTTTGACCCTCACCTGTCTCGCGATTTTCACAGAAACTTCCTAGATAGACAAATGTACGTAAATTGTACAGCAATTTTAGGTAGTATAGTAAGTTGTCCGTTTGAGTCATTATTAAGTAAGCATGTGTGTGTGTTTGTATCATTAAATAATTTCAAACTAATACAAATAAAATACTAAATTTTACTCAATAGATCATAAATATTTCGTAAATATGTTGCCACAATAAATACAGCGATTAATTTGAATCACATTATAATATAAATTTAACAAGTTTTTGAAGAACAATTCTTTTTTTTTAACTCATGTGACAAAATAAACGTGAGCTTTAGAACAATCCATTATTGTAGTTTGTATGAATGACGTGATGATCGTATAAATCTATGTAGGATTCTATGGATAGGATGCTACAAAATAGCATTTCATTCCCCTCATATGGCAAAAGTTCATACAATATAGGAAATTTAAAATAATTTGGCATTTTTTGCAATAAAGCTAACATATATATGTAAGTATATAGAGGATATTATTTTTCTTCAGGTGAGGTTTTCAGTTCCTATTTTTTATTTTTCTAGATACATGCGTTGGCTGTATTGCAAAAAAATACCAAATTATTTGAAAATACGCGATATTGTATTAATTTTTGCCATTCGTGGGAAATGAAATACAATTTAGTAGTGGGTCATTCCATACCAAATCGGACACTTTTTGGAGTAACATTTCGGATTTTGCTCAAATTTGGATATATTGTATTCTTTGTCGATGTTTAAGCGTACCTCGAAGGATTTTTCAATATTTGAAAATTGTTGATTTTACAGCCACTTGAAAAATAACGCTGCTTTTTATTCATTAAATTATAACTGTCAAACCGGTTGTCGGCTGAGAGAATGATCTTTTGGATACTAAAAGTGAAAGAGTTGAAAAATCAGAGAAAAATTGCGTCGATCAAAAAAAAAATTTATTTAGTAATTTTATTTGCACTTGATTTAAACAAATGTCGTATTTTCATAGCTGGCCACTTTTTAAAAATCTGAAAAAAAGCAAGCATATACTTCGATATCCTCTCTTTCATGACAAATAAACAAAAATACTGACACTCTTTAAAATTGACGACATAAAAATTAATCGAAGTTGACTCCGCGTCGGCCTCGCCACGTCGGCTCCGCCGCCAGCGTGTCGCTAAGCCAGTCGAACCGACCGACCGGTGGCCACTTAAAATTACTAAATAAATTTTTTTTTTGATCGACGCAATTTTTCTCTGATTTTTCAACTTATTCACTTTTAGTACCCAAAAGATCATTCTCAGCCGACAACCGGTTTGACAGTTATAATTTAATGAATAAAAAGCAGTGTTATTTTTCAAGTGGCTGTAAAATCAACAATTTTCAAAATTTTGAAAAATCCTTCGAGGTACGCTTATACATCGACAAAGACTACAATATATCCAAATTTGAGCAAAATCCGAAATGTTACTCCAAAAAGTGTCCGATTTGGTATGGAATGACCCTAGTAGAGCTAGGATAGTTCCGGGGCACCCACGTGACCAAAAATGGTGGGAAATTTGAATTTTGCGGAAGTGAGCATGCGTCCTGGTGGAAAATTTGAATTCGCGCATCACGTGACCCAACAGAGCTCTGGTATTGGTCGAACCCCCACTCTCCGACCTCTGACATTGATCAAGGTCAACGCCAGGTGTCGCAACCATCGGCGGCGGTCAATTTGAATTTTATCCCGACGAAGCTCCGCTATTGGTCGAACCCCCCAATCTCCACCCCACCTGCACGGGAACCTGCACGCCTATGACGTCATCACTCAGAAATGACGCGCGGATCAGTCGGAACTGCGTAGTAGCGGTGTGGTTCGATTCCCCGAAATCTCGTGTTCCAAGGTCTCCGGGGGACGGAAGTGCGTAGTAGCGCGGAGCAAGTCCGAACCTGCACGCGCGAATCGGAACCTGCAATCGGAGAGTGGTGGCGGAGGTCGGGGAGTGGCGCTCCGTCGACTGCCGCTGACGATGGCGACACCTGGCGAGCTTCGAGCGTTGACATTGAGATTTCGACCAATGGAGTAGAGGTCGGGGAGTGGGGGTTCGACCAATGGCGGAGCTTCGTCGGGGTAAAATTCAAAATGGCCGCCGCCAACGGTGGCGACACCTGGCGTTGACCTTGACCTATGTTAGAGGTCGGGAAGTGGGGGTTCGACCAATTCGGACGCTGACCTTGAGATTTCGACCAATGGCGAAAGTTGGGGAGTGGAGGTTCTACCAATGGCGGAAATCGTGGAATGGGGGTTCGACCAATGGCAGAGCTTCGTTAGGTCACGTGATGCGCGAATTCAAATTTCCCACCATGACGCATGCGCACTTCCGCCAAATTCAAATTTCCCGCCATTTTTAGTCACGTGGGTGCCCCCGAACTGTCCTAGCTCTACTACTTACTTTGTATGGCAATATTTGGCAAAAATTCAAGTTGTCACTCCAGAATACCACAGAATCGATCACATAACAATCTGGGTATTCAGTAATAGAATGTGGGCACTCTCTCTCACAATCAGTGCTCTTCATCCCAAATCCAATTTTCTTCGAGCATGCACGAGAGGGAGGGAGAATTTTTATTCTCAATAGGCTGCATTTCATTCTCGCCCGAACGTTCTTTATCGAAATAGAGTAAAAAAGATCATATCGGTTGTCAAAGGAAATTGGCCCCTAATTGGCCCAGAAAGTAGTAATAACAAAGGGCCATCTTGTAACGCTCAACCTCGGTCTCCTTTATTCTCCGAGCCTCTTTAGCGTTTATAACCGCTTTATGGAATAACTCAAATCGTATCGGGAAGCGTAAAAGGAATACCGGATTTGTGTATCTAATCGCTATTAAAAAATATAATAGATTCTAATAGAAAATTTATAAAAATCCCATAGAATTCCCATGGGAATTTGATGTGCTTTTGACACAGCAATTCCGGATACTCAATTAGTAAAAATCTGATAGGATGAAAAACAATGTATTGGATTTACCGATTTCATATGTATCCGTAAAACAAGTAAAAAGTAAACAAGTAAAGATAATAAAGATCTGTACACGCCGTTTTATTCGTAATTACTAATAGAACGTTACAAGATTTTATTTGTTTTTACAGATACCTACACCGAAAATTTACCGAATTTCATATGTATCCGTAAAAACAAGTATCTATCATCTTGGATACACATAGAATCAATTGAATTTGTATTTGTCCTCAAACTTTTTTAGTGGATATCTGGAATTGCTGCGTCAAAAATACATCAGGTTCCCATAGAAATTGTCTATGGAAATCTATGGGATTTTTTCAATAAGGTTTCTAAGCTATGTATGTCGTATCCTATGCTAAATATTTCCACCGTAGCGATATACGACGTTTGTATTGTACACAATACATATCTATGGGATAAGCTGCGGTTTAACGATAAGTGGCGGTTTTAAACTAATTCTTTGTCGCAGTTGTAAGTTGGGTTGAATTTGGGAAATAAATTTTGGCCTTGCCGCACGTTT